>NW_024121144.1:19381999-19551999 GCF_016745375.1 Pimephales promelas
TCTCGAATTCCTCAAAACCAGGAGGCAATATATGAGCAGCTGGAACAGTTAAGAGAAGATGAGCCCAGCAGGAAGGAGTCCAGGTCTGACCCAAGGCATGCCAGGACAAGAGCCACCGGAATTGAGCAGTGATCCAGCAGGTTGTATTGTCTGTGGAGACAGCAAACACAAGAAGAAACTGTATTTCTGCAAGAAATGTAGGACCCTGAAACCTTCAGAGAAGAGAATGTGATGAGGAGGCTCAGAGCATGCAAAAGATGTCTGGAAATCCATGAAGGAGCTGCATATTGCAAATCCACTTACTTGTGCAGGAATCTGGAGTGCAAAGACCAGCAGACCCCCGAGCATCATTATTACCTGTGTCCATATGCTGAAACCAGAAGGACACCCCAAAAGAAACTGGTTCGGTGGGAGGTGGAAAGTGCACAGAGTCTCAGGAGGAATTCCTCTCCAAGCTGTCACCTGAGTTGGCTCAGCAGTGTCGAGATGCATTCTGCAATTCAGCATTCAGGACCCTCAACTCTGGGGCACGCGAGCAGGGGCTACTGACAGAAAGTGGTTTGCAAGAATTTCCAGTTATCATGATGCTTCAATGGGTAACGGCTAATGCTGGACAAAAGGTTGGAACCTTGATTGATCTGGCCTCAGATACAAACTACATAACTCATAGAGTAGCAAATAAATTGAACCTTCGAAGTGAAGACGTTACTCTGGTGGTCCATGGAGTCGGTGGTATGAAGGTATCAGTTAAAACCAAGAGGTACCTGCTGAAGATCAGAGTTAGTACTCCCCGAGGCACTCTTAAGTCACACCAGTTAGTGTGTTATGGACTTGACAGTATTGCAGAGATCCATCGACATGTGACGGCCAAGAAGCTGCAAAGAATATTCCCTGATGTTCCACTGCATGAGCTGGTAAGACCCAGAGAAATCCAACTCCTGATAAGTCATAGGGAAGGACAGCTGGTGCCCCAGAAGATTCGTGCAGTTGGAGACCTTGTCCTCTGGGACGGCCCACTGGGGAAAACTATCGGAGGTAGTCACCCTGACCTTTTTGAAGAGCTTGCTGTAACTGCACATATGTCAAAAACTCATTTTGCACGCTCAATGAGGACTGCAGCAGTTAAGTACGAAGAATTCACCTGTAAAAGTCCAGCTGATCATCAGTCTCCCATGTGTTCTGTTGCTCATTCTAGCACTGCAGCCCTCAAGCGAGATATCCTGGAATGGTGGAAGTGGGACGGCATTGGGGCCGCTTGCGAGCCCAAGTGCGGTGGTTGTCGCTGCGGGAATTGCCAGCCAGGGGGCAAAGAGATGACACTTGCTGAGGAAAGAGAGGCAGAAATGGTTACAAATGGCTTGACGTATGTGAATGGAGATGAGCACTGTGAGGAACCACACTGGCATGTTAGATATCCATGGAGAGAGGATCCGGTTTCCTTGCCAAACAACAGAGGGGCTGTTGAAGCGACATTCCTCAGGACAGAAAAACAGCTGGCAAAGGAACCAGAATGGAAAGTTGCCTACGCAGCGCAAGTGCATGACATGGTCCATCGCAAAGCTGCAGTAAAGTTGTCAAATGAGGTGTTAAAGAGCTGGACCGGGCCAGTTTGGTACATCAGTCACCTAATCGCTCCAAATCCTCACTCAGTCACAACCCCAGTAAGGCTTGTCTGGAATAGCAGCCAAAAGTTTAGAGGTTTGAGCTTGAATGATCTGCTGTTCAAAGGTCCTGACGTGCTCAACCCCATTCGTGCTGTTCTGTTGAGGTTCCGTGCTGGAGTCTTTGCTGCCTTGGGCGATATACGGAAAATGTATAACTCTGTCTGGCTGGAAGAACGAGAAGTCCATCTGCACCGATTCCTCTGGCGTGATTCTGCAGGAGATGAGATTGAAGAATATGCTACAACAAGGGTAAATATTGGAGACAAACCGGCAGGCTGCATTGCTCAACTGGCTATGCGGGAGACCGCAAACTTAGCCATATTCAGTCACTTCAAGGAAGAGCGACGTGTGCTGCAAGAAGATGTTTATGTCGATGACATCCTGACTTCCCACAACAGCATGGATCAACTGAAACTCATCACGTCTAATGTCGAGCAGATCTTAAAAACTGGTGGATTCCACATCAAGCCCTGGCTATACTCCGATCAAAGTGGGAGGAAAGAGTCCAGAGACAAAGAGACTGAGCCACAGACTGTGTTCTTACCAAATCAGCTGACAGAAGAGGACAATAAAGCCCTTGGCCTGGGATACACAGTAAAAGATGACAAGCTTCATGTCGTGATTGCTGTAAACTTCTCAAAGAAGAAGAAAAAGATGAGACTTGGCCAAAATTTGTTGAAGGAGGAGGTAAGATCACAAACGCCAAATCCACTCACCAGAAGAGAACTTCTAAGTCAAGTCTCAGGGCTCTATGATCCACTAGGCTTGGTGACCCCTGCTAAGCAAAAAGGTGCAATTCTGGTGCGAAGAGCATTTCAAGAGGCAAAAGTTAACTATGGCCTAAGCGAGAATACCTGGGATGCAGCTTTGTCAGAAGGGCTCCGGGAGGATGCAATCAAGCTTCTGGAAGAGTATTCTGAGCTTGGGCAAGTACAATTTGTCAGATCCCTGACACCCCCAGATGCCGCCGCTGAACCCTTTGGCATCACCTTCTCCGATGGCAGTGAACAAGCATATGGAGCAGTATTGTATTTGCGTTGGAGCTGCAGTCAAGACATTACTGTGAGGCTCGTCGAATCCAAGGCCAAACTAACCCCCCTTGACCACAAGGGCGACGCCGTAAAAGCGGAGGTGTGCGGAGCTGTATTTGCTGCCCGGTTAAAGAAATATTTCCAAAGGCATTGCAGGATTCAAGTTGAGAAGTGGTACCATCTTGTTGATAGCCAGACCATCTTGGGAGCAATACAGCGTGAAAGTTATGGTTACCAAACCTTTTTTGCGAATCGAATTGGAGAGATTCAAAGCAGCACTAACGTGCAGGATTGGTGGTGGGTTCCAGGGCCAATGAATATTGCAGACATTATCACGAGAGGGGCTGGCCCAAAAGATTTGGATAATGATTCTGAGTGGCAGTCAGGTCCGAAGTTCATCAGTCAACCAGTAAATGAGTGGCCAATTAGATCGGCTAAAGATGTTGCTGCGGCAGCCAGAGAAAACCTCACCAAGATCCAAAAGAAAGCGTTTGTTGCTGCGCTTACCAGAGCTCAGCTGAAGAAACAAGAGCCAGTGGAAAACCAGAGTTCAACCCGGATGGAGCCAAGTAGACCACCTGGTGGAATAACAGTTCAAAAGTTAATTGATGTGAAGAGATTCAGCAATCTAACACGGCCGATCAAGACAGTGGCATTGGTCTGGAGAGCTGCAAAGAAGTTCCTTCGAGTCAAGACAATGGACAAACTAAAGTGGGAGGCGGTATCTTCAGTTGGTATCATCACTCTCCAAGAGAGAAGAGATGCATTTGGGGACCTCTGCCTAGCAGTTCAAGAAGGTGTGACCTTCTCAAACACCACAATGGATCGACGGGTTGTGTACAGAGACATGGCAACTGGACTTCTGGTGTGTGGTGGCAGAGTTCAAGCCTTCCAGGAGGATCTCAAAGCTGTTCCCCTCGTACCCTTTGATGCCTGGATTTCAACCTTGTTGGCTCGTGAAGCTCATGATGAGGGGCATGATGGAGTGGCGGGCACCTTACTGAGGATGGGTAAAAGGGCATGGGTTTTGAGAGGAAGAAGGGTTGCTCAAAGAGTCGTTAACCGATGTGTCTCCTGCAAAGAGGCAAGAGTTAAAACATGTCAACAAGTAATGGGCAAGCTACCTGAAGAGAGAACGAGACCTTGTGCACCATTTGAGTTCACCGCCATCGATCTGTTTGGACCTTACCAAGTAAAGGACGATGTCAAGAGAAGAGCATCAATGAAAGTATGGGGAGTTGTCTTTTCCTGTATGGCAAGTAGAGCTATTCATACAGAGCTGGCTAATACGCTATCTACAGAGAGCTTCCTATTGGCATACCAGAGGTTTACTGCACTCAGAGGTCACCCCCGAAAGGTCTGGTCCGATCCAGGAACCAATTTCATTGGTGCAAAACCTGTACTGAAAGATCTGTGTGGCTTCCTGGAAAGTCAAGACAAAGGAACCCTGGAAGAGTATGCAGTTAAGAATGGAACACAGTTTGTCTGGACATTTCATCCAGCCGACTCACCACATCGGAACGGAGCTGCGGAAGCTGCAGTGCGTATTACAAAGAGAGCGCTCCAGAGTCTTGGAAAAGGGTCAGACCTCACTTTCAGTGAGTTTTTAACAGCACTTCAACTTGCAGCAAATCTTGCAAATGAACGTCCCATTGACGCAAGAGTTCAGAGCCGGGAGGGCTGCATACAATATGTTACGCCAAACACACTTTTGCTTGGTCGAGCCACACAGACAGGGGACTCCAAGACATTCGATTTTGCTAGCTATCCCTATAAGAGGTTACGAGAGATAACAACTCAAGTCAATTACTTTTGGAGATCCTGGAGCCAACTTGCTGGTCCAAATCTGTTTGTTCGGAACAAGTGGCATACAGCAGAGAGGAACGTCGCTGTTGGAGACATCGTCTGGCTATGCGATCAAAATGCACTAAGGGGACAGTTTAAGCTCGGGAGGGTCATTAGTGTAAACTCTGATCCAAGGGGCATCGTAAGGGATGTGAATGTTCGAGTTTCTCCAAACCATTGTGTCCCTGTCCAGAGGTCAACTGTCAGAGAATCTGCATCTTCTGATAGGAAGAGGGTCTGTCAGGGTACTGTGCTGCACAGGGACGTTAGACGACTTGTTGTTCTTCTCCCAATTGAAGAGCAGATGGAGAAAGAGTAAAGGCTACAAACAAAGCGGTTGCCTAGCTGTGCGATCTTCACAGAGAACTATGAAAGATCGAGTGGGAGGTGTTGCGGCAAACGGCGCGTCACTCCGCATTCCCTCATTAGTACCAGGTGAAGCTAATCTGAAATCAGTTGCGCGTGCACAGGCTGGATAAGGCAACACGCCGCTTCTATTGTTTGTGTGCACTGGGAACTAATGCTACGGCAGACAGCAGCGCTGGCTCAAGAAGTAGAGCTTGGTGTCTGTTTTGAACACTGTGCGGGACTGGGTACTCACCAAAAGAACTCTGGAGTGACAGCCGGTTTTTTACCTACAAGTAAATAAATGGATGGAAAAAATTCAAAGGCCTAATCATTGAGTGGAATCCAGTGTATAGCTTCAGATAGTGAGAAGAACCTATCTCTTTCAAGTGTGGGGAAAACGCACAGTCACATAAACGCTTGACAATGCGTATTTCGTGTTGTGCTAAAATTTTGCCACTTGAGCCTGTGTTGCTTCTAAAGGATGTTGCTAAGCTAAACACATGCTATTCTATATGGCATTATAATACCAAGCAAAAAAATATTTACACAGTCTACTATCTTTCATACAGGACCTCAGTAGGACCTATGAATTTTACCCTATATATGCACACAATTTTCAACTGTCTTTCATTTATTATCTTTGTATCATTTTTCATTTGGAATGAATTTAGTCCTAGACATATTCTTGACTTCTTAACATTTTGTCAACACACAAATGCTCAACTATTTTCATTTTCATTATACTACTTTGGATAGACTGCACGTTCTCTGAATGTCACAAACACATATGGAAATGCACATACTTGTAAACAAATTATGTGTATCTCCAAGTATAATTAATGATCTAATTGTATGGCAAGCCATTTTAGCTTTTAGCTTTATTATATTTTCACTAGTGAAATGTCTCCATAGGCTGCCATTCAAAACCAATTGTTGATATCAAGAATTGATTTCTTACTAGTTGAAATTCCAATTTCACATATCAGAAATACAATTCTTACTAGTAAAAACCTTTATTTTTGATATCAAGAATTAAATTGTTACTAGTTGAAATGTTATTCTTGATATCAACAATTGAATTGCTACTAGTAACAATGTTCATTTTTGATATCAATAATTTAATTTTTACTAGTGGCAATTTTAATTTCTGATATCATGAATGTAATTGTTACTGGTAAGAAAGCCATTTTAGATATCTGAAATAATATTGATATCAGAAATACATTTTCAGATATCAAAAATGGTAATTTTTACTAGTAACAATTGAATTGTTCATATCAAGAATAGACATTTCAACTAGCGACAATTTAATTATTGATATCATAAATAAAGGTTGTTAGTAAGAATTGTATTTCTGATCTGTGAAATTGGAATTTCAACTAGTAAGAAATCAATTCTTGATATCAACAATTGGTTTTGAATGGCAGCCTATGGGGACATTTCACTAGTGAAAATACAATTGTTGATATCAAGAATTACATTTTTGATATCAAAAATGTAATTCTTGATATCAACAATTGAATTCTTGATATCAAAAATGTAATTGTTGATATCAAGATTTTAATTGTTGATATCAAAAAATGTAATTGTTGATATCAAGAATGTAATTGTTGATATCAAGAATTCATATCCTGGAAATGAATAAAAGCTAAACCACTAAAAGAGCTAAGAGTGTGTGAACAACACCACTAAAAAAGCTAAGAGTGTGTGAACTAGACCACTAAAAGAGCTAAGAGTGTGTGAACTAGACCACTAAAAGAGCTAAGAGTGTGTGAACTAGACCACTAAAAGAGCTAAGAGTGTGTGAACTAGACCACTAAAAGAGCTAAGAGTGTGTGAACAACACCACTAAGAGTGTGTGAACAACACCACTAAAAGACCTAAGAGTGTGTAAACTAGACCACTAAAAGAGCTAAGAGTGTGTGAACAACACCACTAAAAGAGCTAAGAGTGTGTGAACTAGACCAAAAGAGCTAAGAGTGTGTGAACTAGACCACTAAAAGAGCTAAGAGTGTGTGAACAAGACTAAGTGAATAAGGCTAAAAGAGCTAAGAGTGTGTGAACAAGACTAAGTGAACAAGACTAAAAGAGCTAAGAGTGTGTGTACAAGACTAAAAGAGCTAAGAGTGTGTGAACAAGACTAAAAGAGCTAAGAGTGTGTGAACAAGACTAAAAGAGCTAAGAGTGTGTGAACTAGACTAAAAGAGCTAAGAGTGTGTGAACTAGACTAAAAGAGCTAAGAGTGTGTGAACAAGACTAAAAGAGCTAAGAGTGTGTGAACAAGACTAAGTGAACAAGACTAAAAGAGCTAAGAGTGTGTGAACAAGACTAAAAGAGCTAAGAGTGTGTGAACAAGACTAAAAGAGCTAAGAGTGTGTGAACAAGTCTAAAAGAGCTAAGAGTGTGTGAACAAGACTAAAGAGCTAAGAGTGTGTGAACTAGACTAAAAGAGCTAAGAGTGTGTGAACAAGACTAAAAGAGCTAAGAGTGTGTGAACAAGACTAAAAGAGCTAAGAGTGTGTGAACAAAAAAAAATAAGGACTTAGGTGTCATACCTTTGAAGAATCTCCAATGTGCAACAAGCCTCCTCTTGATACTGCAGGTTGAAGACGTAGTACACAGCAAAAAGTGTTGAAAGAGCAGTCAAAAATGATGACTGGACACACTCACAAATAACACGGCCTTCAAGACTTATCCATCGTACAGCATGTCTGCTCTCCCGTACCTAAAATAAAAACAGCAAAAACAAAGAAAAACATATAACAATAATGAAAACATTGGCACAACTCATTTAAAGATCTGCCTTTGAGAAAACTTCATTGTAAATGGATATGGATAGTTCACCCAAAAATGTAATTCTGTCTTAACTTACTGAACACAAAAGAATATATTTGGAAGCATGTTTGTAACCCAACAGTTGTGAGGCACCATTGCCTTCCATAGTAGGAAAAAACAACAACAGTTTGGAGTATTCAGCAGAGCAAATTAATTTATACAGGTTTGGAACATGTGGGTAAGTAAATGATGACTGAAGTTTCTTCTCAACATCTCAACATTCTTCTCAACTTCTCAGACGCAGCAACCTGAAGAGGACACAATACACAATTCAGAATACATATCATCACTTAAAGGAGAACTCCCGTCAATAGGGTGCAAATTTTAAAAAGAGGATAACACAGTGATTTTTGTTGTTCTCTGTACTGACAGCACTCCAAATTTACAACAAAAAAAAAATGAGCTCAATGTTAAAATTGACCAGAGTTCTCCTTTAACAAAGTAGAAAGAAGAAAACAAAATACTCACATCTGCATGCAACACCAGTCCATCTTCATGTTCCTGAAAATGGGACATTAGAAGCTTGATATGCAGGTGTGCCATCTCTGTGTTTTCAGGCTGGGACAGGACATCCTTCATCTTCTCATTCTTTGATTTGCACTTGAAGTACTCAACGATAGCCTTTTCGCATTCTTTCATGGACATGTCAAAGGCATTCAGCACATCAATGTCAGTTAGCAACTTGAAGTGGGCACAAACAGACTTCTGGTGGAAGAGGTATGGCCACTGGCTCCTAATGTCTTCTACTGAAGGTGCTGGTATGGAATTTAGTTTCTGACGCAAAAGACAGAATGTAGCCTCCATAAGAGTCTTTACTTCTGCTCTCTCTACACAGTCTTTGACGTTTGGACTCTATTGTCTCTGCAGTCTCTTCAGGGGGAAGGTGCGGTTCAAATCTCACACAGCCATAGGTGTCCGTTGGTCCTCTTTTGCATCCTGAGTTTGGCTTTGCTCGATGACAGACAAAGCTGCTCTCACGGTTCAAATTTTCAACCCTCGTCTTCACTTGAATTAGGAGTGATGTATATCCCGCTCCTATTAATGAGCCATTTGGAAATTTGTCTCCCAAAGTGCGAGGGTTCTCCCTTACAATCTTTTTACAGATTGTAAGACACTGTGCTCGTGTTGGGCAAAGTTCAAACTTGCGCATTTCGTCAACCAGAACTCGAACCATCTGGCGCCTTTCTGCAGGTTTCGGCCTTTTTCCTGTAGAGATTGCCGTTCGGATTTCAGGAGGCATGTTGTCCCAAGGGACTTTAAAAGTTTCAGCCCACGTCTTGGAAATGTTGGGCATTTGTGTGAAGGTCAGGCTTGGCCTGGAAGCCTCTAAGTGAGGCTGTTTGTTGCAGTTGATGGAGAAGATGAACACACTGATGGAGCTGGTAGTACTTCTAAATTCAGAGTAACCATCTCTGTTTCTGAAAGGGTTTCAAATATCACAGCATAGAGAAAAAGCAATAAGGATTTGTAAAGAGATTAAAATAATTAAGTTATATTTCTGTTTAGCTTCAAAATATGCTGAAAGTACAAGAAGAAATGTATACATGACCAATTCCACTAAAATATTTCAACGGCTCAAACTATATACAATAATTTAGTTGATGTATTTTGTCGGAAAAATGCTGTACACTACAATTTAAAAGATTCTTATTAAAGGGTTAGTTCACACAAAAATGAAAATTAAGTCATTAATTACTCACCCCCATGCTGTACCAACCCCGTAAGACCTTCGTTCGTCTTCGGAACACGAATGAAGATATTTTTGATTAAATTTGAGAGCTGTATAACTACCACATTGGCTCCCAAAGGACTGCCTCTTGACGGCCCAGAAAGTCAATGAAGAAAATGTTTAAATATCCCAAGTGACTACCGTGGCTCAACTATATGTTTATCAAGCGACGAGAATACTTTTTGTGCACACTTTTCTGGGCCGTCAAGAGGCAGCCAATGTGGTAGTTATACAGCTCTCAAATTTAATAAAAAATATCTTCATTCGTGTTCCGAAGACGAACGAAGGTCTTACGGGATTGGTACAGCATGGGGGTGAGTAATTAATGACTTAATTTTCATTTTTGGGTGAACTAACCCTTTAAGTTTAGATTCAGATTAAAATGTAATCATACCTGTTTTAAAAATGTGAAGAAGCTTTCTGATTTGAATGACAGGTAAAATGCCCTTAAGGTCTTCTTGCTGAACATATGAGGTCTTCTTTGCATTCTAGTCCTGAGCTTTGAAGACTGGAAATGATCTGGTGGAGAATGTCAGGAGACAGGCTGGGCAATGCCTGAAGAATTAAATGTTTAACCTCCTCAAACCAGGTAGACATTTTTCTACAGAAAGAGAAAAGAGTGGTGCAGAATTAGTACAGGCATGCCACATACAGTGTACTCAAGCAATGTGTAATAATCCAAAATATTCCTTAGATCTACGCAGCATGTTCTTTCTGCTGGTGTAATTCTGTAAACACCCATGTTTGGAAGGCGAACAGCCTGATATTCCTGAGCAACAAAATGTAAAGACACACCTTGATGAATGAGAATTAGCTTTATCTTTCCAACTACAAGCCCCTCATCAGAGTCACTGATCAATACAAACTAGGGGTGCAACGGTACAGAGATAGCCCACGGTACGGTCCGTACCTCGGTTTTTGGGCCACGGTCTCGGTTCGGTTTCGGTACATGTTTTGTGCAGAAAGAGACTGCTATTTAATCCCGAAAATATGTTTTATTTTTCTTATGAGCATAAACAGAATGTCACAGTAGGAAGAACATCAATGTGTATGGAATAAATTAACACTCTAGTCTGTACTGAACAACACTGAGCAATACAACCTCTTCAAATACCACTTATGATATACAAAATGTAAACGAGCACACTTTAAAATATTCAAGTGGATCCCAATTCCAAACCTTGATAACTGGTAAATGAAGTGATCAATGTGAAAGAAAAAGTGCACTTTTACCTTTAACAAAAATTAGCTTGTGGTTTGAATAAAAAGAGCAGAGCAAAATAATATAATAAAAAAAATACTGCATTCAGGATACAAAGTGCAATGTTACTAATCCACTTTTGAGAGATTCTTGTGCAAAAATATACTGCAGTCAAACATTTGACTGGGTTTGCGTTATGCATCCACTATGTGCTGGGAATGTAGAGAGTAGGCTACGGAGCCGGAGGTGAGGCGTTTATTTAGTAAGCGTGAGCGCGCTGGGGCGGGCACGTAACTTACATTCGCAGCCTGACTCATATTATTCAATGTGCGGCGGCTCACTAACAACAGTTGGCTGTTTTGAATGAGACGACCCGTGTGAACGGGGAGCGCTTTATGAACATCTGTGACGCGCGAGCAGCGCCGGTCTGTTCGTGTGTCTGTTAGAGTGAGCGCTCGTGAGCGACACACACATAACCTGATTTATACGAGGTTGAACTGGCCGTGTGACAAAGCGGGCATAAGCTGGACACGAGCGCGAGTTCGCGGGCGAATTTAATCCGTATATGATATGGATCTAATATAAGGCACACTGTTGTTTTTTGAGAAGATTAAAGGCTTTTAAGTGCGCCTTTTATAGTGCGGAAAATACGGTTAAAGGATCAGCACGAACTCTATGGCAGAACCGAAGTCCCGCGGGACACGAGGTTAGATTGTCCCGTGCAGGGCTGACCGAACGGTCCGGGATTTTACCGTGTACCGTTGCATCCCTAATACAAACATGTTCTTTTTGTATTTTGTGCCTCTCACTGTAACATCACTGGCCACCTCAGTGTTCATAGGCTCAAAGTTCATATTTGAAACTGAGCGTCTGATGTCTTCATTGTAATCACCTGGGCAAAACTCTGTGCTTTTCTATACTTCAATGTCTTGTGGGAAGTAGCTCCCAGCATACAGATATGCCTGAAGAAGCTGATGCTTCTCAGCGAGTGTTCGACACAAATTCTTAAAGTTATGTGATTTGCGAGCACACTGTTTAAAATAGGAGTGTTTGCTCTCAAATCGCAGTGTCCACAAACGAATTAGAGGGCCAAAGTAAAAAATCAGGTCAGGATAGTGACTGATGTAATGGTGTTTTGGTCTGAGGGGATGATTGGGAAAAGACTGCCATCGAGTATGCAAATACTCATCAATTAGAACCTGTAAGTAAGCTATCTGACCAGTGGACACAGCTTGGGCACATACAAGTTCTACTAGGCCACCCTTAAAAATATTCTTGTTTGCCGTAACCCGACCGACCCTGTCAATTTAGGGCCGACCCAATTTTTTATTTTTTTTCCCTTTTGGTCCGACCGACTTGCCGGTTGTAACTTGCGTTCAGACCGACCGATTTTTTTTTTTACTCAAACGACTAATTCAAATTCAATAAAATAATATTAATTACATTTTAGTTAGTAGGCTATTGTGGAAGTTGCTTATGTCTACATACAAACGTAGCCAGGCTACGTTCTTTCTTTTAAATAAAAACCCGTGGCGTCATTATGTTTACACTATTGGTTTACGCGTGTCACACTGGCTTGTACGTTCGCTTCGTTTCATTCAGTGTTCCCGCTTGGTAAACCCGGTATTAAACGGGCAACGGGGCTGAATATCAAACATTTCTATATATAATATTAAACAATTTGTCTGTGATGCAATTTTGCTATTCGCAGTCCAGAAGAGAGAGAGCGATCTCTCACCCGGAGCCACAGCGCGGACAACACGACAGCCCTGCTTATGAGTGACAATGAGGACAGAACGTGTTACACTTAGATCTGGGATATTATACTAATTGTATTTTAGATTTCCGCTTTCAAAGATTATAAAAAGAAGATATTTGAGATGAAACAATTACAGACGCGTCTAGCGTAACTTCCTTCCCTTCACAGCGTTGCGCTGTCATTTCTTCCTAAAGCCCAAACGTACCGTCAGAATCAGCACGACCGGTAATTGTTGTAAAATGCAGTCTGTACTGTTGCTAAACTGCGGACGCGTTCAATCATTAAAAGAGCTATTAAAAGCACAAAAGTCTGCGCAAGAGACGCGGTTCACAAGGCTGCACTGCAACGAGACAAGAAAAGTAGGCTATAGCCTCATTTTGGGCTTCATGTGCGCAGCTAAACAATCAAATATACATAAAATATAAAATGACCTGCTCTGAGATTCATTTAAACAGTTTATGTCTTAAATGGACGTAAATAGTTGGGAGTAAATGATGGTGCGTCAGTCATCTATTCTATTTGATCCGCATTCGGTCTTAAAGGGGCAGTAGTCTAATAAACATGTGACGATTGAGCCAGTAATGCGAATCAAACAACAAAAGGCAGAGAAAAATCACTCGCAGCTCTTGAATGAATAACTTAAACTTTAATAAGCGTTAATCTAACTATGATGAGCCATGCAGTGTCATTTTACATTTGATTACTAAATTAAATTTATTTTCAGACAGAGCGACACACTTAACTGAAAAGTAGATAATTTAAGACCTTCCTGAAATTAAAGCACTGTGTATATAGGCTAATGTATTGTACCATGTATTTGTACTTGTTTTTGCTTATATCTCATGTATATATATAGGTTATATATATATATATATATATATATATATATATATATAAAAGCCTGCACACTGCTGCATAACAAACAGATATTTTATTCATTTTGTGATTGGCCTAAAACGTAACCGGTTGTAGGTTGCATTGACACCTAGCAGTGGATGCACAGTTTGAAGACCCAGTCAGTGACATCACAATATGCAATTTTTTAAAAATTCATGATCACCATGACCAAAATTGTACTTTTTTTTTTTCACTGAATCTTGAAAAAAAATATTGACCTACCTACCGACCCTTTAAAAAAAATTTTTTGCTGTTACTGCAAACCAAAATATTTTTAAGGATGGCCCTATTTCTCGTAGTTGCAAAACCAGCTGCAAAGTCTCATTTTCAGATGGGTTTACAATTTTGTCTCCAATCAATCCTGGCAACATCCTAAGAAAATACCAATTTTGAACCGCATGGCCAGAAAGTTTGTCACTCCCTGGAACAACATCACTGGGTTTGTTGTTTGCATCATTACCAAAGTACGTTAAATGATTTATTCGTCGACTTAACTCCTGGTAAGTGAACAGCTTCTCCACTGTGACAAAATTCTTAATGTACAATGCTAAATCATATGATGCAACACCTTCAAAAATATCATGTCCCAGACAAACATGAAAGTAACGTAGTCCATTAAACACAGAGTCAAATTTGACACCTCCAGTGGCATTGGATGTGGCATTACTTGTCTGACTTTGAACAAGATCCCTATACGACTGTAAAGTACGTTTACTTGCTTTGAACAAGGGATGTCTTTCTTTTTTGATCAGTTTTAAGTTTTTGTGAATTACAAGTCTCAAAGAGATTTTCACTGTGCAAAATTTCCAAAATAGCATTTATGTCTGCTTCTGCAACCGCCAATGCACTCAATTTTTCTCTCAATTTAAAAAGTAGGTGCGAGTGACTCATTTCATGAATTTCCTGAAGGTGATCAACAATTATTTGAACAGTGGAGGATGGAATCAGACATTTTGACTGCAATTTGAGATCAAATAGAACTAGATGTCTCAAAAACTGATCTTCGTCTACACTTTCATCAAAGGTGTCTTGTTCCACACCATCAGTATCAGTATCACTGCAAAGAAAGTCCTGTGGCATGTCATGATGCTGTTCAGAGCACGCATGTATGCTATGAGGAAGTGCAACTGAATCAATCAGGTTTACCTCTGAACAATCATAGTGTTTTCTGTAAAAGTGGACACAATTGAAAAAGACTTGTCACATTGCTGAAATGGACATGAAACGCTTCTCCCCTCTCTAATGTGAGCTTTAAGATGCTGATAAAACGTACTCATAGTGTCACACCTGACTTGACACAAGTCAACATGACACGTTAACTCAAATGAAGTCAATGGCATAGATTTGAGCTTAGATTTCCCCTCTTTGTGTCGATAACAGTGAGTTTTGAAAGCTGAAAACTTTTTGAAACTCTTATTACAAGCAGGCAATGCACAATTAAACCTGACATTCGCAACATGAATATGAATGCGCATGTGTCTCACAAATGCAGTTAAAGTACAGCATGTGTGTGCACAAAGTTTGCAAGTAAACATTTTACACTATGGAAGAGCACAATCCAGCTATCAAAACACAGACATGCGTTTTTTAACTTTGAGGAACAAGTTCAAATTAAAACTTAAGTGAATGGCCCCTGTTATATCGACGACTTAATGTACTTAACGTTAGTTGGAGTAAATTTATAGAGTCCGAAAGTATTCTGTTAAAATGATTGTGCTCATATACTGTACAAAGCCAAAATAATAACCCTGACATTTAATAAGTTCATATAACTTCAAATGAGACAGTGGGCAATTCACTCGAACTACAGAACCTAACGTTTGCTATTCCACCATCCCCCACCGCGTAAAAAAAACATACTGGAGAAAGGCGGCAAACTAAAAACCCAACGGTACTTAATAAAAGAATCCAACAAACGCACTTTCCCCTCTATATTAGGGTAACTTGTACAATGAAAGAACAAAAATATATATATGCTGCGAGCGCGGACACGGACACACGGGGACACACACACACGCGCGCGCGCTTAACTTTGAGGAACAATATAGCTACATCCACTATCTTAAACTGTGAAATTAATAAGATTAAAAGTGAACACAGTTATTTTAGATTCACCCGTGGTCTGGTACCTGCAGTTGAAATGAGCTTCAATATGAAAGCTGTGCTTCCACCGATAGAGACGTGTGTCAGTCACTCTTGCCAACTGCCAAAGTATAGGCTACGTCGCTCGCGGACGCGGTTCCTTCCCTCCCCCACAGATCACGGCGGTAAACTAAAAACCCTAAAACCCTACGGTACTTAAATGAATCCAACGAACGCACTTTTCCCTCTATATTAGGGTAACTTGTACAATGAAAGAACAAATATATATATATATATATATATATATATATATATATATATATATATATATATATATATATATATATATATATATATATGCTGCGAGCGCGGACACGGACACACGGACACACACACACACGCGCGCGCGCGCGCGCTTAACTTTGAGGAACGATATCCACTATCTTAAACTGTGAAATTATTAAGATTAAAAGTGAACACAGTTATTTTAGATTCACCCGTGGTCTGGTACCTGCAGTTGAAATGAGCTTCAATATGAAAGCTGTGCTTCCACCGATAGAGACGTGTCAGTCACTCTTGCCAACTGCCAAAGTATAGGCTACGTCGCTCGCGGACGCGGTTCCTTCCCTCCCCCACAGATCACGGCGGTAAACTAAAAACCCTAAAACCCTACGGTACTTAAATGAATCCAACGAACGCACTTTTCCCTCTATATTAGGGTAACTTGTACAATGAAAGAACAATGCTGCGAGCGCGGACACGGACACACACACACACACACACAAGCGCGCGCACGCGCGCGCTTACCTTTGAGGAACGATATCCACTATCTTAAACTGTGAAATTATTAAGATTAAAAGTGAACACAGTTATTTTAGATTCACCCGTGGCCTGGTACCTGCAGTTGAAATGAGCTTCAATATGAAAGCTGTGCTTCCACCGATAGAGACGTGTGTCAGTCACTCTTGCCAACTGCCAAAGTATAGGCTACGTCGCTCGCGGACGCGGTTCCTTCCCTCCCCCACAGATCACGGCGGTAAACTAAAAACCCTAAAACCCTACGGTACTTAAATGAATCCAACGAACGCACTTTTCCCTCTATATTAGGGTAACTTGTAGAAAGAACAAAAAAAAAAAAAATGCTGCACTATGGAATGCCAAAGCTGACTTAATTAAAAATAAATATATACATAAATAAATATACGAAGAAAAGTAAAAAAGAAAAAATACAAAAATAAATACATAAATAAATATGTAAAAAGAAATGTAAAAAAGTACCAATAAATGAGTATTTATACTTTTATTTCCATATTTATGTATAATTTTCACACATTTATTTATTTATTTATTTATTTCTACATTTATTCATTTATTTATTTCCACTTTTATTTATTTCCAAATTAATTTATGTATTTATGTTTTTATGTCTACATTTATTTATTTTCACATTTATTTTTTTCTACATTTATTTATTTCCACATTTATTTATTCCAACATTTCTTCCTCCGTATTCTAATGAGGGGAGCGTGTTTTAACACAGACATCAGCAATCGAGCTCAGAGTGGCAGTGCTGAAGCTTTGAGGCCACACAGTGACACCTTGTGGTGTTTGACCAAACGAAACGCAAGAGCTTTGCAGGCAATATCACATTTTAAGTCATGTTTATCACCCTAACTGTAGCCTATGTAGGGTAGGCTATATTAACACACATAGCACACATGAACATAAACTGCACTTCAACGGGTCTGATAGCAGATACTTGGACATGAAAGCACGTGAAAGTATCCACTATTTATAACAATGTAAATGCGGTGGATAGGGCTGATAGCTTGCGTTTGGCTTGCGTTTATTGTCGATGAGACTCGCGCACAAAACGCGACTCAAAACGCAGTTTACATTTGTTTCCTCATTTTGTATGCATAACTGCGTAAGGAAACGCGAATGTAAATTGTAAATAATTGTGCTGCACGCGGGAGCGAACGACATTAGGCTGCGGCAGACGGAGGTTCTGAAGAAGGACTACAGGAGCCTGATCGAGACGGTACGCAGCACAGCGCCTAAAGCAGCGATCATCGTGTCTGGACCGCTTCCCACGTACAGACAAGGACAGGAAAGGTTCAGTAGACTATTTTCATTAAATGAATGGTTAATGTCATTGTGTAATGAACAGAGGCTGCACTTTGTAAATAACTGGCATCTGTTTTGGGAAAGACCGAGGCTGTACAGTACAGATGGTCTCCATCCCAGCCGAATCGGAGCGGCTGTGCTGTCGGACAACATTTCCAAGACACTACGCACCAAATGACTAATGAGTCAAAGTCCAAATTACAGCCTTTGCGGTCCAAACTTAACTAATAAGCATAGTGTGGAACATTATATAGAAACTGTGTCTATTCCTCGTTTAGTGAAGCCAAACAATAAATCTAGTGTAGGATCTAGCAAAAATCTTATTGTAATTAAACCAGAAAATCTAAATATCAGTCAACAAAAACAATTTCTAAAGCTAGGTCTCCTAAACATTAGATCGCTCACACCTAAGGCGGTTATTGTAAATGAAATGGTAACAGATAATAACTTCGATGTTCTGTGCCTTACTGAAACCTGGCTTAAACCAAATGAGTATTTCGGTCTAAACGAATCTACTCCGCCAGGATACTGTTATAAACATGAGCCTCGTCTGATTGGTCGTGGCGGCGGTGTTGCAACAATCTATAAAGATATTTTTAATATTACTCAGAAAACAGGTCACAGGTTTAATTCATTTGAAGTACTTGTGCTAAATGTTACGCTCTTAGATGTAAGAAGGAAATCCATATTATCTCTAGCCCTGGCTACTGTATATAGACCTCCAGGGCCATATGCTGAATTCCTAAAAGAGTTTGCAGACTTTCTCTCAGATCTATTGGTAAATGTCGATAAAGCAATAATTGCTGGAGATTTTAACATACACGTAGATAATACAAACGATGCTTTAGGGGCTGCGTTTACAGACTTATTAAACTCCTTTGGGGTCAAACAAAACGTCAGTGGTCCCACTCATCGTCTAAATCATACACTAGATTTAATTATATCATATGGAACCGATCCAACTGATATAGATATTATACCGCAAAGCGATGATGTCACTGATCATTACATGGTGACTTGCATAATACGTACTGCTGAAATATGTCATGTTGCACCACGTTATAGACCAGGCAGAACAATCCTTCCAACCACTATAGATGGATTTTCAAATAGCTTACCTGATCTATCTAAGCTGCTAAGTGAACCCAAACAAACAGATGAATTAGAGGAAATGACTAGCAGTTTAAGCACCATTCTTACTAGTACATTAGATATTGTTGCGCCAATTAGATTAAAAAAGGTTCGAGAGAAAATTAAAGCACCGTGGTACAAGAGTGCTACGCATGCTATCAAGAGAGAAACTCGCAACTTAGAGCGTAAATGGAAACAAACTAATTTAGAGGTCTTTAGAATCGCGTGGAAAGACAGTATGTCACGTTATAAAAAGACACTAAAAACAGCCAGGGCTGAGCATCTCCGCAAACTAATCGAAAATAACCAAAATAATCCAAGGTTTTTATTTAACACCGTGGCTAGACTAACAAATAAACAGACATCACCAGAGCAAAATATACCGTTACAGTTTAGTAGTAATGATTTTATGGATTACTTCAATGCGAAAATAGAAAGCATCCGAAACACAATTATAAATGTACAATCCTCCATGGTGTCTTACGATTCAGCTTCAATTATGGCCCCTCTAGAACAACTACACCGCTTTACAACGATAGGACAGGAGGAGCTAAATAAACTTATCATTGCATCTAAACCAACAACATGTTTATTAGATCCAATACCCACTAAACTACAGAAAGAACTATTACCTGCAGTGGAAGAGCCTCTCCTCAATATTATTAACTCGTCTTTATCTTTAGGTCATGTCCCAAAAATATACAAGCTGGCTGTAATAAAACCGCTCATTAAGAAACCGCAATTAGATCCAAATAACTTGGCAAATTGCAGACCCATTTCAAATCTTCCATTTATGTCCAAAATACTTGAAAAAGTAGTGTCCGCTCAATTGTGCTCTTTTTTGCAAGAAAATGATATCTATGAAAAATTCCAGTCAGGATTCAGACCGCATCACAGTACAGAAACTGCGCTAGTTAAAATTACAAATGATTTACTTTTAGCTTCTGACCAAGGCCGTATCTCAATACTAGTCCTACTTGATCTTAGCGCTGCGTTCGACACTATAGATCATAAAATACTCTTGGATCGACTACAAAACTTCACCGGTGTCCAGGGACAGGCATTAAGCTGGTTTAGATCGTACTTATCGGACCGTTCTCATTTTGTCTGTTTAAATGGGAAAAAATCAAAGATAACGTCAGTAGACTATGGAGTACCGCAAGGATCGGTTTTAGGCCCACTGCTATTCTCAATATATATGCTGCCACTTGGTAATATTATAAGAAAACATGGAATTAATTTCCACTGTTACGCTGACGACACTCAATTATATATTTCATCACGACCAGATGAAAACACTAACTCATCTAAAATGACAGAGTGTCTCAAAGATATAAAATGCTGGATGACGCGTAATTTCCTGCTATTAAATTCAGATAAAACAGAGGTATTACTTATTGGTCCAAAAAACTACTCACAAAACCTCTCACAATACAACTTTAATATAGACGGATGTCCTGTTACTTTATCCACTACAGTAAAAGACCTGGGTGTTATACTAGACCGCAACTTGTCGTTCGAAAATCATATTTCAAATGTTACAAGAACAGCCTTTTTCTACCTTAGAAACATTGCTAAGCTACGTAACATGCTATCTATTTCTGATGCAGAAAAATTAGTTCACGCATTCATGACCTCGAGACTAGATTACTGTAATGCTTTACTAGCCGGTTGTCCTGCATCCTCAATAAACAAGCTACAGTTAGTACAAAATGCAGCTGCTAGAGTTCTTACTAGGTCAAGAAAATATGATCATATAACACAGATTTTATCATCTCTACACTGGTTACCTATTAAGTTCTGCATCAACTACAAAATACTACTACTGTACTGACCTATAAAGCCCTAAATGGTTTAGCTCCTATGTACTTAACGGACCTTCTTTCGCCCTACAATCCACCGCGTTCCTTAAGATCACTAAATTCAAGGCTTCTGGTCATTCCTAGGATATCGAAGTCCAGTAAAGGAGAGAGGGCGTTCTCGCATTTAGCTCCAAAACTCTGGAATGGCCTTCCCGATACGGTCCGAGCCTCTGACTCGCTCACACAGTTTAAAACTAGATTAAAGACGCTTCTCTTTAGTCAAGCATTCACGTAATGCTTACCTTCTAGTCCTCTGTTATGCCATACGGAACCGTTTGCCACTGAAACTGCTTAACGCACCAGTGGGGCTCGACAGCCTTTTAGACAAACGGGTCGGCGCGTATGGTTGGGTTGCGGAGAGTTCAGGTTACGGAGAGTTTGTGAGTTATAACGGAAATCATTATGAACATCAGCTATGCTAATTATTTCCCATCTGCCTTTCTGCTGTTATCTCGGGACGCTTGTCCCGAGAAAAATGGCGTTCGTCAGGTCCAGTTTCGTGTCCAGCCTCTCACGGGGATTTCGGATGCCCCAACGCCTGTGATGAGACGACTCAACGCCTGTGAAGAGACGACTCAACGCCTGCGATATGTTATGGCGCCGTTTTATTCATAAACAATATTTATATTTAATATTTATATTTAAACAATATGAATGTAAGCCAGAGGAGAACTGGCCCCCGACTGAGCCTGGGTTCTCCCAAGGTTTTTTCTCCATCCAATCTGATGGAGTTTTGGTTCCTTGCCACTGTCGCCTTGCTTTTGGCTTGCTTTGAGCTTGCTCAGTTGGGATTATTTAGTGTTTAGCAATGTTGTTGATCTGTGTTGTGCTACTTTCATGTTATCACTGTGAAGCTGCTTTGATACAATCTGTATTGTGAAAAGCGCTATATAAATAAATGTGACTTGACTTGACTTTAAAGTTGATCTGACTAAATCCCTAGGAGGAGTTCGTTAAAGTACGTAATGAGTAAATCATCAAAAAATGGCGGTAAAATTAGAAATTGCTGACTTCCTGTTGAGTTTAGGGTGTCACTCCAAGAGACTTTTCCGTGCGTCTGGACATTAAAGATGTACCACAGAAATTTCAAACATGTCGGTCAAACATGCGGCGGGGGCTGCTTTGTTAAAGGTCACTTCCTGTTGCCAGCAGATGGCACTATGACTGTGGGTGAATGTCGGCATGTAGATTTGTTCAGAGCAAGTCTTTTGTCAAATTTGTGAAATTTTGTGCAGATCTGAGCATTTATAGGCAAGTTACTACAACTTCCTGTTTCATGGCGAATCATCGACGCCACGGACACGCCCATCGACGAAAACGCACAGATAGCACAACTTTACATCGTCAATGCCTTTAGAAGGTACAGCAGAAATTTGAAGTTGATCCGACTAAATCCCTAGGAGGAGTTCGTTAAAGTACGGAGTGTGTAAATCGTCCCAAATAGGTCGCCAAATTCAAAATGGCGGACATCCTGACGAGTTTAGGGTATGGGTTCTTGAGGCTTTTTTGTGCGTCTTGAAATGGTACACGTCCCCACCAAATTTCGTGCATGTAGGTTGAACGTGGACGAGGGGCTAATTTTTTCCAATTTTCTAGGTGGAGCTAGCGAGCCACTTTGCCCCGCACATCCGCGAAACCCACAAAATACGAAATTTTTCACCAGTCCTGACATGCGTGCCAAATTTGGTGAGTTTTTGAGCATGCTGCGACCCCGAAAATGGCGCTTACTTTGCAGAAAAAAGAAAAAAAATTAATGCTCCAAGCAGCGATGGGCGGGCCCTCGCACCTGTAGCACGTCGGGGTCTGAGGCGGCCGTGTTGCATTTTCTGCAGCTCAGCCAGTGCGGATGTGCATTTGCTACGCTGCTTCGTTAAAGGTCACTTCCTATTGCCAGGAGGTGGCGCTATGACTGTGGGTGAATGTCGGCATGTAGATTTGTTCAGGGCGGGACTCTTGTCAAACGTGTTAAATTTCGTGCAGATCTGGGCATTTACAGCCAAGTTACTACAACTTTCTGTTTCATGGCGAATTATCGACGCCACGGACACGCCCATCGACGAAAACATGCAGATAGCACAACTTTACATCGTCAATGCCTTTAGAAGGTACAGCAGAAATTTGAAGTTGATCCGACTAAATCCCTAGGAGGAGTTCGTTAAAGTACGGAGTGTGTAAATCGTCCCAAATCGGTCGCCAAATTCAAAATGGCGGACTTCCTGACGAGTTTAGGTTATGGATTCTTAAGGCTTTTTTCTGCGTCTGGACATGGTAGATGTACCAGAGAAATTTCGTACATGTCGGTCAAACGTGCGGCGGGGGCTGCTTCGTTAAACGTCACTTCCTGTTGCCACTAGGTAGCGCTATGAATGTGGGTGAATGTTGGCATGTAGATTTGTTCAGGGCGGGACTCTTGTCAAATGTGTTAAATTTCGTGCAGATCTGGGCATTTACAGCCAAGTTACTACAACTTCCTGTTTCATGGCGAATCATCTACGCCACGGACACGCCCATCAACGAAAACACGCAGATAGCACAACTTTACATCGTCAATGCCTTTAGAAGGTACAGCAGAAATTTGAAGTCGATCCGACTAAATCCCTAGGAGGAGTTCGTTAAAGTTCGGAGTGTGTAAATCGTCCCAAATCGGTCGCCAAATTCAAAATGGCGGACTTCCTGACGAGTTTAGGGTATGGGTTCTTAAGGCTTTTTTGTGCGTCTGGACATGGTAGATGTACCAGAGAAATTTCGTACATGTCGGTCAAACGTGCGGCGGGGACTGCTTCGTTAAACGTCACTTCCTGTTGCCACTAGGTAACGCTATGAATGTGGGTGAATGTTGGCATGTAGATTTGTTCAGGGCGGGACTCTTGTCAAATGTGTTAAATTTCGTGCACACTGCAAAAAATCGACATACAAAAATAAGAAAAAAAAAATTAAATTAAGAAAAAAAACCTAAAAACAAGCAAAATTATCTGCCAATGGGGTCAGAAAATTTTACTTGATAAGACTTCTTGAAACAAGACAAATAAACTTGTGATAAAAAAGCTCTTAAAATCTTAAAACAAGAAAAAAATGAAGTAAATTTAGATATGTTAACTTGATTCAAGCAGTAAAAATATCTTGAAACCAATGCAAAAATAGTAAAATCTAGTATTTGTTTCTTGTTTTGTTTGTGGTTAGTTGTAAATACTCTTGGTGAAAATATCTTGATATAAGAATATATATACACATTTTAAGGGTTTCAGGCTTATTTTGAGAGAAAGGTTTGTTTTAAATTATCTTGATTTAAGAATATATACACATTTTAAGGGTTTCAGGCTTATTTTGAGAGAAAAGTTAGGTTTAAATTATCTTAATATAAGAATATACACACATTGTAATGGTTTCGAGCTTATTTTTAGGGACGGGTTTGGTTTAAAATATCTTGATATAAGAATATATATACACATTTTAAGGGTTTCAGACTTATTTTGAGAGAAAAGTTTGGTTTAAATGATCTTGATATAAGAATATATATACACATTTTAAGGGTTTCGGGCTTATTTTTAGGGAAAGGTTTGGTTTAAAATATCTTGATTTAAGAATATATATATACACATTATAAGAGTGTCAGGCTTATTTTAAATGAAAGGTTTGGTTTAAAATAAGTATTTAAAGTATTAAAATAAGTAACTAAGAACTAACATGGATGTCTCAATCGTGACTATTTCTAAAAATAAGCTCTGAAACGGAGATACATTTAATAAATCCGGTACAACAAACATGCTCTTAATATTGCTTTATTAACTCCAAATGCAAAAGGAAAGCAAACGATTGTTACAAAAATTACAGCAATGCATCACATCACAGCAGTTGGTAAGCATATTAAAACAAAGCTGTAAAATTCAATTAGTAAACTTGAAAAAAGCATGCAAACCAATTGCCTTGAAAAAAACTGAGTAAAGTGAAATAGGAATGTGCATGTCTAGTAGTGTACACTTACATGATAGCTCCAGTAACTTAAAACTAATTTCATTTAGTTTAGATGTACTCATTTATGCTAGTTGAGTTTACTTTACTTCAAAAGCAATCCAGTTTACTTGTTAAAACCACGCAAACTGATTGCCTTAAAAATAGCAAGTAAGCTTTACTCTAATAAATTAAGTAATAATGTTAGTTAATAATAATGTTCATGTTAGTTCACAGTGCATTAACTAATGTTAACCAATACAATCATTGGTTTTAATGTTTTAGGAAATGTTTAACTAATTAACCTTATTGTAAGTGTTACCCAAAAACATTTAAGTACAACAACATATTTTTTAAAATATAAAATCTGAATAAAAATAAATATATTTGAGACCATACCCTGACTAACACATCCTCAACAAACAGTAATTCAATAAATAACAATTAATCACTTTAATCAATAACACTTCGGAGACCAAACTTGGTATATAAAATTGTAAAAAATTAAACAATGGAAAAGCAATGTCTCTGTCACACATGTACATTAGAACTGAATATGCCGACAGCATCTTAAAGGGATAGTTCACCCGAAAAATTTCTGTCAGTAATTACTCGCCCTCACGCCGTTCCAAACCCCTAAGACATTCGTTCATCTTCGGAACACAAATAAAGATATTTTTGATGAAATCTGAGAGCTTTCGGTCCCTCCATTGACTACAACGTCATTGCAAATTAATAAAAATAATCCAACTAATGGATTGATGTAGTGTAAACAGCCCAGTGTTTCTGGGTTCTACGGACATTCTTCAGACATTCATTCTTCAGAACGCTCTCTCACTATTGGCCAACGCTAGTCATGTGTGATGCTGGCCAATAATAAGCCTACGCTCTGATGTAGAACCCAGAAGCACTGGGCTGTTTACACTACATCAACAGTGTAGGAGAATGACATTGAAGAGAAGAGATCATAATATTACTCATAAAGATCATAAAGAGACTCGCTTCATAATATTAAGGCTGAACTACTGTAGTCACATGGACTATTTTTACAATGTTTTTACTACCTTTCTGGGCCTTGAAACTTGCAATGATGTTGTGGTCATGACATTTTGCCATGATAGTGAGTTGCTAAAGGCTATGCCTGGGTTTATCTGTGGTTATGATCTAATAGCATGATACTGGGTGACCAATGGTTCAGCCTAGGCATCTAGCACTTTAAAGCCCAAGAAAGGTAAGAAAGACAAAGTAATTTTTCAGAGATTGCCGTTTTGTTGGGAGTTTGTTTTGTCCCAAACCAAGCATCAATTTCTGAATGAAGTTAAAAGTGTTTATTTCTTTTGCGAAATCCAAATTTAAAGCATAAGACTGACCAAAATAGATGCAAATTGCCTGAGGCAGGTTCTGCAGATTATCCATAACAATACCTCTCTCATGAATGATGGCAGTAGACAGAGAGTTAGAGAGAGAGAAGTTCTTCATCAATGACAGTCCCCAACAGATACTTGTGCCCAGGCTTCATCAACATCACATACCTGAATGAAACCAAACAACAAAAAAATATTACAACAGGGAAAAGTGAAAAGGCATGAATAATCATCAGTTAGCTGCCCTGCATACACTGCCTTTAATCCATGTATTAGTTTATATCATTTATCTTTTTTTTTTTCTTTTTATTAAGACTCTTAATGGGATAGTTTACCCAAAAATGAAATTAAGCCCATGATTTACTCTTCCTTAAGCAGGGCTGGGCGATAAAACGATAATTATCATAATATTTTTTCTTGATAAAACGATATCAAGAGTTCAATTAATGTTTGTGCGTCAAAAGCGGAACAAAACCCATTTGAACCGCGCGCCACACGCACCATTTATCCACTCAGCTCAAAGTCCAAATGGCAGCGCAAGTTCACTAGAGCAGAGGCGTTTACTCTGATCGTCTCGCTCACGAGATCCAGTGAGAAGCGCTTGAATTCAGTGGAGAACACACGTCTCAGTTGTTTAAACCAATTTAAAGGCAGATGAAACAACACTGACAAACAGGAGAAACACTGTGCGCAGAATACAGGCGGAATCTGAGGGATACTCCACTTTTTTTGGAAATATGCTTATTTTACTTTATGCTTATCCCCCAGAGTTACATTCGAAAACGGTGAAACTCAACTGTTTAACTCTGGGTGAGTTGTAAAATGAGCCTATTTCAAAAAAAAAAAATTGGACTATCCCTTTAAGTGGAGAAGTGACTATTAAGATTACAGTTAAAGGGTTTATCAACAAAATCACACAACACTCTGATGGTCTTCGGGGTCTGTTAGACCCCAAATGAATTTTGCTTGAATTAAAAAAAATGTTCTCTTTTTCCAAATGGTATGAAACTTGCTACGGCTCTCAACACTGTCAAGATCTACAAAAAAAAAATTAAAATGGAATTCTATCTGTTTTTATGTAGGCGTGACAAAAAATAGTCACACTCGTGGTCTTCGGGGTCCATTGGACCCCAAAAAATACCATTTAATTTTGTAACAGAACAATAGTTTTTTTTTTGTATACAAATATTATTTTACTGTTTATTAATGTTTTTACTCAACATTTGTGCAGTTTTTGGAGGATTTATGATATCTTTTAAATATCTATAAATTAATAAATAAATATTTATTTATCATTGGACTCAAAATAGACACAATTCATCATCAAAATCAGAAATAACGCAGAAACACAGACAGAAATGACAGAAATTGAGTGGCACACTTTCAACAATGCAAAAAACATCCACAATCCAAAATTATCATGCTCACACACATGCACACACACACAAACACACACATATAGAGGAATGCAATATACAGGAATACATACAGACTATAAAAACTATTCGCTTATCATTTGTAAAATAAAATACTCTAAAATGCAGAACCACCGCAAAAATAAATTGGTAACACTAAGACACATTGAAAATGTGCACACACACACACAGGAATACATTTGTAAGGCTATAAAAAAATAAAAGAGATGAGACCATCTGTTCTATTGTTCCAAACTATTGTTCCTAGTTATTCTATTTTTTACCCAATTTACTTTTTTTTTTTTTTTAAATATTTTATTTTTACTGCTTTATTTGCTAATTTGTTATTGCTGTTCAGTTGAAATAAATGATCAAATCTTAAGACTCCAACATTTCTCTTTGTAACATGTTCAGGTTTGATTCTAATCATAATGTAACATTATTGAAAAACTGTTGTTTTTTCAGTACAAAAACAAAGGCTAAACTTTGACAAAAAAGTATTTTATTTTTGTTATAAGTGTGCTTTTACAATATTTAGATATGAATCCAACTGAATCCAACTTTAGAAACTATATCTTTCCATAAATTCAAATAGTTATAGGCCTAGTGAAGCTCTATAGCCATCTAGTGGAGCTCTATAGCCATCTAGTGGATAAAGTGACTTATTACAAATTTTAACCTGTTTTTTCCAAAAATTAGGCAAAAAATCTTACATTCAACCTTGTAAAATTATCCATGGTATCCCCAGGAATGAAAGTTAGAAATCTGGGTCTTTTATAAAGTTTATTTAACATAAAATGCTGTTTTTTTGTAAAAATCCTATTTAAATAAATATTTATTTATTTATTTATTTATAGAAATAAATAAAAAAATCATAAATCCTCCAAAAACTACACAAATGTTGAGTAAAAACATTAATAAACAGAGTAAAATTATATTTGTTAAAAAAAAAAAATACTATTCTGTTACAAAATTAAATATTTTTGTCTGGGGTCCAATAGACCCCGAAGACTGGAATTGTTACTTTTTTTGAAGACCATCAGAGGGTTAAGTAAACAGCTAGATAGATCGTAAGCAAAACCATGATCAACTCAGAATAATAATAAAAAAATGAAGGCGGCAGTAAACTCACCTCTGTATTAATTTGCTGCATAAGCCCATCCAATTTCTCTCCAATGCTTCTTGAAGACTTGAAGATTGTGACAAAGTGTGGTGTGTAGAGATCCACAGCACCATTAAAGTTACTCTGCTGTCTGCAGATCTGTGGTGACTATCCTGTCAAACTCTGCAAACACCTATAACACAGGCACACACACACACACACACACAAGGCATGGGACAGTGTGGACATTGTTCAATGCATGGTCAGGCCTACAGGCCAATTCTAAAGCAAACCTAAACAGAATGTGGTTTCTCATTGTGGAAAACGGGATATGCATAAGTACTTAACTTACTTGTCTCTCTGTAAAAAGAGCTCCACTGCTCCATCTGCCCACAATCTCATGTCTTCGCATTGAGAAGGTCTGCTCCATCTTTGACGCAATGAGAGGTTCCACTAAGATAACATCAGTAGGGATAACATCACTTAACATTAAGTTTTTCATATTGTTAAAAAATGGCTCATTTTATCAGCAATGATAAAGCAGTTGAGTTTGAGAAAATAAAATCACTTTTACATTGCATGCTTCACATTCTGAATTTACTTTATTTAAAAATCAAGTATAAAGTATAATTATAGAGTATAATGCCGTTGTGAAATCACAAATACTGTCAAAACTTATCACAAACGTCATCTGTGCATAAGCTGCACGTTAACGGTAACGTTATGTGCGCCATTTCACCAGATTTGTAACATTAACCTTAATAATTTACAAACCTATGCCAACAGAGGAGAATGCATCAGTGAAAGTGGTAAAATAGGAAACCATAATTCTTACATTTGGGACAAATAAATCGTTTTTTAGGCATTCAGGAGCTGTTAAGTTAACTTAGCTACCAGAAAAAAAACAGGCCACACCAAGGCATATTCTTCAAGCTCCTAATATCACAGTAAAATATATCGACATACAGTAAAAAAAAATCATTCACACAAAAGTCGCAAGCTTGATTTGATTACTCACCTTATTATTAACTTACTCCAAAAACGTAGCGAGGCTCCAGATAAAAATGTAGTCACTCTGTCAACGAACGTTAGTTTCCACATCTGCAAAACTGGCGCCTATCGAGAATGCTCTCACGTCACGAGTGCCGCTTCTTCTTCTTTGTTTTTTTTTTTTTCTTCTGCGCATTAGGCACGCTTTAATGCAGTGCTGCCTCTCACTGGTTTAGTAACGTCATTGCGTCCTTTATTGTTACTTGCTTGTAAAACCTAGTAAAAATGATGTATTTTTTATTTCTGAGTAAAGTTAACACATACATCAAGGTTACACATACATCACTGAGAAATTGAATAAAATAATAAAATAAAGTATAAATAATATATATAAAATAAAGAGAGCAATTATTTTAAATTATTGTAATTTAAGCAACTGCCGTCTATAAGAACCTGATGAAAACAACTGCTGTCAACAATTAGTGATCAAAAGACCTTTGCTAACTTTTTCACTACTTCACTACTTTTTCCCCAATTAACTTAAAAATGAAAATTTCCTGATAATTTACTCACCCAAAATGCCATCCAAGATGTGTGTCTTTTCAGTGGAAATTTTCAGTAGATGTTAATTAGATTTGATTGGTAGATTTGATTCAACATTTTGGTTGCCATTCAAGTCCATTGTGTGTAGAAAAATCCTAAAATGTTTTCCTCAAAAAAAGTTCATTTCCATTCCACTGAAGAAAGAAAGACATGAACATCTTGGATGGCAGTGGGGTGAGTAAATTATCAGGAAATTTTCATTTTTTGGGGGAAAAATCTTTTAAAATGAAGTTACTGCTAGGTTGATGTACAAGATATTGACAGTTGTCAGCACTGAAAAAAAAATGTTATGGTCCAAACTAAATAATGTTTAATTCACTGAATTGGCTTTATCACTCTCTCTCTCTCCTCTCCACTATAGTGTGTGGTGAGCACACTGGTGCTGTGGCTGCCGTCGCATCATCCCAGTAGATGATGAACACTGGTGGTGGTTGAGGAGAGATCCCCTGACATGATTGCAAAGCACTTTGGGTGGACAGTAGTTCATATGAAAGCGCTAAAAGCCTCATGCATTCATTCAATGTAAAGTTGGAAACAATTTAAAAAATATATATATTTGTGTCTGAATGTGCTAACGTTGTTTTCTAAAAATAAGAAACCTTGTGCTCTTAAAATAAGAACATATGTCTTGAAATTGGAATTGGACACATTGGAGTGTGTCAAAATATACCATTCACTTTAAAAAGATACTTAATTAAATGAAAGAAATCACCAAAATTGGCATTTTTTTCTAAGTAAGAAAATTTAAGTAAAATTTTCTCAAAACAAGCAAAATAATCTTTGGCTTTTAGTTCTAGGCTAGTTAATTTATCTTAGAAGAAAAAAAAGAAAACGGGCGCCAAATTCAAAATGGCCGACTTCCTGTTGAGTTTAGGGTATGGATTCTTGAGGCTTTTTCGTGCGTCTTGATATGATACACGTCCACACCAAATTTCGTGCTTGTAGGTTGAACTTGGACGAGGGGCTAATTTTTTGCAATTTTCTAGGTGGCGCTAGGGAGCCATTTTGCCACGCCCATCCGCGAAACCCACAAAATACGAAATTTTTCGCCAGTCCTGACATGCGTGCCAAATTTGGTGAGTTTTTGAGCATGTTGAGGCCCCGAAAATGGCGCTTACTTTGCAGAAAAAAGAAAAAAGAAAAAAGAAAAAAAATAACCCTAACAGTTTCAATAGGGTCCTCGCACTGTTAGTGCTCGGGCCCTAAAAAAAATAATCCTAACAGTTTCAATAGGGTCCTCGCACTGTTAGTGCTCGGGCCCTAAAAAGAAAAAAAAATAAATAACCCTAACAGTTTCAATAGGGTCCTCGCACTGTTAGTGCTCGGGCCCTAATTAAAGCTGCAAGCAGCGATGGGCGGGCCCTCGCACCTGTAGCACGTCGGGGTGTGAGGCGGCCACGTTGCATATTCTGGAGCTCAGCCGGTGCGGCTGTGAATTTGCTACGCATCCAAATCACCCAAATATTGACGTAAAATTCAAAATGGTCACTTCCTGTTGCCAGCAGGTGACGCTTTGACTGTGGTCTAATTTCGGCATGTACATGTGTTCAGGGCAGGACTGTTGTATATCGTATAAAATTTTGCGCAGGTCTGAGGATGTACACTGAAGTTACAATAAAATCCTGTTTCATGGCGAATCATGGACACCACGGACACGCCCATCGACGAAAACGCGCAGATAGCACAACTTTACATCGTCAATGCCTTTAGAAGGCACAGCAGAAATGTGAAGTCGATCCGACTAAATCCCTTGGAGGAGTCTGTTAAAGTACGTAGTGAGTAAATCATCCCAAAATGGCAGTAAAATTAGAAATGGCCGACTTCCTGTTGAGTTTAAGGCGTTGCTCCAAGAGACTTTTCTGTGCGTCTGGCCATGGTAGATGTACCACAAAAATTTCGTACATGTCGGTCAAACATGCGGCGGGGGCTGCTTCGTTAAAGGTCACTTCCTGGCCCTAATGAAGTGCTGAATGATTACCTTCAGCAGGGTATTGTCGAAGATGTTGTGGAGAATGGATCATCTTCAAACGCTGTAAAGTTAGTATTACATACCTCAATTTGGGTTCCATCATTAAATGACTGTCTACTAGATCTGCTTGGCATACTGATTCAATTCAGACTGAATGAGATTACTTTTACGCACATCAACTCCATGTGTTCTGTGACGCAAGCCAGAAAGCTTATAGCACTGTTGCTTTCCTGCTTCGAGTAGCTGATGATGGAACAAAACCAACATGGCTCGTTAAAGCAAGATCAGCAGATTGTGGTGCAACTCAGTAGCGGCAGTGAAAAACGAGTAAAGGACCCTGTTGTGGACTTAATGAAGTACGGTAAGCTGAAGCGAGTTTCTGCAAGTTACCGCTTGGATTAAGTGGTTTGTGCATAATGCCAGATCAAACTCCAAGATACTGCAGATGAAATGTTTGGAGCAGAGAAGTATTGGATCAACTTCACACAAGAAAGAAGCTTCAGTCCTGAAATCAAGTCGCTGAAAGCCGGTAAGACACTGAACGCAGACTCCTTTTCTGGACCAAGATGAAAAGGTCTTAATTCTTCTCTTAATTCTTAATTCTGCTCTGTGTTGGGGGCAGACTCCGACAGTCAGACTTCAGCTATAGAGAGAAACATCCATGGATTCTGTGTGCAAAAGATTCGAGGCCAAGCCCAAGGGACAGAGTATCTGAGAAACCACCATTTGAAGTGACTGGCATAGACTTTGCAGGACCGCTGATCGTGCATTATGCAAGGCTTATGTCGCTCTGTTCACACGCTGTCACGAGAGAACTGGTTTCAAGTCAGTCGACAGAGAGTTTCTTGTTAGCACTCAAGGCATCCATTCATCCATTCGGACAACGCCAAAACCTTTAAGAGAGCAAACCAAGACCTTAATGAGCTGTTTAAAGCCATCAAAGATCCGCAAATCCTTAACTTGGCGTTTCGTTGTAGACCGAGCCGCCTGGTGGGGTGGATTTTGGGAAAGACTTGTAAGGTCTGTGAAAATGAGCATGAGGAAAGGCATCGCTCACATTTGAAGAAATGCTTCTTGTCAATGTCAATATGCCGAGACAAACCTGGAAATTGGGAAGGAATGAAGAGCTGTTTCTAGGCAGAGATGGCAAAGTTAGATCCTGTGCTTTGCGTACATCCACAGGGACTGTTTTGAAGAGACCTGTTCAATTGCGAGATTTAAGTTGATTTTAAATTAGAATAGAAATGTCAAATTGTTATCTTTAATAATACAGAAACAGTTTTGCTTTTGGGGTTGTTCAGCTTTAAGAGAATTCTACCAATAATGCATCAGACTCCCAGTCACGGTCCTTGATCAGTAGCTGAGTGTAAGGATGATGACAGTCAAGTACAATAGGGTGCACTGTAGCTGGGTCAAGGGCTTCCGCTCTCCTCAGTCATCCTCCGACTCTGATTAGTTGGTTTTCAGAGTCAAACCAACTGTTGGAGCGAACTGGCTTGTTTGGATTTCAGCAGCTGGAAATCCTCAGGGAAACTCTCTAACTGTATCTTTCTCAGGGCAACAGTCTCTGCCTCTCTGTAGGTACCTGCTGAAGGAGTTTTATCCTGAGCAGCCGCCCCATGCAGCTCCTGTGCAACTGCGTCCACCAAATCTTTCCAGTGGTTGTATTTCCTTTCATTAGTGATCCCACAGAACATTCCTCTATGGGCTATTCAATTGGCGGCCCGCCAATCATCTCCATGCGGCCCGAGAGCACTCAAACCTCCCCCTCCTATTTTCTGCAGCAGTGGCGCGTGCAGCTGGACGACTACACGCACTGTGTGCACCATGAGCGCTCCGACTGAGCGGAGAGAAACATTTTCTGTCCAAATATTTCAGCAGTTATTATGTGTGTCCCGTATTTCTGTCGACTGAACCAGCGATATTAATCATTCGTTTGTTCTATTCCCATTTCCTTTTCATGAATTGGCCAAACACGCGTGCATAACAGTCGGAAACGATTCGGATTCGTTCGGACCGTTCTGTCACTGAATCATCTGTAGCGGTTTCTCGGTTAGTAAGAACAAATAAGGAACAAAATAGCGCTGGTTTCAGTTGTTTCACTAGTTTACTTTGAACTAGGCAGCACGGGCCAGTGGATAAAGGAACGCAAGCTTAAAGGAGTTGCGTTTACTCCCGGTCCCGGACATTATTATTAAACATCGTTGCGACATCCATTGAGAAGCGTTTCAATCGGACACTCCTCTCACTTACAAACCACAAATCACGCAATGATTTTAACATTCCCAACACTACTGATGAGGTAAATAGCAGAAACATGAACAAAGTTAGAATACTAAAAATGCCATAATCACCACCCTTACAAACATTTACCATGATTTGGGCAGAAATGTGGAATATTTATATTGAATACTATGTTATAGTCATTTATTTTGCATTAGATTTATTAGGGGGGTAGAGGAATATATCATTCATTGTGAGTATAATGGTTTACCTGTTTAGCCATTTTTTATACAGTGGTAGTGAGCCACAAGTCTCACTCTATAATAATTCTTAATAAAATAATTCTGACCAATAGCTATGATATTGTATAATTCATATATTTGTACATTGCTGTAAATAAGTTATTTATTATGGTCTGCATACTGTTGGGTACCACATTTCCAAGTAAATGCAAAACTTTTTGTTTTGTTTACTTTAGCTTACTTATTACTATTTTTGATTTAATAATGCGGCCCTCGAATGAAGCTAATTGAATAGCCCTGCTATAGATGCATTGTATGTGACAGGTCGGTGTTTGAACCCAAGATGGTCCAGCTCGCAGTGCCAGCTAAGGCCCAAAGTTGACTCTCGTGGGTCGGCTTTGTCTTGAGAAAGCCACAACTCCAGCTTGGGGGACCTGGCCTCGGGAGGTAGGTGACTGACGACTTCTGCTGCATTACTGGCCCACTGCCGGATGCCAAAACCACCAGAGGATAGGAGGGTGCGTAACTTATCCACTAACAGTCGTGCTTCTTGGACAGAACCCAAACTTTGGAGACAATTGTCCACATAGAAACATCTGTTTACAGAGAATCTTACATCCTCATCAGGTGTACTATGTAGTGCCACGTTTCGCTGAAGGATGCACAGCACAGGCTGCACGTAGTCCCAAAGGGAAGTACTTGCCACTCATAAGTATCTGGAGGGTCATCCCGACAGGTCACGTCATCCAAAAACGTAGGATGTGGTCTATCCTCAGGCAGAATCACATATCATGAGATTCTGTGGCATCGATCTGCCACAGCCTTTCAACATCCCTTTTCAGCTCTAGTTCAGCAGGGGTGAGGGATACGAAGAAGCACTGTTGCGGTGAAAGCTGATCCTTCAAGAATCTTGATGGTCCCTGCAAGGTCCATCCGAGCCTGGTCTGAACAGCTGCAGGTCCTCCAGATGCGTATTATCAGCTCCAATCAGTAACAGTGGGCGTACTCCATCGAAGGACTGCAGTGGAAGGTTCTTCAGGCGCTGATACTTCTCCAGGACACTGAGGGTAAGAATGGTCCGCTAGACCAAGGCGCTCGGCAGTGAAGGCAGCTGAGATTCTAAATATTTTCTGTGGCTGAGTTACTGGAGAAATCTGGAAAGAGACTACGGCACCACTGACGGTCTGAACCTCCTGGCGGATAGTACGCAGGGCTAAACTCTCCATGGGACCGTGAATTCCGAGTTTGGTGACTGCAGGGGATAGAAGAATTGTCCTCTCTGAACCATCATCCAGGACGGCATAAGTATCCAGGGTCTTGTCTTTATGACGGAGCAGAACCCTGACAACCTTGAGGAGAACTTTCCTACATCTGGTAGGTTTATCCACATACAGGGTTTCAGTCGCTGAATTAACCAGACAAGATCCTTCAGTCACAGGTTTGGAGCTCACCTTATGGAGAATTTGCAGGTGTCTGCCTTTACAGATACTACATGGCTTTTTGAGAAACGCACGACCACAGCGCCAACAACGGTGATTCATCTGGATCCAATCGGTGATCTGCTGTTTGTTGAAGGACTTGAAGGTATCATTCCTTTCACAATATGGACAGAAAGCTTTGGGCTGTGTTTTGGTGATCCCTGAACTGGCCAATGGAAAAAGAGCTGGTTCGATAGGTAATTTTGCAGGGGTCTCGTCCGATCCATGAAGCTGAACGTCCGGCAGGGTTTGTCGTTCTCCCCCGGTCCGTCTTCAGCCCTACCCTCCGCCGACGGTCCGAAGTTTGACTCTCACTGCTCTGACACCACGCTTCATACTGTAACCATTCAGAGAAGTCTAGGAGGTTATACACTGCACCTGGACGACGAAACACGTGTCTTCTGAACTCTGACCTCATTTCAGGAGGTAGTTTGCTCAGCAGCCTCTCCACATGCGAACCACATCTCAATTCTGACTGACCTTCATGATCCAAAGTCTCCAACATACAGCTTTAGTCTGGTGAACTCACTAGGATCTCCCATGATGAAGTCTGGAATGGTCGGTCTAGGCCCACGGTAGGTCGTCTCTCTCTCATTTGGATGCAAAGCTCTGGGCTTAGGTGTCAGACACTTAGGTCTCCTTGGCTGATAACTTTCATGAGGTGGAGGCATCTTGTCCTAGCAGGCTCAAACCTCTGTTCTGGATACTTGGATCATGAGTGTGGGTACTGTACTCATTGAGTGGTGGAGGTAATCTGCAAGACGTCGGTGGGAGAGCTTTATCTGGATAGCTGGCGGGAGGGAAGTCATAATAATTAGGGGGCTGACGGTGTGACTTCTGGTTTGGTGGGCAATCCAGTTTGTATATGATCTCTCATAACTTGAAGCTCACTAAGCATCTTACCTAAAAAATCTACCATCACATGATCCCTTAATCATGAGCTGTAATCCCCTCTAAAGGCAGATGGATCTGAGTTCACCGGTGCAGCAACTGTGCTGGCCAAACGCATAAGGAAGTGGTGTTGGAAGAGATTCAGAGCGCAATATGGGTTGCAAAGGCCTGCGTGCTGAGTCATAGACAGCTTGTGGAGATAACTGAACCTCAGTCTCTTCCCAAGGTCGATGATATGGTGAAACTTGATGTTGGATAGAGGACATGGGAGCTCTCACCTGATGTCTTTCATAGGAATGCTCTCTGTTATAAGCAGCCGGTGACCACTCGTCCACCACGTTCCAGGAATACTGACTCAAAGGACTAGAGGCTCTGTCAGAGGGGGAGGGAGAAATCATGGCACCATCTGGTCAATCATGGCGTTGAGGTCTGCCGCCATCTGCATTTACCCCATCTGGTTGCATATTAGAGCTGATAGATCCACTTTATCCAAGAGCAATGGCTGATATCCGGCTCGAAGGACCAAATTTGTTAAGTAGTTAAACCAGGATTGTATTCATAGGTGGTTCTAATTTATCTAGCCTTCCTCTTGGTGTGTCAATCAAAGCACAGGGATGGATCAGGACAGTCTGATTCAATCAAAGGGGTTTATTGAACGTTGGTCTGTGTGAGGTTCTACAATAAAACATAAATAAAGAAATAATCAGTATAACATGACTTGACTGTTATACCCACATAATCACACTATACATCACATTGCATTACACAATAATGCTATAATATACATAACGCAACTTTCTAACTTTACAATGCAATTGTATGGCGCTGTCAACATAATTGGCACGTTGAAACCGAAAGTATATGAATATCACACAGCGCACTATAGACCATTTCACAAGATGTAAACAACACTGGTCCAGAAGCACTTCCTGTTTCAGTTTTTTAACACTACATAAAAGCTGGGATAAAATACAACCAACAGAACATTTAAAACTGAATCAAAAAGTTAAACAAACATCTTTAAGATGTTTTCTTTACATGTGAAATAAAGAAAACAGTTACAAACTGAAACAGGAAGTGTTTCTGGACCAGTGTTGTTTACATCTTGTGAAATGGTCTATACAGTACTTTCATATGAACCTAACAAAGAATTAAGCGTAATAACAGTAACATGAATAAACAGGTATGGAAAATTCTGAACACATCCTCAATTGCTAACTAACGGCCAAATACCATATTTTGTCATAGGAAATAAATTATATGATTAACAAGGGTTGTCTGCTGATCAAAACGGGTACTTGAGGGATAGACGCACACTATAACACACAAATAACGGTTCTTTCTCCCGGTCCGTGCAAGTCTCTCTCTCTTACACTAAACCCCGCCTTTCCAACAACAACAACTCTAAAACAATTTTTATTCATCCAAGCAAGCCAACAACTTGGAAAGCATTAAACATGTCAACAAATGAAAGCCATTACATGCAAAAGTAATCAGCCAACATCATAATTAAATAATTAAATAAATAAAAGTGCAAGGGGGTTACTCACTGGTTGCACTTCTCCAAAGAGGAGGAGAAATCTAGATCCTCCACATGACTCCTTCCAGTCTTGTTCATAAAAGAAAAATTTAGTTATTCTCTTCAATAAATTAAAGTGCAAATACATCAAATAATTAACACAATCAATCAGCCCAACATCACAAGTCTCTACAGCTCAGCTAAAGAAACCATTTTAAAAAGAAAAATCTGAGGAACTTACCTTTTGAGCAATAATGGCGAGGTAAATTTTCATTTGAGGTAATTCTAGAAAGAGCTTCTACAAATTCCTCCAGAAAGAAACAAATGAATACATGTCAATTCTAATTTGAAACGTATCAACGGCCAAGTTATATTAGCACCCAAACTAACGTTACCTCACCAGCTAACAACATAGAAAGTGTATGGGCTGAAACAGGTGTTTGGCAAAATAAATGCTACGTTTATACTTCTCTGCCACCGCAATATCCATCTCCAGAAAAAAACCCTGCTAATAAATATAATGTTAGGAATACTTATGATTGGTGATAAGCAGGACTTAGAGGATCTCCAATGCTCATTTCGCAATTTTTACTCCCAGCCGCTATCTTTTGGCGCGAAACTTCATCGGATAAGGTCAAGCGTCGGGCGGGTGACGTCATCAACTACGGGTCGCTGTAGCTGTAGAGGGCTACGTCAGACGTCCTACTTCCGCTAATCATGATGTCTGTGGTTCGATGCGGCTGTGTAGGCGCATAAATACGTCATAAATAAACTTATCTGATTGGCTTACGGTAACCAATGATTTTAAACTTCAGACAAGCGCCCCGTTGCCAGAGCGAAAACACTTCTCTATTATGCAATTCCAGACTCTGCCTATGAAGCAAAGTGAAGTAGCAGAGTCTGGTATCCAGGTTAGCCAATCGGCAGTGCAGCAGCAGAAATGATTGTCTTCAAATTTATTAACCACTGTAAATTACTCAGATTCAGATGTGCTCAGATGTGGGATGATGATGATTATTTGAATGTACGTTCCATGAACCGTTTTTTTTTTTTTTGCTATTTAGCAATTATTAATTATAATTTATTATAATTATTATATAATTATAATCATTCATCTAGAAACTGCATTAAGACAATAAAGAAAACATTGCAATTTGCATTAATAGTGACTTGAAATTGGAATTTTTTTTGCTTTTTTGGCAAAATGACAAAAAAAAAACAACGAACCCTTTTGTTAAACATTTCCTTCTTTTCCACTAATTAATACAAGAAAGAATTGACCTTGTAATCAAACATCCTATAGCTTTCCATCTCCTCTCACTTAATTGCCATAGTTAAATTCCATAACATGCCAATTACATGTGATACCAATTTCAAGTGTTCGCACACATAACACATAACGCATAATTAAATTTTTTAGTAGTTCTTAGTTATTGTCTTGATAATAGAAAATATGAGCTGGGCATCAGAAATGAAAGTTGCCAAAGTGAGATCACTTTGGCAACTGTCACAAAGAAAAAACTGCATAACAGTACAGTTGAAATTGTATATCACTCTCTCTCTCTCTCTCTCTCTCTCTCTCTCTCTCTCTCTCTCTCTCTCTCTCTCTCTCTCTCTCTCTCTCTCTCTCTCTCTCTCTCTCTCTCTCTCTCTCTCTCTCTCTCTCTCTCTCTCTCTCTCTCTATATATATATATATATATGAAGAGTTCAGATGCAAAAGCCTCTAAGTGCCATTTGAAATTTTCTTCAAGAATGATCATTTGTATCAAGCTAGAAGAAACATTCAATGGCAATTAGAGGCTTTTGCATCTGAACTCTTCATATTTATTTATTTTAGCAATAGTGACATATACACTCTAAAAATGCTTTGGGTCAAACATGGACAAATCCAAATGTTGGGTTAAAAATGCAATTAAAAAATGTACAGTTGAAAGTGAAAGTTGAATTTGGGTTAAAATGACATTTTTAAAACAACATTTGGGTTTGCCCATATTTCACCCAAATTTGGGTTCAAACAACCCAGAATTGTTTAGAGTGTATGAGCTACAAATGACCAGATCCTGCCATGAGCTATAGGATAGCACTTATAAGTAAATATAAATATGTGGATATAAAGAAGCAATACGGGAGAATATGGCCTGTATATGCACATATGCACCTCAAATTGCCTATATGTGCCATATTTACATAAGCTACATATGCAGCATATATGCGGTAACACTTTACGGTAAGGGTACATGAATTATCATGAATTCATGTATAAGTTAATGCATGAATTATGCATTCATTCATGAATTAATATCTCATAAATCATCAGGAACTAACACAAGTTCAACGTTTTTCCATTCATGACTTCATGAATGAACAACATCTTAATTAAAACATTAACTAAGATGAGCACATCATCATGAATTATGATTTATTACGCATGATCATGATGTTTTCTTAGTTCACATTTATGCCACCTTTCAATAGTACATTGTTCATCAGTGTTTCAAAGGACCTAGTCACCGCTTTAGTTAAGGGGCCACACACATGATGAAGTCATTGATAGATAATGCTTAGTTAATGATGACTTCTGTATTTGATTTACAGAATGTGTGTGCTATGAGCTGTGATTGGTCTATTATGGTGTCTGTCCAATAGTCATCATTAAGCATCTATTAATGACTTCATCATGTGTGTGGCCCCTTAACTAAAGTGGTGACTAGGTCACTGACCTAGACAAAGAACAAAGAATATCTTAGTTAATGTTTTAATTAAGGTGTTGTTCATTCATGAAGTCATGAATGAAAAACGTTGAACTTGTGTTAGTTCCTGATGATTTATGATAAAATAATGCATAATTCATGCATTAATTTATACATGAATTCATGACAATTCATGTACCCTTACCGTAAAGTGTTACCATATATGCTGCATATAAACTGCATATAGGTTTCATATGCGCATATATACTCATATTATCCTCATACTCTTTCCATGTGGGGTCTTACCTCAGTGAGTTTGACGATCACCCATCCTCCAGCTTCGGAATCGCTGGCGATAGGCTTCAGGAAAAGATTCGTGGGCCTTCAAAATAACCTTGTCATAATCCTTACGGTCCTTGTGAGCGATGCATATGCCTCCTAATTCCTGTGATCACCGTTTGAAGCATGACAATTCGGATAGACCTCGGCCAGTTCCTGTCTTCGGACATAGTTTCAAACAAGGAACAAAAAAAACATCAGGGTCACATTTATTAAATTTGGGAAGCAACCTTAGGCCAAGTCAAACCCTCCGGATAAACCCAAATAAACCTCTCTCCCCTGTATCTGACATTCTCCCTTCCCTTTCCAGCTCATGATCTGCGGACTTCTCAGCATCTTTTTATTTTTTCCAAGTTAATCTCACGTTGTCGGAGGACATTCTCATTTCTTTCTATCTCAAATTCATAACGTGTTGCTTCTTTCAACAACTGTTTATCGTGAAGCTGCTGCATGTGCAAAATCTCGGAGAACAATCAGGAGAAAAATCCGGAGAAAATATCTAAAGAGCCTTGGCCTCAATGTCGCACTTTTTCTGTGGAGAACCATAAGACCATTTTCACATAACCAATTCTTCACGTAATTCCCTTTTCCGTGTTTTCTTGTCTACCTCACTCATGATTTTAAAATGATCTACAAGTTCCCACAATTGTTGTTTTACAAAAGAGTTTAACATTTCCTCCGAAGGATCATCAATAAATTCTTCTATAGACGACATTATGTTCTCACTATATAGCAAATAGCCTAGGCCTACTGTTAAACAAAAAGCAAGTGCATTTATTTTCAGGTGAAACAATTATTCACTCTCCCCCCTCTAAACTACATACCAAACCACTAAAGTAACTTATGCCTAGTCCGCGTGCATCTTTCCAGAGTCAAGAGACTTTTCAACACCAAAATACCGATGGCTTAAAAACTGAACAACGGTTCAATCCAAAACCACGGCGGTATACTTAACCCAAAAGCCTGCACAAAAATTAAAAAGGCAAAATAACAAATCAACGCTAATAAGCGTTGCTAATTCCTACCAGGGAGAAAATTAACAATGCACTTCCCTTACGAACTAGCCTCTCAAACTCGTGAGTCGACTTAAACGAAATAACTATTTACGTTACTCAGAACAACGTTTATATCGAAAGCTCAATATTTACATATTTTACTTCAATCGAATCGACATCAATGTATTCCAAATTTTAATTCATTTTATGATACAAATTCGCTTTAGGACGAGCCCCCATTTGTTACGATCTCTTCCTAATCGCAACAAAATAAGAGTCACCACACGTAACACTGTCATAATAGGTGGTTTGCAGTCACGTGATTGTGTTGACGCGCGAACTGCAGATGGAGGGCAAGGACTGAAGAGCGCAATGGACGAGACGGAGGAAAATCCGTACTGTACTACTTTAGACGCTATTACAAGAGAAATATATAAACAGAAAATCGAAACATATGTTGGACGTGATCCTTACGTTATGAACAGGACCGATTTTCAACTGAATTGAGAGATTTGCCTGCCATCGAGGCTGTAGATATCAGCAACTAACTCATCTTACATACAGTACTTTGACTTTACAAAGTTCGGGAACTGGTACGTGACACAAACAGCCACATAAGTGTATTTATACACCTGAATAATGTAATTACAAGCCACATAAATAATGTATTAACTCACATTTGACGAAGTGATCACTGCACACACACATGGGCATTTTCCCATTCGGCTCCTCCCGACTGCAGACGTAGGTTTGCAAGGCATTTTCCCCGGTGTTTTTCTGTCAATTTCTTGTATTTTCCACCCTTATGAACAACAACTTTTGGCACACGATAAAAACTCCTCGCGGCTTGATCGATTTGAGCAACCATAAACGACACAACCATAAACGACGCAGAACAACATTAATGATCAGTATAAATGATAATCAGGATGTCAGCAAATGATTATAGGTGTACTTATGAAAAACAGCAGGCCAGCCCATCATGAAACGTTCAGAGACAACAGAGGTGGCTCAAGCGACGGTGGTGATCTCCCATACTCTGAACCTCTCAACGAGTCCTCCTCATCCTTGTGACAGGAACCCCAAAGTATTTCCAAGCGAACAAAAGAGCACAAGCTCAACCGACTCTCTTGCTCTCATCTCAGTCCCAGTCTTTTATTGAGCCGCATGATGACATTCAGGTGTATGACCACGCCCTTCAGCCAAATCACCTGCAACTCGGAAATGACGAGTTACTCACTGAAACCGTCACAACTGTATGGGTATAATTCTTTATATATAGGTATAACTGACCATTAGTTTTTTTCTACTTAATAGAAATTAAGTATTATGGGCATCTGAAGTCGAAAAATGTGACATTTCTCCAAAATGCTGCAGTAAAATGGTTTGATATATCATATGAGGTGTGTATACTGTATGGGATGCCCCCTACAAGAATTGGCCATTAGTTTTTTCTACTTATTAGAAATTAAGTATTTATGGACCTCTGAAGTAGAATAATGGGACATTTCTCCAAAATGATAGAGTAAAATGGTTTGATATGAGGTGTGTATACTGTAGAAATGACCTTTATTATTTTCTACTTATTAGAAATGAGGTATTTATGTGCCTCTGAAGTCGAATAATGTGACATTTCTCTAAAATGCTACAGTAAAATGGTAGAAAGAAAGAAAGAAAGAAAGAAAGAAAGAAAGAAAGAAAGAAAGAAAGAAAGAAAGAAAGAAAGAAAGAAAGAAAGAAAGAAAGAAAGAAAGAAAGAAAGAAAGAAAGAAAATGTAATGCGTTACTGTCCGCACCCACGTACAGTGATAGAGATTTTGTTTACATTTTTTGCCGCTCCAGTCAGAAAGACTAAGAGAAAATGAAAACAAGTTAAATTTAGTTTTAAAAACCTAAAAGATTCGGGACTTTTGACAAAACATTTGGGGCTTAAGTCCAATTAGCCAGAGCTGAGATATTGAGATATTTATAATGGCGTAAATGCTACGTGGAATCTCAATATCTCAGCTCTGGAAGGGTCTAGAGCCTCCAATTTTGCACTCCGGTCTAAGTCTCATGGCCCTCTATCAGAATCCAGAGTTTCAAGAAGTTCAGAGAAACTCAAAATTTCGACCCCCCCAAAAAAAAAAAAAAAAAAAACACAAAAAAAAAAAAACACAGGGGTACCCCTGTCAACTTTTTCGGTGCAAGAAAATCAGTTTCTCTGATCTTCTTAAAACTCTGAATTCTGATAGAGGGCCATGGGACTTAGACTGAGTGCAAAAACGGAGGCTCAGATTCTTCCAGAGCTGAGATAATGAGATTCCACGTAACATTGATTTATGCCATTATAAATATCTCAATATCTCAGCTCTGGAAGGGTCTAGAGACTACATTTTTGCTCTCAGGTGTAAGTCTCATGGCCCTCAATTCAATTCTCATGCAATTCAGAACTGTGGTTATACGTTCAAACTCCATATACAAAACGTTGCCATATGCATGTTAATCTGCACAGCGTTTTGCTAAAATACGTTTTTCCAATGATCCTTGGCTGCTTAGAAGGCCTTCTTGCCACTTGATTTGACATAATTCAATTTCATCTGATCATATGCTCCCTATAAATTTAGGGATTTGTTTAGGGATGATGAGCAATGTCAGATGTAAAATTATACTATTATGCCGATTATTTCTGTTGTTTTCTTTTCCGTTTTCTCAGATCCCACTTATGGTAATTTCTTGCTCAATGGCCACTACACAACCCCCAAAAGTCTGTATTTATACTAAAAAGCTCATTAGAGGGGAAATAACATGTAGAGGGCTTTATTAGAGACTGACAAGAGGACGTCAGGATTTATGTGACCTGGTAATGAAAAAGATTGCTAAAGTGTCATCCAGTCTGCTACTGCAATGATCCAATAATATGCGTCGAGCAGCCTCGGCAAGAAAGCTGGCATTAACAGCAGTGATCACACTTAAGGGCCATCATGCAGTTATCAGGCCGGCATTAATTCTCCTCGCCACTGACGAGATTTACAATCCCATTCCAACCAGTGAAGGAGGCTTCTGTGAAATCCCCCATAGAGGCTGAAGCCGATTTCCACATAAATTAGGTTCACTGGATTTGCTAGATTATTTCGATTTGTGGCACAATGGCAGGAAACTGATTGTTCTTAAGGCTTGTTTATTTTCGGTTCTAGACTAATCATAAGGATGTTTAAGGATCATAAGGATCATTGATGTAAGAGCAACTAACCCTGGCTGTTAGTCTAAACTTGACATAAACTGTAAACGTCTCCCTCAAATCTGATTGGTTGATTGGGATGTTGTTCCAGGATCCACAAAGATGTTGATCCAGGAACATGTTGTACTTGGTGAAATCTTGTTCACCCTAGCCAAATGGTGACAATTTTGTAGTAAGTCGTGACATTTTATTCATATAAATTAGATGTGAACAATATAAATTAGCTATATATTGGCATGGGACTGCATTGATTGTAACTTCGAATTAAAATTCTAAAAGAATTCATGGCAACACTTCCGTTCACTGTAAAAATAATCGTGATTTTAACGGTATAAGACTGTAAAAATGCTTCAGTGCAAAACTGTTAATTGGTTAGCAGAAAGTTTCCATAATATGTATGGTAAATAACTGTGATATAAATTTACTGTAAAATACCGTTAAATTTAGAGTTTTTGAAAGTGAAAAAGAACAACTTATTTTATAATTTACAGTGAAAAAACGTAAATTGACATTCTCACAATTCCCTGTTTGACACTTCACATTTTATGTATTTTGTTGAAATTATGGTTCCTCATAGTTTTCTTGTTTTTTTTTTCTAATCAATTATGTATATTAGGGTTTTATGTTACATTTAAGGCTCTTAAATTAATGTTTATTGCATTTTTTTTATATCATGTGTGTGTTACCATGATGGTCTTTACTGTTTGTGTGAATGACACTGTGCAGCTTCTTTATATAAGTATAATCTTTCTTGTGGAAAAATATTTTTGAGGAGCTTTGATTGATCATGTGTGACACATAACTGTTGTGATGATTTTTGGTTGTCAGTGCATTACAATGATACAAAACAGATAGCAATACATCAACAGGTTGGTAAATTAACATTATATCAAGTAATGAAATACGGTTTATTACTGTAAATTTTAAGTTAAGTCTTCAAAACCATAACGTTGCTACCGTATTTTTGACAGTAAAGTTCTGGCAACCACAGCTGCATTTTTTTTTTTTTAAAAATTACAGTTTTATTTTTTTTACAGTGTACATAATTTAATTGACTAATTTATAATTAAAAATAAAAAGTTGCATCTGTTAATATTAGTTGATTGACCTAACACGAACTAACCAACGTTTATAAAAATCAACAAATTCTTAAACAAATATACATTGTTTATTTATTTTATTTGAAATATCGTTTACATTCCTTTTTTAAAATCTTATTTTAAAACTATTTCATTTCAATCCCTTTAAAGTTTTAATTTTGTCAAATGTATCTGCATTGAATTTCTTGGACCCGAGTAGATTTCAATCACTCGCTGTGCACACATGGACGCACATGCTTGTACCAAAACGGGGCGCTTTGCCCCAAACCTCCATTTGCTTCTGAAGATTAAAAAATGATTCCATGCTAGCATGTAGAAAATGTGCATCTGTGGTCACATAACAATCCCTTATGGCTAACTAATGGGCCTGAAATAACGGCTTCCACTCAACAAGTACAAAGTAATGAGTTCTAGCTAGCTAGCCAACAAGAGAGGAAGGGAGGGAGAGAGATCGAGAGAGGCCAAATCTCATCATGCATAATAGATTGTGCCAACAGCCTGCGTGGAGCTCTTGAGGCCCAGTGCTTCATCATTCCTGGAACGGCGCAACGCGAGGGGACACCTGGGTTACTGAAGACGAATCTGAATGAGATCGCGAGAGCAGGAGCGGAGAGGAACATACTCATCTGATGTCCTCTGCTCTTTTATCTTCAAGTCCATCCAAGCTGACCTTTTTTTTTTTTTGCTCTGGTATAACGGCACATCTGATCTGCGTTAAAAATAGTGTCCTTAAAGGGATAGTTCGCTGCAAAATAAGGATTTTGTTGGAGTTTACTCACCCTAATATTGTTTTGAACCAGTGTGATCTTCTTTCCTTATAGAAGATAGTTAGCAGAATGTCATTGGTTATGTTTCCATTACAGATTTGCGCTCAACTTTTGCAATAGTTTCTAAATGTCAATAAAAAACGAATCCGCAATGATGGCGTTTCCATTAACCGTTGTCATGCGACTTAGGGTATGTTTACACAACAATGGTATTCTTAAAACGGAGACGTTTTCCTTTGAGTTTTCCATGTACAGACGACACCATTGTCAAAACGATCCCCATTCACACAGATCCGCGAAAACGACTAAAAATGCTGTATTCTGCTCCAGGCCACTAGATGGCGCAGAGACACTATATATTGAACAAATAACACTCATGTGAATGACGATTCTCATTTTTGTTGTTTGCTGTTTTCAAAAACTTGTACTCCGAAACCCGTTTGCGTTTTCAGGCATTTTGGAACCTGTTTTCAGGCTCCAAAACACTGTTGCCGAACGACCAAAACGCATCAAAAGTTTTACGTTTTCAGTTGAAAATGGTTAAATAACAGCCCCTAAGATGTTTGTAAACAGCCCCTAAGATGTAATTGTTTCCTCTTGCGATAAGTCTTTACAAAAATCATGGCAACAGATGTTAGTAGGTTTTTGTATATCCAACACTATCTCACGACCAATTCGTACGAATTCGACGCATGATTAAAAAGTGGCTAATTCGTACTAATTCGTACGACCTCACTCGTACTAATTCGTACGATTTGTCTAAACCCACGTGATGGTTAGGTTTAGGGGCGGGGTAAGGGGTAGGTCATTCGTACGAATTCATACGAATTGGTCAATTCGTAAAATATGTACGATTTAGCAAAATCGTATTAATTCGCACGAGTGAGGTTGTATGAATTGCTACGAATTAGCCACTTTTTAATCATTCGTCGAATTCGTACGACTTGGTCGTGAGATCGGGTTGGTATATCTCAGCCACCACACTAGACACCATTTTTAATCGGAGGAGACTTGTTATCCAAGCGTAAATGGCAAAGAAAGTACTTTGTACTTGGAAGCTGATTATCCCTTCTTCTGCTTCAAGGTCTTGATAAATTGTGGCATTTCTTTGTTGTGTTGTTTAGAATCCAGTGATACCTTTGTTTTTTATGAGTTTAATAAAGAAATCTGTCTCGTCTACTGTCGAAACACACTGCGTCATCTTTAAAGAATGATCGACTTTTACATACGCCAGGTGACCTTTAAATGCGCAAAAACTGTTTTAATCTCAGTTTTGCAAAATATTCCTTTTTTGAATTGCCAGAAAAAACACCTCATGCGAGCCTAAAAACCTTTGTGCGACATATGGGAGTTTTTGTGAATTTGACGTGTTTCCATTGGGCATATTTTCAGTTTAAATTTTTGAGTGTCAAGTTTAGGCTTAAAACCATGGTTATGTGCTTCTACAACAGTGTTATTCTCCTATCATTTCACTTCGATTTTAGGGAATTGGGATAACATATACTGTACACTCACCTAAAGGATTATTAGGAACACCATATTAAAACTGTGTTTGACCCCCTTTCGCCTCCAGAACTGCCTTAATTCTACGTGGAATTGATTCAACAAGACAAAGAAAGCGTCCTTTAGAAATGTTGGCCCAACATAGGATAGGATATGATTAGGAATCATGTTGTTCCAGATTCAGGTTTGTTGACTCAGGAATGCATTTAACTTGGAAAAGTCAGGACGTGCAAAACAGAAATTTGAAGACGGGACACTTTCTGCTTCCCATAGTGACGCTCTCACAGTGTATGTGTACTTTATCACAGACACCACTCGCACGAAGCTACTTTATGGCGTCACAATACCTGGAATATAGTGCTCAAATGATACAAGCTACTTTTTCGAAGCTTGGTAGCATTTTCCTTGTAAGAAAACGGAATTCGGGACATCCCGAAATATTGAGTCCAGGTGTCGTCAGGTTTGTTCAATTTGTAATCTGAGGTGTCGGTCCACATGAAGACGCGTTTCGCTGTATACGTATACATTTTTTTTTTTTTTATCGTATTGGCATTTCATTCACACGGATCTGGCATTTTGGGAGAGTGAAACCGCTATGTTTTGAAACCGGGTCCCAAAGTGGATAAAACTACACCCTTGCTGTTTCGTGTGTACAGCCAATCCGTATATTTTGTGAAACGATGATGTCATCACATCACGTGTCGGCTGCGTCACACGCCATCTTCTTCGTCTTCTTCTTGGTTCATATACAGCGCGCAAGGTTAATATGCGCATGCTTAAAGTCTTTGTGGCAGAATTACAGCGCCCATATTGGTCTGGCTACATCGTTTTCAGTCGGTTTCAGTGGTTTCGTGTGTTCGCAGATATTTCTTGAGACGACGCTGTGTTAACAGATTTTTTGTTTTAGAACGAGGAAAAAAAATATCGGATTGGGAACGCACCAGCTTCATGTGGACGTGGCCTGCGAGATGACAGAGTAAATGTCACAGTTTTTCCTTAGATGCTGAGAAACTGCTTGCCATTGTTTATGTTCTCTGGAAACAACCCTTAAGTAACACTGGGAAAGGAAAGCTTAAAGCATTATAGAAGGCAGTGGTCTCTCAGAATACACATTTCAAAGGGATAAATGTAAGAGAATATTACTCCGGACCTGTTACCACTGGCGTTCCCCGCTCATATGGTGATGTCCTGAACAGAGACCGTGTTCGGCAAGCAAACAGCCTCGATTTAAAGCTGTGCATGTGGGCTTGATTCACACGTCTGCTCTAAATTGACAACAGACGTGGGTAATTTCTGTCTACGTGGTCCTTGAGATAAGCTCTCCCATCACAGTGCATGTCTGATTAGAATTTGCATAGATTTACTTCATGAATATTTCCGACTCATAATGATTTTTCCCTTTAGGTATAACAATCTAGTATACTCTTTTTACCAGTGAATCTATGAAATGCATCAGAAAAAAGTGTACTGTATATTTGAGCTCTGCCATATGTTGATTTTATGAATTTTTTAACCTTTATGTGTTGACTATAAAAAGTTATAATAATGGTAATACCATATTTTCATATTCAGCATATCATGGCATTTACACAAACAAAGACTAGCATCCACTTGTACTAAAAACAAGTATAGTGACATCACAGCAGTTTGATATATATATATATATATATATATATATATATTAGGGCTGTCATACGATTAATCGAGATTAATCGCATCCAAAAGTTTGTGTTTACATAGTATATGTGGGTGCACTGTGTATAATTATTTTGTATATATATATATATATATATATATATATATAAATATAAATATTTTATATATAAAAATATTTTTTTTCTTAAATATACATGGATCTGTGTGTGTATTTATATATATATATATATATATATATACAACATAATTATACACAGTGCATTATACAGAGTTTTTATACAGAGTAATTATACAGAGTTTACATATAATGTAAACACAAACTTTTATTTTTGATGCGATTAATCGTGATTAATCATTTGACAGCCCTAATATATACAGTATATATATATATATATATATATATATATATATAGTGTTTTCCCCAGTGTTTTCTCCAATCTTCTAAAAACTCTGGATTCTGATAGAGGGCCATGAGACTTAGACCTGAGTGCAAAAATTGAGGCTTTAGACCCTTCCAGAGCTGAGATATCAAAACTCAAAATTTCGACCAAAAAAAAAAAAAAAAAAACGACAGTGGTACCTCTTACGTTTTTTTTTTTTTTTTTTTGGGGCAAAAAATTAAGTATCCCCAATCTTCTTGAAACTCTGGATTCTAATAGAGGGCCATGAGACTTAGACCTGAGTGCAACAATGGAGGCTCTAGACCCTTCCAGAGCTTAGATATCGAAACTCAAAATTTCGACCAAAAAAAAAAAAAAAAACGACAGTGTTACCCCTTACGTTTTTTGTTTTTTTTTTTTGTGCGAAAAATTACGTTTCCCCAATCTTCTCAAAACTCTGGATTCTTATAGAGGGCCATGAGTCTTAGACCTGAGTGCAACAATGGAGGCTCTATATATAGAGGCTCTATAGAGGCTATATATATATATATATATATATATATATATATATATCATGGTACTGCATGATTGCCATATTCAAATACAATGGTTTTTAAATGGTATGTCACAAAGATAAATGATGGTACTGTATGTCTAAAATACATATTTAAATACAATTTGAACGGTATGTCACAAAAAAAAATCTAAAACACATTGTACAGTATGTTCAAAAACAAAACACGGTGATAAATATATTCAATGGTTTTTACAAGATGCCTCTAATTGTGTTACAGGAAAAAAATATTAACATGATTATCATGTGGTACATTTACAAAATGTGATGTGATGTTGTGTCATAATACCACGGTATTATCATAGAACGTTAAGAGCAAAAGAGAAAAGGTGGCAAACGTATACAAGCATACCTCACAGCAACGTGTTAAAATCTTGCTCATCCAACATTTTGACAATCAAACCCATTGGAATGAATTATATTCAGCTGTACCCAACATATCTCACCACATAAAGTCTCTTCCTCTTCTCCTACACTGAGACCCAATGGAACTGCAGTCCAGATTTCCGGCACGTTGCGAGCAGATCTTGGGAATAACTCCTGTTTGCGTCGCCACGTGGAGTCCCAGCTCCTCCGCTTGATGTTCTCAACCACATGCATTTCAATGCTGCATCAAACACACGTGAGATGATGAACTGCCACCATCTACCGCGTGGCGCCTGGATATTTTCAATGGGAGGAACACAAACATCGTTCTTGCATTTGTTACCAAGTTCTACATTCATGTTCTTGTTTTAAAATGGGAACAGTCTTACCTCAGAGAACAATTTCTTGAGTTCTTGAGTTTTCCTTGTTTTACATCATCTGATGTAAAACATATCACTCATGACCAATGCAATGCAACGACACAGCAAAGAGTACTCATATGCTACAAGAACAAAAAACATTGATTACTCTGGTAATTTTGGGTGTATTTACAGTGCTAAATGGGTGAATCTATAGCCCCTTTCACACAGAGATTAATGTGACCCGGCATTTGTCCCGGGATTGTTTGATTTCGGTTCATTCACACTGCCAGTGATTTGCCGGGATGTGTGAGTGCATTCACACACAACCCGGGAAGATCACGGAAAGACACACGACGTCAGGATGAGACGTGTAAAGTACGCGTCGATGTACATCCGCATAACGTTCCGCAAAGCTGGTGAACGATCTCCGCTTCAGCACGGATAGTGAGGAGCTCCTGGTCTCTGCTTCGTTCCAATTTGCAGACATTTGTTAGTCCTTTTTTTGTTGATTACGAACACAAACTTCTTGCGTCATCAATGTGACACACCCCTTACGGCATTGGTCCTGGCTTTTGTTCACTCAGCGCACGTTCCGGGACTGATTCCGGCAATGTTACTACTGTAGGTCCCCAACCCGGCATCGATGCCTGTATCAATCCCGGGTCGTGTTTGCGTTCACACAGAAGAAAAGGCAACGCGAAAGGGTGAAAGGGGCTTAACAAAAATGCTGGTAACACTTCATTTTTAAGTTGACACAGTTACACGTTACTACATGTACTTACTATAGTAATAACAATAGATTATGCATTATTAAGTTAACTAACTCTAAACCAAACCTTAACCATAACTCTATGGTTATATATATATATATATATATATATATATATATATATATAAATAAGTAAGTTGATGATTTTATAATACTTTTACTTAAAGGAGTAGTTCACTTAAAAAAAATGCTGATAATTTACTCACCCCCATGTCATCCAAGATGTCCATGTCATTCTTTCTTCAGTCGAAAAGAAATTAAGGTTTTTGATGAAAACATTCCAGGATTTTCCTCCATTCAATGGTCCAAATGAGAGTTTCAGTGCAGCTTCAAAGGGCTTTAAACGGCACCAGACAATGAATAAGGGTCTTATATATAGCTCATCAAAATGAACAAATCTTTTTTTCGAGTCATTTCATTCATTTTGATGACCGAGTTCAAACAGGAGAGTAACAAACGAGCATCACAGAACAGAGCAAGGCAAGCATTTGTGCTTATAAAACTTAAACTTTACTTATTTATTAAATGAGCGATCGTTTCGCTTGATAAGAACCTTATTCGTCGTCTGGAATCGTTTAAAGCCCTTTGAACAGTTTGCACTGAAACTGTCATTTGGACCTTGTGGACCTTGCAATTATTTTCGGTTCCCATTGAAGTCCATTATATGGAGAAAAATCCTGGAATGTTTTCATCAAAAACTATAATTTCTTTTCGACTGAAGAAAGACAGACATGCACATCTTGGATGACATGGGTTTTTTTTTTATTTTTTTTTTTAAAGTGAACTACTCCTTTAATTGAGTAAATGAAACTAGAAAAAGAAAGTAAATGAGTAAATGAAATCATAAAAAGAAGCCCTATTTCAGGAACAATATTTTCATAGCAATTAAGCACCAACATTACCGTAATGAGTCCAAACATTCTCCCCGCAATTATTTTCTTTACCGCGATACATCATTTTTGTACCAACTTTTTATTTGAACATTAATCTACATAAAGCAGCAGAACAACTACTGGAATAATGTTTAATTAATTATATTTACGTTTTGGCTTTATGCTAATAAGAAGTGGGGGCAAAAGTGCTCAATTGTCATGAAAATGTTCTCATTTCTTCAGATTTTTGGGGGTGAAATACCGGCCATATTCTTGATGCATTTGAAGAGTTTTGAGGAGGTGCGACTAAACCGCAACAACGATATACATCATTTTGAATCGTAAGTACAAATAAACCCAGTAATGGTGTAAAGCTCCCGAGTTTGACATATGTTCATTTTAAAATTCAATAGTGCAAACACACCAAGAACGCCCGGCCATCTCGAGTTTTTGTTTTGTGGGAAATCATTGCAGTATCTGGAGAGAGTAAAAGGCTCATCCATCCTAATGCCCATGGCTAAGTAAACACAAGAGTTTAGAGACAGAACCATCTGTACGTTTTAACAAGAGGCGTCCTTAGAGGCGAAACGCCTTTAATCTTCATATGTACTCGGCACTAAAACTACAATCTGTAAACTGCTACACTGCGTCCTATTAGAAACTTCAAGGGCTTAACGTCGCAGTCCATGTGGAGGCGAGGAAACGTTGTCCTTAATGTGATCTGAACAGCTCAGAGAATAGGGAGAACATTATTAAAATACATTGAATGCCCGCTATTATTGTACATGCAGCATCTGGATGTTTTTCAGCTCACAACCATTGAGAAAAACACAATGCGACTATATTTTTTAAGCCATCAATGCAATGGAAATAATCCTGTTAATCTTGAAATCTTCCTGTGAGGGAAGAACAGGGAAATAAAAGACGATTGAAACTGGCGTTGGAAACACATCTTTCATCTTTGCCTGCTCGACACCTTGTCTACTTGTGTTTCTTATTCTAAATTAAGACAAAGGGAATGTAACGGGTATGGTGTGTATAATTTATCTTGTGGAACAGATGAATCTTGTTTGTGATGGATGAGCAGTAAATGAACAGAAAGATGTGGGATCTCTAGCTGTCTCGGGGGGAGATGGGGGGTTAAAGGCCGCGATGCCATCGAGGGCGCTTCAGATCCTCACAAACGAAAGGGTTTTATCAAGGGTGCTCTACCCAAAAGGTCACTTGCTGGAGGGTTCACGGGCTTTGATGGTAATGAGGGGTCTTAGTGAGGAGTATCCTTTGGAAAAAGTGCTGTAGATGTACAAAAAATAAATGTTTGAGATTGTGGGGAATACCAAAGGATTTTGTGAAATGGAAGACGGATATGTTAATCCGTGAATATGATATTCCAAAGTAATTAAAGAAATGTTTCTGGAGCTCTTTGTGAGTGTCTGTCAAAAAGTAATGTTTTATTATTTAATTGTACTATGCTTTAGTTCGAGTTTTTTTGTAATTCAATATTTTTAGGGGATTTTATGCAAGATTATATTTACGCTGAATTTTAATCCATTCCAATTTAAACTGTCGTAAATCTTGAATGCTTTAAAGCACAAACTTAAGTTTGATCTCTTTTCAAAGACGACACTTGGCAGTGGAAGACACTTGAAAAACGTTTAAAAAAGTGAACTTAAGTTACAGAATTTTACATTTATTGTTTTGAAAAATGCACATTTTTTATAAGTGATATATATTTTCAAAAACACGTTTTATTTAAAACCGCAAGAAAATCAAAGCCATAAACCTAAACAAGTTGTGCTCCAAATTTGAGCCCAATATCTCAAAATAATTGCTTTCAGGAAGATTTTGGCCCCGTTTACACAAAGGGAAAACGCAGATATTTCCATGCGGATCGGCCTCTCGGGTACACGAAAACCCCGTTTTTAAAAACTCCGGCCAAAGTGGAGATTTGTGAAAACGCCGGTTATGTGTTGTCGTGTGAACTGGGAGAAACGGCGTTTTAGGTTCTCTCTTGTCGATTCTGAGGATTCTGATTGGCTAGCATGGCTTTATCCTTAATCCCTACACTGCCGCCAAACGGTTTGGCATAGTTATGATGGCCTCGACGGCGTATTTATGCGGGTGTGTGAACGATGTTATTTTTGAAAACGGAGAGGGGGAAAATATTTGTTTTGCTAAATACCCAGCTTTGTGTAAACGTGGCCTTTGTTTCCACTAGGATAGATGAAATTAATCCCCATTCATTTCCAATACGCACATTTTTGACTGCAAGGAGCACAATTGTGACTATTTTTTTTCAGGTCCATTCCCAGATAGCAAACTGACATTGAATCAACGTGGAAATATGACATCGAAACAACGTTGATCTGACATTGTTTTGCTCATCGAATTAACGTTGAACCAACGTCAGACGCGTCATTCTTTCAAAACTAACGGAAAATCAACTTAAAAATAAACGCGTTGTTTCAACGTTATGAAAGCAAACCAATTTTCGATTTTCATTTAGCTTTGAAGAATGCCGCGTCTGACGTTGGTTCAACGTTAATTCGATGAGCAAAATCAACGTTGTTTCAATGTCATGAGAGACGTCGTTTCCACGTTGATTCAATGTCAGTTTGCTGTCTGGGTTTAACCTTTTCGAAGTCGATGTTTTTTTTTTATGTTCACATAGCAAGTGCCAAAATATTTACCAAGTTTTGTACCGTTGCGATGGAGTTAAAATTTCTAAAAAAAAATAAATAAAAAAAAAACTTAAAATTTTTCTGTCAAAAATAACTGAAGAGAACCAGAGGGTTAACACAAATTGAGTTGTGAAATGAGGCCAGTTACATCAGAATATAAATACTGCAATCCAACGCATTCTCACCCCAAGGCGTCACCTTTGACCATGCTTCAATATTTGACGTTTTTAGGCGCCCTTTAGCGTCACTTACATGACGCGATCCTACGGCGTCATCTAACTGACGCTAAAGGAAAGCGTCAGTTAGAGGACGCGGTTAGGTTTAGGTGTGGGGTGGGGGTAGGGTACACGCGATCCTAGGGCGTCATCTAACTGACGCTAAAGGGCGCCTAAAGCGTCAGATATTGAAGCATGTCCAAATGCTTCCCAAGGCGTCAGTTAGGTGACGCCTTGGGAGTGAGAATGGGCTGTGCAATCCCATGAAGCACTACAAACAGAATAATGTAATTAAAATGGAGAAATATAAAACTACTCATTCAAAAATGTTGATATATATATACAATATATTTTAAGTTTATTTTATTTTAAGTTAATATGCATACACTGTAAAAATGAATATGCTTTATCTAATCAATAAAATTGAGGCAACAGATTACAGCAATATTATTAATTAAATTGAACAAATTAGAATTGAACAAATAATAATTAATCAAAAAACTTAACAAAAATATCTGAATAACAGACAGACGTCCAAGATTAATTAAGAACCCTTTATTTTAAATTGCCAACTCTGAAGACACCTGATGTTAACAAGCAGAATCACTGCGGAGAAAACCGTAATTTTAAAACAAACACAGATCACCATATAATGGTGACTTATGTCTGTTTTTTTTTTGTTTTACTCATTTTAAATGGTTAACTTTTAAGGAATTAATTTGATTAATTATTACTCAATTCTATTTTTAAATTGAATTAATAATATTGCCATAATTTTTTTTTATTAGATAAAGCGCATTCATTTTATATATTCAAATATGTCAGCATTTTGAGTGCATAGGGAGATTGACTCTATGCTATTCACTGTGCTCATTGGAAGAGGGCGAGGCTAACGAGATCTTTTGACAGGTTTTGCTTCTTTCTGATTGGTGGAATTTTCTGTACGGCAACATGGGTAATGTAGTTTTGTCTATTAATTTTCCAAAGTTAAACACGATTATTTTAAGACCAAGTTGAAAAAATGCAGACTGACGGTTCAACAAAAGCAAAAACTATTGATTCCACCAATTCCTAGCTCATTGTCTTTAAAAGTTTCTAAGTTAAGGTTAAAAATCAATTTCCCTCACTTTCAATGCGCATTACCGTAACCACAATTTATATTCGTTTCAACAAACTTAGCCACAAGTCAAATTATAATCAGCGAACTAATGCATCTTAGTTGTTTGAACCCAGAACATTTCTTTAATCCCAAACTATGAATGAAATGGTTATATGATATGAAATTTCTAAATAATGAATTATCAAAGAGCCCACACACATTCCCGGTGAGAACACTTTTTAATACAAGATTCAAACATACAGTGTTTGGTGGTATAAATGAACCAATGCCGTTTAACATGAAAGAGAATGAATAAAGTGGTTTTCGTCATTACGTTGGTGTTGAATTCTTTACTAGGTTGCACTTCATCGCAGCATCTGCGTGTTGTCAGACCTCAAAGGCGTCTCATTTAACACATCACTGTCATTTGTTACACCTGGCCCCCAAGGTCAACCTCAGCACCTTTAGAAATGCATTGCTTAAATGTTCGACGTCAACTCGGCTTGTCTCTGCAATACAGCTTGCACACATCGATAAAAACAAAAAGAAACAGAACTCATACACACAAAACATACTGACCGTTTCCCCCTCTTATCAAACGTAAAAGCATGATATTCCAGTTTTACGTATTAAAGTTATATTCATACTAATCAAACAAAATGCATATGATTTTTTTTTACTTCTGCAGGCTGAAATTCTGTAAAAAAAAAAAAAAAAAAATTAAGTCTAACTTGATTTCACAATTAAAAAAAATGTATAGACATCATAACTGTGCCGGAGAATGAAACGAATATTGCGATACAGATTAAAATCTTTAGCTCAGGGTTTGTGAAAATAACCATATAGATTGAATATATGTAATCTTATTCTCCATTGACCTACAACACTTGTAGGAAAAACAAGCAACCATTCTTAAAAGGGGAAACTGTTGTACTTTTACATATTCGTCATTCCGTTTAACAACATAAAGCAGCAGACTTAACATTGGCAAACAACAGCTATTTTGTAATCTGCATCTTTGGTTTTTTCCAAGTAAAATATTTATTCAGAGTTGTGCTAATGAGAAAGCAGTAGACTTAATGCTACGTAAACGTATAAATAATGTATTGAAACAAAAGAATCTGTTTTTTTGCTGATTTTGTATTCCTGTAAATTATAAAAATTATTTCTTACCTTACTGGCAAATTGCTCGAACTTTAGTTTCAACTAGGGCTGTGAAACGATTAATCGCGATTGATCGCATCCAAAAAAAAGTTTGTGTTTATATAATATACGAGTGTGTAGTGTAATTATTTTGTATATATAAAAACACACACATGCATATATTTCTTAAATATATACATGCATATGTGTGTATTTATATATACAAAATAATTATACACACTGCACAGTGCGCACACATATAATAATGTAAACAAAAACTTTTATTTTGGATTCGATTAATCGCGATTAATCATTTCACAGCCCTAACAGATAACTTTGCTTCTTTGTTAAACTGCAAAAATAATCAGTATTTTTTTTTCAACGTCGTACCAAGATGAAGTGCATGTTGCAATATTTTTGTACCTCAATCCTAACTTGTATCTTTTGCAAGACCGACATTTCCAACTTGAAACTGCTGGTACGTACTAAAGAGACATGGATATTGGTTAACTGATAAATGGAAGCATTAAAAAACGAGTTAGCATTACACCCCAAAAGTAAGCTACATCCATACATAACTCTCTGCATGGCCAAACAATTCAGTCATCTAGGGTTGTCAGAATCGAGGACGCATCACACACATCTTGCACACTACTACTGACCAGCCGTGACTACGTCACACCTTTATTATTGCAAATGTCACTTTTGAAATCAAACCTCAAAACAAAGGAGCGTAAAACGAATCAGAAAAAAAACACGAATCAGAAAGAAAAAAAACGATTACAAAAGGGCAACATTTTTCCCGACAACACAATCCGCCTTTTCTATTTTGTTAAATAAATTTAAAGCAAACAAAGAAATCCACTTAAAAAAAAGACAGATGAGGAAAAGCTATAGATAATGAATCAATCAATTACCAAGACTAAAGATTTACAAATTGCAGAACACTATATATTTATTGTTTTTAATAAACAATTTGAGGCTGTATCAAAAACTTTATAAAAAATTAGATCGTGATTTTATCAACCTTTTTTTCTGTGACGATTTTGTAAATGAAACCGGCTCTTTTCACTCCTATTCCAGGCCTTGCGCAAAGATTTTTTTTGTTAAATAACCATCACTATATATGTATAAAAAATAATCACCCCTCATCTAAAACAAACGGTAATATTTTTTCTCCTATTTTTTTTTCTTTTTTTTTTTTTTACCATATCTGATTTACACACGTTTTGACTATAAATACAGTTATATCCACAGGCAGAATATTATGTACAGAAGACACTTGCTGCGATACCACCAAGGCAAAATATGGCATTCAACTGCAAATATATAATAATAATGACATGACATAATAAACAATGCCGTTGTGTAGAGGATTGGGTCACTATTATCAAAATCATCAGTTTTTATTTAGAATTATTTTGAGTGGATCCAAGGCATATACTCCATAATCATCACTGAAATTATATATATATATATATATATATATATATATATATATATATATATAATTTTTTTATTTTAAATAACAACAGAAAAATAAAAGAAAAAGAAACTACAAATCATTTGAAACCAGAACTTGTTCTGATTAAATCAAGTCTGAAATTGAGCAATCGGTCTCAATGGCTGTCAGTAGCTTGAGTTTAACTGGTGAAACAGTATATTGGTGGTTTTGACTTGAGGGTGCTGAACATTGTTCCTGCAGTTTTATGAGAGAATTAAGGACACGGAGATGCCGTCATCCAATTACATCACAAGATTTCTTGATGACCTATGGGAAATATGACTAAGTGAGATCAGTACTGGGCTTCAGCCTGACAGGTCAAAGGCAGAATCTGCATAGACGACTCACTCATGAGATTACCTCCTCCAAAAGTTTCACATGGCCTGCACGAAACTATACAGCACTATACATTTCTCAAGTCAGAACATACTTTGCGATGTTCACTCAGTGATTTAATATTAGCTTTTTTTTCTTCAGAATTGAGGGGTGGAAAATAGTGTTTTCAGTGTGATACTTAAAAAAAGTAATAAAAATATATATAATAAAAATTAAAGATGTTCTAGCATAACTTTCAAATATACAGTGGATTAAACAAATCTTTCGTTTTGGCTACCTCTTCTTGTAGTGATTTAACTAGACATGTGAATAACAATAAAAACAGTTTAATTTTGTGTTAAAAGGCAAAACCATAATGAATCGACATCCCACAAAACTGTCTGCATGCCTGTCCAAGTCTCTCAAGGCCATTCTTCTATTCCCCTCCTCTTATTGAATTTCTCTATGAAACATTTTGCACCTGCAGTCAGCTTTATTGTCCGCTTATATTATTCAAGATTAACGAATTCAGAAGATAAAAAGAGTGCTGTTAGGCAAGGAGTTTGATTCTGAGTCAAAAAAAAGGAAAATCAAAAAACAAAGAAATAAAACAAAACCAAAAATTAGTGAAAAAAAGCCCATCTAGACACAAAAGCGCCAGGACTGGAGGGTACATCCCCAACAGTTTAGCAATAACCAGAGTAGTCAGAGGCTGAGGTTGTTCTTGCTGTCCTTCGCAGACTATCCACTCACCCCACCCTCCCACTTCTCCTTAAGAGTCCTGTTTAACAAAAACCTTCCCATCACATTCAAACCCAAACCCCCTTCTAAAAATCCCATAATGCAAAGAGACAACACTGGTGTGGAACTACAAGTTCCCCATCCTCCTGCTCCGGAGGTTTCAGCAAACATTAGGGTGGCACGTAAGGGGGTGGAGATCTGTATGGGGTCATGTTCTTAGGACGGGATCCTTTCCCCTCCATTGGGACAGTGAAGGGTGGTGGTGGCTGGTAGGGAGGGGCGTTAGGATCCTCATCGTGTAGAGGGGTGTACTCTCCCAAAAGGTCCTGGTTCAGAGGTGTTGTCTCTGGACTAGCCATGTTGGGATACTCTGGTGGAGGAAGCGGAGGCTTTTCCTCTTGAAGGATAAGGGGCATGCTGGAAGAGGGGGGTGGCTTAGAGTCATCGAGCTCATCAGCAAAAATAATGGGCACTCCTTTCTTGATGAAAGTTGCTTGGTCTTCTATAGTCAGCTTGCCCTTGCGCTTCTTGCGATAGCAAATCATGGCAATGATTCCGGCAATCAGCAAAATGGCTGCAACCACCACTGCCGGTATGACGGTGTGAAGATAAACATCATCAGTGCTCTGTCTTCCCGCGCCCACAGCGGGAGTAACAGGAGATGGGGTCGGATCGGGGATCTCACCTAGCGGTACAAACATGTAGTTACGGCAGCTTCCTGTGCCCCTGACAGTGATATTTATTGGCTTGAAGTCGGGCTCCATGACTTTGGTGAATTGTACAGAAGGTTTACCCTCATTATCAGAGATCTTTCTGCTCAATTGCTGTATTTGCTCTTTTGGGCAGGGGTTTTGCTGAAGGCTGTTGTTGGTCCATTCCACGATGATGGAGCCCTTGATGATGTTCTTCAGTGTAACAGTGCTGCCGTTTCGATCACCGAAAGACTGTGCCAGTTTCTTGACGAGAAGGATTTTCTTGTGAATGTCATTGGTGACTGTACGTGCATCCCCCTCAAACACAGCAGTAAACAACACCGGTGACTTAGCACTGGCACCCCATCGATTGACACGGACCTCAAAGGCATCTATTGAATAAAGACCTCCTTTGTCAGTTGCTTGCATGAAATACTCATGTTTTCCTTCGTGCCCCTGGTCTGGTAATCCATACAGCAACTGGCTTGTGCTATTGAACTGTATCCAGGAATCATCCCCAACTACCTCATTGCCTTTGCGCAAGGTGAGCCTTAACTTATCTGTAGTTCCATCCTCTTTGTCGAAAAATGTATCAGATGGAACCTTCACCTCAAAGTAGGTGCCAACGTAGGCATTCACCTGATCGATTGGGTTACGCAGCTGGGGTTTTACATTGCCATCAATAACCGCGGGAGTGGTGCGTCTTGGTGGTTTGGTTGTGGTGGACTTGGGTTCTTTTGGTGTTGGTGTTGTCTTGGGTTTCTTTGGAGGCCTTTTTGTTGGTTTTGTCCTGGTGGTGGGTGTTGCTGGGGTCACAGAGGTTCCCACATATACAGGCCTGGTCATGGTGGGCTGGATGCCAATAGTACTGGTGGTTTCCATTACACGTGTTGGTTGAGGGGGGCCTAAGGTTGGAGTGTAGGCAATAGGATCTTTGTTGTGAATGGTAGGTTTCACGGGAAGTGGCATAGGACCACGAACAGGTGGGGCAGAACTTTCTGAGGTAGGGGCAATAGAAGGAGAGGTTGGTGTGGGGACAATACGGATCGGGGGCTCAGGGTAAGCTGTTGGGGGGAGTAATGAGGGAATGGGAGTGGGGGTGTTGTTGAGCTGCCTTCGCACCCTTTTGGGTACATGGGGCTTTTTGTTAGCGATATGCCATCCAACAACTGGATACCCCAACTGTGCGGACATGGTACCCTCTTTTGCCGGGACCTGAACACTACTAATATCAGGAATGCTGCTTTGATCCAGACTGCAGCCAAGTTTCCAGGACAAAAGGGCTCCGTTTTCAACCACCTTCTTGGCATTTCCTGGTCCTGCCATGAAAGCAGACATGTCAAACAAACGGTTGTTAACCACTGGCAAAATCTTCATGTGCTGAAGCCCCATGCCAGAGAACTTTTTCATGTTGGCAAGTAGTTCAACCCTCTGCTTTGAGGTCATCTTTGTGAGGTCAGCATCCAGAATGACGGTAAGCACAGTAACGGGCTCCTCATTGCCACAGATGAAAGGTTGGACATCATTGCTGGCTGATTGCTGGATTGCAAGCTGAAAAGGGTCTGTATCAGCATGCTCCTCTGGGTGCACCTCAATGGAGAACACATCTGGGCTCTGGGAGACTTGGCTTTCATTGGAAACAGAAACAGATATGTAGTGAACGCCCTTGTCTGTCTCTAGAGGAAGGCCTTGAAGTGTGACACTCTCTGCATCCCAATGCAACCATGCTGGGAGCACATCCTTGCTTGCTTCTGTGATCTGTAAAATGGGAGGAGAAATAACGATTACTGCAACTGAATGACTCGCATCTGAAATTTAACAAGACAAATGAGCTTACAGTGATGCCAGACATGCACTGCCAAGTAAAACACGTAAAAAAACTGAAAGTAAATTTCACTTTTATAATGCGACTAATCACATGAATCAAAGTCGTCTTTCTCAAATGATACATCATTTTTTGTTTTTGTATATCTTTCCTGGTTGTGAGCATGAATTCAGTAACACAGGAGGAATGAAGACTATAATGAATGAGTGCTCTCAGAGTGGCATAGAGCTCCCTGCGGCATGAGATTCTCCACCAGCTGGAGAGCCATTCAATGAGCGCTCAGTCAAAAATAACCAATAATGAATCAATGGCATTGCGATGATCCGTTAACATAAGTCTCTTTGTAAATTCAAAAATGCATCCTTTCCTTCCATTCCCTTATTTGATTGGTAATTAATCCTGGTTAATACATTATGTAGAGCCAGCGCCCATGAGTTGGGCCATTAAAACTCAAACCAGTACATAACAGTCACTAAGGGAGCAGTGGCATCAGCAGATGGGCTTTTTATTTCAATTGACAGGCTTCAAAAGTTTAGACACAAAAATCCAACAGCACCGCGCCCCTCTCTGCCTTTCGCAATCCTGCTTTTGAATATTCCCATCTACCAGTCAGAGCATGTGTGCGAGTTTGACTGTGGACCTATTTGATCGCTTAGAGACATTAATAATTCAGGTGAGAGTCTAATTATAGGCTGATCTATAGTCTTGTTGATTGATAGTGTGCTTGAAACATCAACACTGCTGCACTTCAAATAGTACTTGGCTTGCACAGAACAGTTGTATTTTGAGGGTTTAAAGGGTTAGCACACACAATTACAATTCTGTCATCATTTACATAGTCGCAGCTTTCAAATTCAATTTGCTTCCAGATATTTTTAAATATGGCACCTTAAGAGGGGTCATAAACCATAAAGTGAAATGACAATTTAGTTATCATACTAAGCTAAACCTCTCCTTTTGTATTCCATGAAAGTCAAACCAAACTAAAATGACATGAGTACCAGCCTATATAATGGCAGTATTTTTATTTTTTGGGTGAACTACTCCTTTAAAACACAAAAATGGGCCACAGCTATCCATTACAGAATGTGTCAAACTACGATCAATTGTAGAATTATCCTTCAATTAGTGAATTGATTCGGCAATGCCACTGAATCTATATTTACTTTTCACCTCATTATCTGTAAAAACCACAGCAATATCTAATAGGCCTATACGGCACTGACAAAAAATACCTTACATATTCTGTTTATAGCCAAACTGACACCATACATGCATTGAAACATATGGTGCAGATGGCATGCGTCTACTTTTGGTGCCTTTTTAGACCTTGGTTTAGATTAAAACAGAAGGTTAAGGCAAGTATTTTTCTTCTGAAACTAGAGCATCAGTGGCAACACACACACAGCCACTGACATTTAGGGAACCACATAGTTTCCATAGTGATGATTCATGCAACCCACACTAAAGACAGTATAACTTCTGCCAAAGGCATGTTTCTCTTGACTTAAGTGAAGAAAGCAAGGAAAGGCAGAAACGAGTGCAGAGAGACTGTCAACAACAAGAATATTAGGGAGTTGGGTTTTTTCTTTCATATTTCAATTGCTGCGGCAAGCCTGTCAGGATGCTTCTGAATGGCACATGTAGAATGGGAAAGAAAATATTGCTACAGATCCAAGGGCCACAAAACCAATAGACCAACAAGGAACCTAAAAATGAAAACTGGATTCCATACAAGGAATTGCATTCTGACATTCTGTTAAACCGTTCTGTTCAACAGGAAAGAGAAAAGTCAAGAAGGTGCAAGACAGTGAGCAATCGATGACCGAATTTTCCTTTTAGATGAACTATCCCTTTAAAGCGGTGATGAACTGAGAAATCAAATTTTCCTTGAGCTTTTGACATATAAGAGGTTATGATATTATAACACGCATAGCTAAATAATACCTCGTGATGACAAACCGGATCGAGCTACCGAGCAATACAAAATATAGTGCAGTGCTGGTTGTGGAAGAAGACAGTCGCTGCATAAGCTTCCTCTGTATTCCAATAGGACTGATAAACTTTATTTTTAATGACGTTCCAGCTGATGAGGTAACACATTGTCCGTCTGTTCGCTTCATTTCACTGAGGATTGTTTTGTAAACAAGACTGGATTTGTAGACCGATTAAGAGTAAAGAACGGTGCTGTGCCGTCTATATTGGATCTGACAGGAATTGTGCAACACACGGACTCTGGGTCGAACATGTACGGGCGAATCATTCCGGTTGCCATTTTACAACATTGGACGTTTTCAAAACAATTTCGCCCATAAAAACCGAGCGTTTTTCAGCTAGGCTCAAAACTAGGGTACAAATTAGCCTATTACTTATTCGTTTTGATGTTTTTGAATGCGAAAACCAAGCGAACGTCATAAATTGACATCAGACAACAATATAATAAAATTTAAAAAGCCAGTTCATGACCCCTTTAACAACCTGTAGGACCTCAGTGATAGGGTTGAAATATTAAAATCTTTAAAGACCTGATGAGAAGAATAAACTTTTCCCCCCTGAAATGAAGGAATTACACGGATGAATCGAAACTCCCTTGGTTGTGGGTCGAATAAAGCTGCTCATTGTTAGAGCATGCTAGTGGGGGAGTCTGCAGGAAGAATAGATCCCATTGTTGGGATATGAAGACAGCTGAAAAGATAAGATTCATAGTTCTGAAGGAGTAGGCTCAGGCATGTCTTTGTGATATTAGAGAGAGAAACGGAGACAAAGGAGGCAGTGGGGGAACCAGCTTGAAGAGCCTTTTAGTTTGGTCAAGCAGATGTTTACATGAAATGACTAACCCATTTTCTTTGGTTAAAAATTCATGCGTGGTCTCGGAATACATTTAAATAAAGACCCATCACATTTTAAGGACAGAAGCATTTGCACTTCCAATTTTGAGACAGAATGATCTTTGAAAATAACCTACAGGGAAAACGGCAGACCTTTTTCAGCGGACTGTGGAACATGACCCATTTTTCTGCCGAAAATTACAAATGAAATGTGGGGTGTGTTCAGGTCACTTGAGAGAGGGATTTGCAAAATGTGTGACCGAGCTGCCCGTGTTGCAGAAATCAAAACAGGCTTCAAGTTGCCAATAGAAGTCCTTCATCTAGGTAAATGAAAGTTATCAAATGAATGCCGATTCTGCTTGCTGACATTATTCAGACAGGGAAAGAAAAGGTAACAGAATAAAGGCTCACCGGGAGAGCTGCTGTTTGTTTATAACAAAACTTTAAATTGCTATTCGGTGAGGAGGGAATGTCAGCTTTTGATCCATGCTGCGGAACAAGCATGAACAAAGGAGAAAACAGTAAATGTGCAGAGGGAAAAAAAATTGGGCCGTGAAGATAAAACTCATGAATGGCAAGCAGCATTCTTCAACGTGGATCGGTATCGAAACACGGTCACATTATGAAAGAGGGAAAATTACAGCTCCTTGGGCTGTGTCATTGTGGCGGGCAGGTGGAGATTGGGTATATGCAGTAACTCGACATTTGAATTCAACATAAGACCTATTTCATAGGACCTACCGGGAACCCTGAATAAAGAGGGATAAATACTAAACGAGGGGCTTATTTATGGTATAAATCCACAGAGCTCCATTTTCTGAAACAATCACAAGGAGAACAGTCAAGGGCACTTAAATAGTCAACCCGTAACTGCCCTCTAGTGGACATAACAGGAACGGCACGGCAGGTTCCTCTGTTGATTCATTCACACACTGCATTTTGCTCCCTTTGTTTCCAAACCCACCTAAAATGAGGAATTATAGGCCCTTTTTTCCTGAAAAGGAGAGACTTGTCGAGACTGCGTAAAGACTGTGAAGGGGCAGTGGTGCGGCAGAGTAATTCTAGACTGCAATGACACTGGCACCGCAAAAGCTGGTTGCTATGCAGACAGTATCATAACAAATAAACGTGAATATGCATCCACAAGACCCAAACGGAGCGGTCTTGAGTTACATGCATCTCCCAGTCAACATAAAGTGACTCATATTTCCAAAGCCATTTTATTATCAGCTGCAGGAATACAACTTTTCCACTGCCTCACTGCTGAGGCTAATTAGGTTTCAGTGCCAGTCTTTGTGCTGAAAAAGGGAGGGGCTGGGGAGAATACGAAGATTCCTGCCATCACGGACGAGAGTGGAGGAGCAGGAGGAGAGGAATTCAGAGAAATGAAAGGACAAGGGAGAGAGAAGCTCGCCGTTTCAACATAAACGACAACTAAAACAGCTGCCTATCGAGATGATTGAGCATTTCGTCAATTGGCTTTGGCATTTAAGACTAGAGCAATGTCCTGTTTTGAACATAAATAAAAAAAAGCACAAAGGGAAGTTTTTAAGATGAGCTTGGCTTTTCTCTCTTTTAAGCATATCCCCTTGGTTCCTTTTGATAAAATGGAGGCTAGAAATTTAAAAGCATGAAGTAGGTCAGTGACTTCAAAAGGATCTTTTGCACAGTAGGTTATTTATGAATATCTGAGGGTCCAAGTATTTCGTGGAAATCATGCTGATGGGTCTGGTGTGAACAGAGCTTTGGACATGACAGACTTAATATATTATAGAATTAGCAGCAAAGACCAACTGCAATACTATACACTAATAATACTATAAGAAATTAAAAAAAGCAAATCAAAATAGATGTTAAAATGTAAACAAGTGTCCTGGAAATGCATTATTGGGGTTTACATTTTAACATTTCATTTGATTTCATTTGATATAAGATGTTAATGTAAACAGGAGTCCTGGAAATGCATTATTGGTGTATGTTCAGGCAAGCACAACTATTAGGGACTACTATTTTCCATGCTTATGTCTCTGATAAGCCTAAATGTGAAAGGTACTTTAAATCTCGTATGATTTTAAGTCAAAAAACCCTGGCCCAGGGACCCACAGAGTGCGATTTCAGAGAATGGACAAAAAGAAAATTTAATTTTCAAGCTGTAGTTAACATTTTCACTTAAGATGTTAAGCGTTTAATGTGATGTATATCTATTTTTATATTAATATTTAACAAAAAATATTGTAATAAATCAGTTGTATGCTAAGAAATATATGGATGCTTAATTATAGAAAGTGGGCAACAAAAAAATAAATTTTAAAGTTATTTATAAGGGATAAGGAATCTTTTTTTCCCCATTTTTTCCCCCCATACATCTTTGTGTAGAACTGATCACTTTTAACACAGTCCACTAAACACACCCCTCATTATAGAGAGAAACAACAAATTAATGCAATTATATATTATGACAAAATATTTACCAGCAAAAGACATTTTAGAAAAAAATCTTGGGTGCAAAATTTATATAAAACCGGCATACAAATATATATTTGTATACATTTATTTAAAATGCATTTATTTCAAAGCTTTTTAATGGGGTAACAAGATATGATCGATATGACAGATTACCAGTAAATTCAAGCGCATGCTTTATAAAATGGAAAAAAGGCAGCAGAGGCAATTCTGTTACATAGTATTGGATCGGTGCGTCCTTATCTATTTCCGAGCCTTTAAGCAACTACCTAGCAAACTCATAGCTAGTCTCTGATAATCTTCAACACTCAACTTTTTGTCCTGGCTCTCTGCTTTTTCTGAGGCTTTAAAATCTTCTAAATGCTCTTAAAGAAGAAAAGGGGAAGTTCATCATAGGCTATTGGTCTGGACAGGTCTGAATGGCTATGGAAGGGAACAGCTGTAGGCAGGTTTAACTGTTGGGCGTTAGATTCTTTGGCACAGCTGTCAAGACAGATTTTCCAAAAGTGCACAAAGGGGTTTGTGGTTTCAACTTAAAAAAATGCGCTTGACAGGGCAGAAATGATCCAGTGAATGTAGGATTACATAGAAGGCCTGGGAGAGCCGCCCAACATTTAGACGGGACAGAGAAACACAATGAACAGATTCAGACAGGGGTCACGCTTTTAACAACAGTTGACATGGACTGGTTGGTTAAAAACGTCTCATCAACTGTTGGGTGGTCAACAAAAGATGCCTGGTCAGGGCTGCATTGTGTTTGTGCCATTAGCGCATCGATTGGTCTTCAGAAAGCAAGAAATGCTAGCTGACAGAGAATGGACACACCTTGCTGGGGTTTATACAGATAAGCAGCAGAAGCGGATTAAACACCATGCTAATGTTGGTGAACTAAATGTGTTGATCTAAAATGTAAAAAGTGCACCCCATGATGGCAGTTCCCAGAGAGCTCTATGCCATAAAGCATGCAGACCACGTGTTTTCAAGTAGCATTGCATTATTACAGGGACCAACACATTTTATGGTCCATCAGTCATAAGGAAAGCGTAGAATAAGATTTGAGCAGTGCTTGGGGCAAAGTCACGTCTTTTGCACTGACTGAGTACATTGGCTGGGGAGTGTTGATGTGGAGCTATCTGACGATCCGCTGAGCACCAGAGGACAAATTTGTTTGCATACATTTGCAACACATTTTTAAGGATACCATAAACTTTAAAGGAAGACACCTCACCTTTACTACACCCCTGGCGTCCTTTGCTTTGATGGGCAGCCCCATTTGGAACACCCTGCCCACCACCGCTGAGGAGTCTGGGAAGCCGCTGGGCTGCGACACGGACACAACCGCCGCTTCAGCCTCACGTAGGTCCGACAAGACCGCCGAGTGCATAGACGCCTCCAGCTGCCTTACATCGCCTAGAACTTCCATAGGGTTCTGATCCCAGGAAGCCCGCACTTCCGTTACGGTCAGCACCATTGCGATCAGCAGCACCACAAGAGTCCTGTCCCTCTGCCCCAGCATGGGGCGTCCCCCATCCCGGAACTCTTTCAGTTTATTGCGCATGCCTGCTTTTATTTTCTCTCGCACAAAAGAGGACGTCCAGTTGAGGGGGCAGCATGCACCCCACAGAGTCCGAAAGAACTGATCCTCTTTTCAAAAGCTCAATCCTCTCCTTTTGTTCTCGATTACGCCTCTTTTCCCTCCTTTTGTGAAAGTGCCCTCAGTAGTTTTGAAATCCCATAGTTAAGGGGCTGCCTCTAAGACCTGTGTTGAGAAAGAGAAAGAGAGGAATTCATTAACAAGCATTTCAATAGCAAAAGACTACACTGACATGTCTGACCAACGCAACTTAAAGGAGTGGTTCACTTTTGAAAAAACTTTTGCTGATTATTTACTCACCCCCATGTCATCCAAGATGTCCATATTTTTCTTTCTTCAGTCGAACAGAAATTAAGGTTTTTGATGAAAACATTCCAGCATTTTTCTCCATATAATGGACTTTACTGGTAACCAAACGGTTCATGGTCCGAAAGACAGTTTCAGTGCAAACTGTTCAAAGGGCTTTAAACGATTCCAGACGGAAATGGTCGGAGACAGGGGGTCAGTCCATAGCGACCGACCGGTTTAAACACTTCAGAGGAATGCACACCATCTGAAATTGTCTCATGGGGGGTGAATAAGGGTCTTATCAAGCGAAACGATCGCTCATTTACGATCGCTCATTTAATAAATACATACCAAACTTTAAATTTTATTAGCTCAAATGCTCACCTTGCTCTGTTCTGTGATGCGCGTTCATGACTCTCCTGTTCGAACTCGTTTATCAAAATGAAAGAATATTTTTTCATGTCATTTGGTTCATTCAACGAACGAAATGAACGAATTAACTCTGGAAAAGATTTGTTTATTTTGATAAACGAGTTCGAATAGCAGAGTCATGAACGCACATCACACCCTAACCGTAACCCTAATAGAGCAAGGCGAGCATTTGAGCTTATAAATCTTAAACATTTTTTTTTTTAATGAATGATCGTTTCGCTTGATAAGATCCTTATTCATCGCCTGGAACCCTTTGAACAGTTTGCACTGAAACTGTCGTTTGGACCTTGAACCGTTTGGTTCCCATTGAAGTCCATTATATGGAGAAAAATCCTGGAATGTTTTCATCAAAAACCTTAATTTCTTTTCGACTGAAGAAAGAAAGACATGGACATCTTGGATGACATGGGGGTGAGTAAATTATCAGCAAAAGTTTTTTTGAAAAGTGAACTACTCCTTTAAGATTGATACATCATGTTGGCGTCGTAAAGAGCCTGAAATGGCTTACTGCTAAAAGCTAGAGATGTGCAAAAAAAGAACTAGATGCAGAAGGCTAAAACAAGCAAGGTATTTTTGTTTAAAGTGTTTAACCATTTAACAATATTTTTTCAACAAATATTAAAAAAAATTAAGTGCACACGACACAAAACAAAAGGGAGTGCGAGATAAACTTGTTGACCTTCCTATTATGTTGTTTGTTAAATGATTAGTCAATTAGATCCGATTTCAAATACTGATCAAGGTATCTAATAAGTGACGTATCATGGTGCCATAAATCACTTTAGGTTAATGGTATAAGCCAGATCTTCGGTCTCTGCCAGTGCTGATGTTTCGCACTGCTTGCTTACCCACAAGCACACATACACAGGTGGATCAAGACTAATCTGATTACCATTCACAGCTTTCTCTCCCTTTTCTGCTCTCACACTGTGCTTTTCATTCCCGTTCTGCCTCATTCATCATCGAACATGTCCCTGAAAAAACACCCAGCACTTGAAGAGTAACCTGCTCCATGAGTGTTGACGGAAATGGTCGGAGACAGGGGGTCAGTCCATAGCGACCGACCGGTTTAAACACTTCAGAGGAATGCACACCATCTGAAATTGTCTCATGGGGGGGGAGCTCTACACTCTAGAGGTTTGTTATTCATGCAGGTCTTTCACTCCGAGAGGAAGGAGAAAAGGCCTGCGGTGAAAAGAGGGATGGGTTTAGTGCAGGGTGGGCCGGAGATTTTTATGCATTTGAAGAGGGAGCAGCTCCATACAATGCAGCTGATTTCCCCCGAGAACTGCTCTCGAGTCCTCGTGTCTAACCTATGAACGAGGGAAGTGGTTTCGAGAGGGGTGGGGCGGTCTCTCACGCTCCCCGTGTTCGGTGGGGGTTCGAGAGGAGCTTCTTCAGAAGACTCCCAAACAACAACACTGTAGACCCAACTCTCTATCCTTTGGGGATTAATTCTGAAAGCCAGCAGGAGAGTTACTCCTATAACAAAGTCCAAATAATCAACAACCCTTTTTCAAAGTCAGGTTTGTTTTGCAGTCTCAACCAGACGCCGACAAAACACCGTCCTCGAATGTTTAAAAAGACATCGAATGAAAATTAAAGACACATGGTTGACAGAAAAACATGGATACTACTGAGAGCAATAACATTGTGTTGTGGAGATAGAACATAAGGTGTGTTTTCGGGTTACGAGCAAGAATTTCAGGGAATGTTTAACAAAATATTTCATATTTACTCAACAGTGTGTAGGCCAAGGATCATCAATGGCCGACAAACTGCCGAGACGCTTCCTCCAAAGATTTTCAGATAAAATTAGGTTCACATTAGATTCTTACAGTTCGATAAGCTATTCATTTCAAGTCACCACAAATATAATCATTGGGATTTAGTGTCTGACTCTAATCTGTGCTTGCTCTCAGGTTCAGAGCTATTTGGAAAAAGTCACTGAAGTCCCTGACTTGTTAGTTTTCAAGAGGAACTTTCATTATGCCAGTGGATAATCTATAATGACTGCTGATGTACCTCATTACATAGACCAGAGGCACACACACAAAAGCCACCAATCCAACCGTTTTAAACTTAAGTCAATCTTACTTCACATGAACTGACTAAAGAGGAGTAACTCCTGCTGAAAACCCTGCCACCTTTCGACAAGTTTTTTTTAAAGACTTTTATTAGAAATTTGCAGAATGCCTGAAGTCTTATCGCACATCATTTATCCGTACAGGTATGGCTGGAGGTACAGTCAGTAGCGTGACCCTCTTCAGCTTTACGCACTTTTCCACTACAGTCCCACCATTGAGCATTCACAAAGAGCCAGATGAAATTGGCAGGTACATGAAAGAACTTAAACCTCATCTCCGGTTGCGGATAAAGACGTCCTTTCAGCTCTCAGGAATGGCGGGCTGATCTCTAAAAGGTGGAAAAAGGGGCCCATCACAGAATTCCTCCCTTGATCAGCCCGGCACAAGAAGCTGCACTGGTCACAGGAACCCTGCCGCCAGACTCACCGGCAATGGACTCGGACCCTTTCAGCAGTCAAAATGACCTGAGAAGAAATGGGCCATTCTGTTCTAAAGACAAAATGGAAATCACTTCATGCGTGAAAAAAAGAGAGAGAGAATCACGAAGGCCAGTGCCTACTACACACCAGCAAAACTACAGAGGGCCATTGTGTCGGAGGCCTGAAACAGTCCACTGGACGCTCCGGGAGATTAGGATTTGACAGGGATGTATATAGGTTGGGGGAGAGGGCAAGCAGTAAGAGGCTTGCAGACAACAGTTCAGTTGGCAAAGGGGGAAGAGTGCCCTTTGCCCTGGTACCATGGCGACACCCCTTGTCCATCACCCCCAGGGGGCCATGCTATTGGACAAGCTTATAAAAAGGATTGAGTCATGCATTCCAGTTGATGCAATACAACAATATTTACTTGCAGCCAAGGCAGGGCTCCAGACAAAATAAATAGACTATAATAATAGTCTAATAGGCTAATAATCAATTCATGATTGGCTCCTATTAGGGATTTTTTTTACTATGAATCATTTAATTATTTTTTAAGTGCACAAAAAAATACATGTTTCAATTTTGTCATGCGTTGTCACGTCTGCCCTCCTTTTACAGCATCAGCATTTTCATCCATCTTGTGGATGTCCTGGGAACCAACGACGCTTTTCCATTCGACTCGGCTCGCTTTGGCTCGGCTCGACTCAGCTCGCTTTTCGTTCCATTTTCCATTGCAGACAATACCGACACAAATAGTACCCAGTCGTCATAGCGATGCTTTTCGTTTCTCACTGCCCTATCAATCTCTCGCTGGATCCTCTCTTCGGCAACCAAACAAAGGAAAGTCTGCACCTCCTCGTTTGACCATGGCGTATTCTTCTAAGTTGCCATAATAATAGTAGTTAGTTTAGTAACCATCTCTGGCCAAAATATTTAAACATGGCGGGGTTACTCCATCTGGCGCGTGTAATGATGACGCAGTGAATGGTGACAATTCTCTCTGACCAATCAGCAGTCTGCATTGTTTTCACATGACATTTTAGTACTGCCTTAGCTCGCCTCAGCTCGATCAGAACCTTGCCGGAGGTGGTACAAAAAAGTACCCGAAAGCAGGAACAGGTACAACTTTTACACAGTGGAAAACCAAACAAAGGCAAGCCGAGTCGAGTCGAGCTGGTACTGTGTAGTGGAAAAGTGCCATAAGATTCACTTATAGTAGGGACGGAATTGTTTTTCCAACTTGAGAACATAGTCACAAAGATTTGTCCTTCACACACAATCTGAGCCTTTGTCACTAACCATTATAATGCCAGCTTTACTTGGCCAAAAAGTCTAGTTTGGACAAAGTACAGTACATCCTATAAATGTTTTTAGCTCCTTGCATCTCATGTAGACAACAGGTTAAGTACAAATATAAGAATTATGTCCAATAGTGCATATGTTTAGCAAAATTACCCTTTCTATATTTATTTGCCTGACTAATTTATTTGTCGTTGACCTTTCAATGGCTTTTCTGAGGTAAATTTGACATTATGTAACATGATTGTTCTCAAGCCTTTTTATAAAGGCTCTTTTCCAAGGTCGAAATGCTAAGTGAGCGGACCGTCAAGCCACATTAAAGAGCACCAAAACGACATTACTTGTATATTAACAAACTTTCAGCTTTCAAATTCTGTCAATTTTATATTGTTTACTAAAATTAACAAAACACATTAAAGGTGACAAATAAGTACAAATCTTACTGCGTTTAATGGATGGCTGAGCTACAAATAAGGCCTAAAAAAAAAAAAAGTTTGGTTCCGGTTGGTTGTCAGTTGAGGTCATGGGTCGGTAGGGAATTTTTTTTTTTTTTTTTTTTTTTTTCAGTGGCAGCAAGGGATGGGTAGGAAATTCAAGGGATAGTTCACAAAATTATTTTTTATATGTTTTAGCTTACCTCAAGGGATATGTAGGTGTTTTTGTTTCTGCAGTATTTTCAATTTTGATATTTTTTGGTCAAAACTAAAAATATCAAAGTGAACTATCCCCTCAAGCCTTTTCACGTGCTTGTCCTCCAGACAAGTAAGTAAATCTGTCAATCACTTGTCTGAGTAAAAAGTTGCTTGTCCGGATTTTTTTAAATTTATTTATTTTTTATTCTGAAGCAATATTCTCATCAGTGTTCAATCAGCTTTGATATTTAAAAAGGCATATTGTAATATCTGCACCTTTAAGAGCATCTCCTCCACCAATATTATTAAATGCCCTATAGTGTCTTATTATTCTAAATAATTGAATTTATTGATCAAATTTAGGAATTTAAAATGAAAGATGAAGCATACTGTTACCCTAGGTAGGGCTGATCAAATTAAATCATTTACAATGAAAAATTACAATTTCATAAAATAATGTTATGAAATTGATTTAAATGTGCAAATAAGAAATATTGGAAAGAATTATACTAGGCTACTTATAAACATAACACTAAACTGCCAATAGGTGGCGGCAGGCGGCCGTATTAACGAGTGAGTTATTGATTCATTAATTCAAACGATTCGTTCAAACGGTTGATTCATTCAAGAATGAGACAGCTGTTGATGTTTATGAATGGGTCATTGAATCTTTGACTCAACCGATTCGTTCAAAATGCTGAATCATTCAGTAATGAAAACAGGATTCGTTCCTGTGAGATGCGTCGTTGTTCTGCTGTGACTTTTCTTTGGAACTATTTTCGCTGCTGAAATGGAACAAAAACACCCAATATTGCTTATAAACAGTAAGTGACTTAATCTTAACTGTTTATTGAACTGTTGTAGGAAATCAATGTCACTTTTTCAATCGTGATGGTATTCAGGAAAAATAATTGAGGCTGCTTAGTGCTTAACATATGTTAAAATATAAAAACTCCACATTTAGATTTTTTATAGGCAGAGTATGTTGTTAACTGTGTGTGTGTGTGTGTGTGCTCCGCTCATGTGTGTAGATTTCTCTGCGCGAGGGTCAACAGCGCAAATTTACCATCAGTAATACAGTAGCTGCTGCCTGCTACATTTATTATCCACAATCGATCGCAACTTGCAATAAATTTAATAAAATCAGAATCATTCTCTCGGTTTAGTGATTCCCTAGTTATTTTTTTGTTTGTTATTGATGTTCTAATCAGGCTACTTGTCCGTTGGGGCGAGTAAAATTCTCTTTTACTTGTCCTTCAAAAATCCATTTGTCCCGGAAAAGCGGACAAGTTAGACGGGCTCTAGAGATACGAACCGCGGCAGGTTAGAGTGTTTTGGATTGCATAAAATAATGAAAGAAACGAACAAATACATGGCGAAAGAAGTGATAGACAGCAGAAGATGGAAAAAAATTGTATTTGTGTATTTATTTAATTTTTATTATTTCTTCCCCAAGCTCATAAAATAATTTTGGGTCGCACATAAATTGACAGGGTCGGTCGGAAACCGGAAACAAACAATTTTTTTTTTTACGCCTAATGTGAAGTTCATGGAGTAAAAGAAAACAGCAAAGATTAAAAGATATTGAGAATAAGAATCCATATTAGTATCAATTAAAACCGAGGATTGTTAACGATTAGTTCGTGTCCACATAGCTGACATATTTATCCATGTTGTGTGCACAAAATAGCCTAGGCACTGTCTTCCATGTTCATTCATTGACACGTCTCTGTCGTTTTCTCTCTCATGCTGGCACAGCCATCAGCGTCGTTGCTCGATAGAGATGAGGGCTTTGAAAAAAGGTTTTTTTTTTTTTTTGGTTTGACGTGCGTTTCTGACGTTGAAAGCTGATCCTGAGCATATTTTGGCGCTCGGTGAGGTAGAACTCAGTGAGAGATTTTTCCACAGCAAAAAACATCATCTCATTTTATTATGGCAAAACAACAAAAGACGTGTTGTGCTATTCATCACAGAACATGCTTGTAAAAACCAAAACATGTTATTTTTTATTGCCACCATAGCGATCTCAGCAAACATTAATTTTTTTTATCGCAAATGCGACCGTTTTAGTCACAGTCTGGAACCCTGCAAATGTGCCTTGTTGGATAATTCCAACAGCACACTTTTTTTTTTTTTTTTTTTTTACAATCTTTTTATTTCTTTATTTATTTATATGTAATGTGACTGAAAACTATTCAAAATTCAAGCAATATGACAATTAAAATGCTGCAAGCTGAGAACTGAGAATATGACCACAAGCAAGATGATCTCAAACAGGAATTTTATTAAAGTTAAATAAACTTTTTTTTGGTTTTTATGAGAGAGAGAGAGAGAGAGAGATGGTCTCTTTTATTTTACAAAAAAATATATTCCTTCATGTATAAAAATATATTACACTCTAAGAATTTTTCCCCTTAAAACCAGAAGGGAAAGGCAATCATACCATAGATATAACCAACAATGCACCATAGAAAGAAAACAACAACTATTTTTCCACCTTAGACATTAACTTGCAGATTACCATCAATGTGTACTTCACACACAAGTCAATTAGCTCATAATAAGCATACTCTATTTTAACATGTGTTTTTATCAATCCCTTCAAAACAGATAAAACATCAGTTGACCCCATGTCATTTAATTTTCCTTAACGTGACAACCATATTGCCATTTTAAAGAAATGTATTAAAACAAGTACTTCTACTGTACCTTGGCCCTTAAATAAAGACCATTGGGGTAAAAACAATGCCCAACGTTTTGCACCATCTCTATAAATCAGCAAAAAGCATCTTCAATCTCCCACAATTAAAAAACAAATGGAAAATTGAGAGAGAGAGAAAGAGAGAGAGAGAGAGAGAGAGAGAGAGAGAGAGAGAGAGAGAGAGAGAGAGAGAGAGAGAGAGAGAGAGAGAGAGAGAGAGAATACATTAAGCCATCTGCAGCAGCTCACTTAGGTCAACTCATACTGCATTTCTGTATTTCCCTCACTGGTGTTGGCAAGCCACTTGACGCCATGACTTTAAATAGCTACCAAACGAAAGTACTGCCAAAACAGTCAAATCCTGCAATGCTCTCTCTGTCATAGTACTAGTTTGGAGAGTCCCTCAGCAGTACTCGGTAGTCTTTCCCATTATAGTGTGGTATGCACCCTCAGCAGGGTCAGAGGTTAGAACCACACTCCTCATTTGGCGATTGAGTAACGGAGAGAGCGGGCCTCTCCCTGAGAGACTGACTGCGGTGATTAATGACTCCGATACAGTGCCATCAATAGGACGCTGTACGTGTGAGCAGTCAGCCTGGCTGTCCGCAGCCCCTGGAAAACCTCCAGAAGCCAATCAGAATGCTTGCTTTTACCTAAGCCCTGGTCGGCTCAAAGCTGACCTTTTCCACTTCGCACTGTACTCCTTCCCCACCCTGCTCTGACATAGCTGAGCCTTCTATTAATGGCAACTGCGGGGCACGAGGAAAAGAAGATAGAGGCTGGCAAAAGAAGTCATTCACGACCGGCCCTGGCAACAGGATAAAAGTCGCCAATGCAGCCCAGACTCTGGCCAGTTTACATGAGCAAAGACAGTTAATGATATAAATAGAAATCCGTCCCCTCATTTGACTGAAACGATTAAAGTTGCTCATTAGCAGATAATGATACATAAAGCATTTCATATGGATCTACAATTATAAACAGTCCTTCCAGAAAAACGCAGAGTTTTTTTGTGATTGTTGCGGGCAAAAATCCTTGATTACGTGGCCCGTTTTCTTTAAAAATGCAATGGAATATGCGGGATATTTATGCAATTTTATGCAATGAAATTTAGGGCTGGGTATCGATTCACATTTCAATTTCGATTTGATTTCGATTCACAAGCTCTCAGTTCGATTCGATTTCGATTCTCGATTCAATTTTCGATTTCGATTCCTGATTTGATTCTCGATTCGACTATAATGAAGATGTAATACAAATCCTATATTTATAAAAAAGAACAGTGGACATAAGTTTACTAGTGGTTAATTAATACAAAGAAATTAAGAGCCATAAACCTGTATATAAAACTCTTTTTATTTTAGGTACACTAAATGCATACAGAGAATAAACAGGATTTTGATGCAATATGCAAAAAAAGTCAGAACAGTCGCACAGCTTGATCAAACAGTATCAGGTTATTTTACGTTTAAGATAGATATAGATAAATAAATATATAAATATTTAGACTTTTTTTTTTACATTGATCTTACCTAAATGGTAATGTAATTTTTTGTTTATTTTTGTTTTAAGAGTTTATGTATGGAAGCTTGATTTCAATCTTTTAATTAAAATGGAAAAAAGTAGCACAAATAAATACAATAGAATAAAGACACAAATTAAGAGACATTTTGGGGTAGTTTTTTGGGTATGTCAGAAATACTACAGAAACTGAATAAAGTAATCCAATGTAAAATAACACTGGATAGTCTTTTTAGTCCAGACTGAATTAAATACAAAGGCTATTAATTCTGATTGCTTACAATTAATACTATATTCTGTTGTTATGACAACAGAATTAATGACGGACACAAATGGCTGCGTTCACTTTAAGAACTAGTGCGCGAATCCATTACTGTTTCATTAATTTTCTGTCACACACGTTTAATGCTAATTTAAGACATTACCGACTGTGTTTAGGAGGTTACTCACCAAGACCAGAGTTTTGACATAATGTCGCGTGTTTTAACTGTTAAAGTGATATAATCCAGGGATAAAACTTTTGTTTCTGGCGAGCTGTTTGTGAGGCAGATTTAGGCTGTAACGTTACTGTGCACGCAGTGAAAGACATCTCTGAGAGTGCGCGAGCACGGGATAGTTTAACATTGCTTGTAAAACTCAAAAAGACGTGAAAATGATAAACGTTAGTTACGATCATAGGTTACGATGCAATGCTGGCCCGATTGTTAAGTGAATATTCCGTCGTGTCCCGACTCCTAAACGCGTGTGTGTATCGACAGCTGCAGCGCTTGGCGCTTGCCTAGTGCAGAGAGACGAGAAGACGCCGCACCGCGTCCGCGAGCCCTTTATATGGAAAAAATCGATTCCGGCCGTTGAGAATCGATTTTGAATCGAACACATTTTAAAAACGATTAATCGAAAAATCGATTTTTTTGCCCAGCCCTAATGAAATTGCGGGAATTTGCAAAAATTGTGGAAACTTGCAAAAATTGCGGGAATTTGCAAAAACTGCTGTTTGATGAAAAAGAGAAAAAACAGTGATTCCCCCAACACCCTGTTCTCACTAGGCTACTACCTAAATGTAAAGAGTCATTTCTTATTACTTCCTTTGATAAGCTACATCATAGAAAGTGCTAGGAATATTTAATTTCTCATCTTGTTTTATTTCAGACTGTAACGAGTGTAAATATTGTGTGGCCCCTTTAAGAGCTGCGCGCTCCCTGTTGAACTCTCTGCAGTGTTATATGTGAGCCTCGAACACCCCATGTGTGCGGGTAATTTCTGTTTGATGCTACTTCTTTTATCTTATTTTGTTTATTAAGCAACGATGTGATGGTAGAACGTGTGACAGACAGAATACGAGTTCGATTTGTGAGATGTCAATCGCCTCCGTGAGTCTGTCTGGCCTCTGCAATAACTTCAGCTGTGAGCTATCCCGTCGCGTAATTGCATCACTTCATAACGTTCCCATGGAAACAGGGGGAAATGAACCCCCTGTTCTCTTGCGTGAAGCAAACACAACATTTTTCAACTTTCTGCTAAGATATACAAGTGGTCCTCGATGCAGAGCCAAATGGGAGGAGCTGGAGCTCTAGCTCCTCCCCTCGCTGGAGCTCCAGTTCCTCCCCTCGCTGGAGCTCCAGCTTCACCGCGCACGCGCAGGTTAACTTCCGAGCACTCGGCATGATTTCAAAAGCAACATATTTCAGCGCCAGCTTGATTTTTATTGAACACAAATAAAAAAAAAAATACTCTGTTAGTTAGCAAGAGTTGGCTCTGCATCGAGCACATCTCATTTTATGTGGCGTGAGAGTCACACACCACCCGAAATCCGATCGTTCAGACTGAGACATATGTCCCGGTATTTGAATAGGATTTTAAACCACATATGGATGTAGCTTGCCTTGAAACGGATTTCATGTGCTTTTCTGGGCTGACAATCTGAACGTATGTCGGGATAAGAAATAGAAGGAAGAATTGCAGTATGGGCTAGCTCTCTTAATTTTTTTTATTTTTGTAGTTCTTTAAAGCACTTAGTCAGTGGCAGTTATAAAATGTGCTGTATAAATAAAATCAACTTGAACTTGAATCTTATCTACCAGTGGGAGTACTATGTAAAAAAAAAAATTGGTTGAGTTCTGTGAAGAGAAATGTTAGGCTATGTGTTATATGAAGTGTGTACTTCAATGTACTTCTTATTATAGGCTACCATTAAAATGTGAAGCGGATGCATAATCTCAGCACATTTGTTATCTTGTTTTTCCTCTAGACTAGTGTGGGAAGTCACACAGCTGGTTTTAGAGTACTGGACTGCTTGTTTCCATTTCATTAAAATAGCTTAACCCGTTTAATCCCACCGGTCACAATTGTGACCGCAGCTTTTTTCTTATTTCTGGAAGCTCTAAAAATGTTGTTATTGACTTTGGGCAAGAAATTCAACTTTTAAATCACAAAATAGACTGTCTTGATTAAAATCAATTAATGTCATGTGACTAGTGTGAAAGGTCACATGACCAGATCAGGTCACTTCCTGCTTGCACATCTAGAAGAAGATTTCTTCCTCAGACTACTAAAATAAGTAGTATATAAAACATCTTAATTTACAGATAGAACTATCAAATTTTGTACATATGTTCTTTAAAGGGTCTACTACTGATATATTTTGAGAATTATACTCCTGCATTTATATTTTGCTCGTAAGACTTGTAAATTTGTTTACGGTCACAATTGTGACCGGTAGTATAACAGTATAGCAGTGCTTCAATTGAAAACACAGGTACAGTATAGGCAGATATTGGCGGGTATTGGCAATCCTACACTGAATATGCCACATCTGTGATGAGGATGGATGATCACGGCGAAGGAGAAGTGCTCACTAACACAGATTTAGACAGCTTTGTGAACAATATTTGATAGAAATAGGCCTTTTGTGTACATAGAAATGGTCTAGATCTTTGAGTTCAGCTCATGAAAAATGGGGGCAAAAACAAAAGTGTTGCATTTATAATTTTGTTTAGTGCAGTTATCAGTATCCCAGAAACGTTCAATGTGTTGGACCTTCTGGACGTGCATGACCCCCTTCCCCCCACCCCTACCCCCACCCCAAATTGAAAGTGACTGTAATAGTGATGGCTCAGATAGGGAGTCCCAGGGTGGAACGGCCCATTTGCCAGGTAGACTATTGAATGGCGATGCAGATGTGATCTGGAGGATTGTGCAGATGTTCATGAGAACCAAATGGTGTGCCTCACACATGACCACAAACAACCCTTTCTACAACATTCGGCCCATCTTCAATGCACTGAAAGAGTGCACACACATCTATCTGAAACTGGCCTAGGACAGGGCCCAAGTGTAGACATGGTCTAGCCCATAGGGGTCTAGCCGAACAAGCAGAAGTTCCTCCAGGGTGTAACTTTGTTCATGACAACCTTTTCACCTCACTAAGCCTTCACGAAATGACAAAACGAGATATTGGATGTCTTGTAATGAATTGTGTCAATAGGTCAAATTGAAGAATTTGAATGAATTCTGACTATGTTGTTTCCCACCGGTCACTATTGTGACCGAGTATAAAACCTAATATTTCACTAACTTAACCAACATAAAATCAAAAAAGGCATATTGTTTGAGTGTTAGGGAGGTCTAAGGAGTAAAATGCATGTACTTAAGTTGCAAGAAAAAATTTGGGATTAAACGGGTTAATGCATAGCCTATAACATGAAGGTTGAGTCTATCCAATACAGTCAATTGTACACTTTAATTTACAATATATATATAAAAAATACAACTGGCCTATTGGAGTAGCTTATGCTTTTACATTAACGTACAAAAAGGGCAGATTAGGTAACCTGGTCTTATTTTTTATTTAATGAATTAATCAGATGATTTATTTACACAATCTTTTTTTAGATTAATTTACAACAAATAACTCGCGTTACTGCGGTGGACAAAATAAACGTGAACACATTGCCTTTGTCTAGTAATTTACATAATCATATAGCAGACGCTTTTGTCCAAAGCGGCTTTAAAAGTGAGGAAAACAACGAAACTGTTCATCGTAATTAAGAGAAAAGAATACATATACAAAGTTTTCAACAGTTTTTAGAAACACGCACAGATAGTGTGAGCAATGTTCTAAGTGTTTACGCGTTTGTCACAGAAACGATAAATCATTGTATAATTTATCATAATCATGACAAATCTTAGAGTAAAATATAATATTATGTTTGCCAGCACCTTGCGCATCAAAACGAACTTGTCCTTTCATCACGGGTGAAACTCGCACTAACATTAACAGGCTTGATAGCGCGTTATGTTCTGTCCACTAGTTCCAGCGAGGGTGAGCTAGAGCTCTAGCTCTTCCCATTGGAAGCTGCAGCGAAGCCCCGCCCACTAAATTTAGCGAGGTGGAGCTGGAGCTCCAGAAAAGGGGGAGCTTGAGCTCTAGCTCCTCCCATTTGGCTCTGCATCGAGCACCGTCTCAAGATATATGGGACTTTTTTGCAAAAAAAATGCGAGGATTATGAAATCATGCAAACCCCGCATATTTTGCAAAAGTGCGGCGTATTTGAAAAAATGCGGCCCCCGCATAAATATGCAGACTTTGGCTGATTTTGCATTGAATTCAGCGATCGCATAATCGCGTTTTTCTGCAGGGACTGTATAAAGAATGATTTCAAAAGGAATTTTGAAAGTAATTTCACTGATAAATATTTTATATTTTAGAAGGGGGAGTTTTAGACAAAAATAAGTAGGGATGCACTGATATGAAAATTTTGGCCGATACCGATAATTCTCTATATTTAAAAGCCAATAAATACATTTTTGAGAGCCTGGTTACAACAGCAAAACTCACCATTTAAACCCATGTCTGAAGCCTATATGACAGACTTGCGCTGCACGTTGCACTTCCCTATATTTTCCTTTTTTTAAGCGATTGAATCATATTTCAAGCAATTCAAAACTATAATGGTGAACAGTGCACATCTGAAGTGTCCAAGCTGTAGGCAGCAATCCATTATTTATCGCCTTTAATATACCAGCCTAATTTAATACCAACGCTGATATGCTGGCCGTTACATCGCGCATCCAAAAATTAGGTTATATTCAACCTTTAAATTTAAAATATTTATATTTTATAGCATGATTTGATTAACTTCCACTATTCATTTTTTGGCCTAAGGTTGATCCCTTGACAGTAAAAAATGTTTGGAAGGAAAGGAACACTAGCCACGTTTCCACTGTCGGGCATGCTAGTGCGTGCCAGGGCCAGTCGCGCGTCCACTGTCACTTCCGGGGCTTCCTCGGGTCAATGGCCAGTGTTTTCTGCCGAATACCTTGGTCCAAAGCGGGCCAGCTTGGGCTTGAGGAGTGGTTACACATTAAAGACTTTTAAAACAATTTACCTCAACTCCCTTTCATGTTTGAATGCCTTCTGTTTGTGATCCGATGTGGATTCAGGTCACCATATAAATATTTATACGCAATGCAAAAGACTGCGCAGGCTAACTATTAGCATAGTAAACGTGGTAAATATGAACGCTTGAAGAAATCAGACAAATCATAATACGTTTACATAATACATAATACGTAATCAAGTTTAATTTTATCTGTCAGTAGCCTGCGTGTCTCTTTAAACCTGACTATCACAAAATAAAGCTTTTTTTTTTTTTCTCTGTTTCTCTGACTGAAAATATAACTGTAGCCTACTGGGAGAGAGTGCTAAAGCTCCTCAGGTCGTATTGTTGGTGGCATATTTGTAAAAATTATGCTTTCTAAATGTGATGCAAATACCTGTAACTACCAAATAAACAGAAACAGACACAACTGAATAAGTAAGTGTGTCCTCTTTCTTTTGTGAAATAGACCTAACCGTAGGCTAAACCACTTTATTTCTGTGTGACTAATGTGCAATTTTGAGACAAATTAATTCATTATGATCAATGTAGGCCTATCACTTTTTATTGTAAACCGGTAGCAAAACATCTATGCTTGGGTTTTAAACATTCAACAAGTAAACAACAAAAACGCCAGCAAACGGTCGCTTCTATCCTGTTTGTTTTGCGATCACGTGGTTTCCAGTGATTTCTTTCTGATTCGTTTTCTGATAAAACTTCCATTTGTTGGTGAAATGATGTGTTTGTGTGACGTTGTTCCAGAGAGGCGCTTCTTAGCTAAGCTAGTGAGCTTCTGGCCCGACAGAGGAAACGCAGCAGATTTTGAGCCCGAGGCTATTAGCCCGGCACGGCCCGTTTAAAGCCCTGGCTCACACTGGCCCGACAGTGGAAACGCGGCTACTGGGCAACTACCAGTTGCATGCAGACCTACTTGATTTTTCTTCCATGTCCTTGTGAGTCACCATCCCCTGAACTCAAAATCAATGGATTTGCAGAGTTCTTTAATGCAGACGCTAGTGTGCAAGCACGCCAAGAGCAGCGGCCATGCTATGTCCCTTAACAATTTAATTCATGAGATGCATGAGTGAGCCTTTGAGCTCCACAACAGGAAAGAGCAGTATGGGGTAAATCCATATTAAAACAAACAAAAAAAGCCATCAGCAGGCCTACTGCAGCTGGGGGTGGACCATCACACCCAGGGTCCTTTTTGCCCTCGGAAAAACACCGGCCCAAACATGCTTGTAGAGCAAACATGAACCGGACGACCTGTCAGCATCCCGATACTTGAGAAAAGGGTGTGGAAGACATATTGACCCCACATGCATACCTACAACAATGGGAGTCTTTAGTGCCTCCGGCTTATTGCGGTGACTATCTGGAGTTTCAACGCCCACCTGTAGGCCACTGCAAAATATGTAGGCTCTTAAATGGATTATGTCGCAATTAAGTACACCCCCACATTCTCTTATCGTGATAATAAACGATGAACGCGCTAGAAGCTTGAAAACAAAGCTATCGTATGATAGCAACATGCATGACATAACTTGATTTTTCTGCTCGTGTCTTGCATGGAAAGCAGCATTTGATGCCTCAGTGCTTAAGATGTGAAAAAAGCCAGGGTAGCGGTGCTATACACCTCTCTAATGCGTTTTTAATTTGATGACGAGCTAAAATGAATCGTGAAAAACAATTTAGGGAATTGCGGCGCTTTCCCAAACGAGAAGGAACGCATGTTCACTTTGATTAAAACTCGGTAAAGTCAGTCGTCAGCTTTTTCTTTCAGATGGCAGTACGGCTTGAGTCTGACTGGATTTTAAAGCTTTCTCCGTTGACTGTAAAATCTGCAAAGCAACAAAATTAAACGATTACCAAAAAAATAAAAAGTGATACTTGTCATATCTTCAGAATTTGCAGGTAAGAGGATGATGTCGACTCTTTTCAGCACAAACCGCTATTTACGAAACTGACAAAAATGCCTAGACAATAATAATAATAAAAAGCACTGTACTTCAACAGGGCTTCAGACTAACTTTTTTTACTAGGAGCACTGTAGCCACTTACACCTTGCTGACCTTGCAATCCAATTATTTACATTTTGCCCCAAAATAACTATTACTAACAGTTCAAAAGGCTCCAGACTAACATTGGAGAGCAGCAGCACCGGAGCCACTGACAATGAAGCACTGAGCTTAATTTGAGATGTAGATGAATTTAACTTCAATTATTATCATTCATAATTTCTTAATATAAATTCAAAAGCAAAACGAGTGAAAAATAGATATTAGGGAGTGAAAACAGCCAATAAGTGTCCTCTGCAGCTGCAGCTATACCTACTGTGTACAATGGTATTTTATTATTATTATTTTTTTTTTAAGTAAGTGTGAGTTTTTCTACATCTTGTAACTTTTAGTTTTATGAATGGGGACAATCTTTGAAAGATTCACTTTTTTTGGTGCATCACATTTAAATAAATAACATTTAAATATGATATTATAGTTTTGAAGGACTGGAAAAAGATGTGCAGTACTTGTAAGTAGGGCTGCAACAAACGATTATTTTGAGAATCGATTAATCTAACGATTATTAGAACGATTAATCGACTAATCGCCGATTATTTTGCTGGCTAATCAGTAAGTTTGGAAGGATTATTCAGCTTTTTCAATTAGTTAAAACATTGAGTTATACATATTCTTACTATAATATAAAGTTCAGCTTTTGAAATAATTGTTTTAATGAACTTTGAGCCAACTAAACAGGTCATTCTCTTTAAGTTTTCAGATTTCAGTCCAACTCAAATCACACACAAATGCTCTCTAAGCATTGTTTAATTGGACCACTGCTTTCTTACAACTGAAACATACACGGCACATTTACTCCAGGACACAAAGAATGGTAAAATATTAATCTGCAAACCATTATTATAAGTATAAAATTACAATCTTTTTTTTTTTATATGAGAATTGAGCTGACAGAGACAGATACTCATCCACCTTTTAATTTACAGTATGAAAAAGAAAAAGTAACTGCCATGATATTCTTCCTAACATCTCATTTTGTAAGTTTTCATGATTATGGAACAAAATACAGGCAAGTGATAAGACTATAATACCTAATAGTGTTACAATAATAAAAACAGCCCTGACTCCTAAGCTCAATGAAGCTTTATTCTATGCAAAATAAATCACCTTACTGTAATTGTATTACTATTGATAATATTATTACTATTATTAGTAGTATTGCATAATCTAAAAGAGATTAACGTTAGCACTAGATAGTTAGATCCAGCTGGAGAACACTTGATTTTCACCGGCTTCTCTTTTGCCGGGATGTTTCCTCTTTAAGTGCTCCAACATGCATGTTGTGCTCCCGTGAAAAGCAAGTTCCGCCTTGCATGTATTGCACATGACCGCATTGTTGGTTTTAAGTTTTGTGAAACTTTCCCAAACCTTGCTAGTTCGGATTCGTTTGCACTCCATCATAATTTGCGTTTTTTTCTTTTACCGCAATAACATTTGCAAAGGGCTGCATTGCACTGCACCACTGCTCCGTAGCGGTCAAATCACAAAATTGCACGCCCTTACATTAGGTCACGTGAGATCAAACGACTACTCGACAACAAAGATATTTGTCGACAATTTCGACTAATCATTTCAGCCCCACTTGTAAGTGTTTGACTATCTATGTCAATACAATAGTTTCGTTTAGTGCTACTACATTAAATCCATGGTGAATGTTTCTGATGTGTGGACTTAAAGCCTTCTATAACTTGTTCATTCATGGCACACTGTTTCTCCTGGTTTTCACATCAGTGCCGTTTGATCTGATATCTATGGTTCATAACAGAGAACTCTGGATCTAAATGTTTCTCACTGGATCTCGCAGCGATGTTATTAATTCAGAGTCGAATTCAAAGGTTTTCTTTACTGGATCTCCCAGTGCCGTGTGGCAATGATGTCGCATGATCGAGATCAGCCCGCGACTGGCGAGTAGCTCGAAGCGCTGCACTTTTAAACGGTCCATGAATCAAAAATTAGTAGTGCAGTTTCGTTCCGCTTTGGTCGCAGTCTGGATCCCTGTTCAAGATGCCTACATCCAGGCATGTATTAACAGAAGTTTAATAGCGAGTTGTTCGATTGATTCAGTTATTGAAATGATTGTCCTCGGGTGATCCATTCCAGACCCAGTCATTTTGGAGAAGAGCTTGACACACTGGGACAAGACTGCAACTTAAAATCTGAAGACTTTGAATTTTGGAAAATAAATGACGTTTGCTTCATTAAATTAAAAATCACATAGGGCAACAGGGGCCTCAGTAGGGAGACCTTAACAATCTTGTCTGATTAGAGCTTTACTCAACTCTGATTGCCAAAAATGAACATCTTGACAGAATTCCCAGATTTAAAAAAAGAGCAAACCACGGAGGGTCCTCTGGGATCTAAAAGGGCAGGTTCTCAGGCAGGTGCTCTTTAGGGGCAGATCAGATTCTTAAGGACCACCAGCAAAAAAAAAAAAAAAAAACATTGTGGGGCAGATAGGCAATTGGGGCCAGTTGGTAAAGGATACCAGTGACAGCTGGGAACCCCCAGGCTCTTAACATGTACCAGGACACCATCCTGACCCAAAAACACTCGAGATATACACCCAAATGCTAGGAGGGCAGCCCTTGAATTCCTGGCACAATTCATGGTTGCAGGGATTGATTTAATTTTTTAATTAACTTACAATGGTAGATATGCAATGATGACCAGCTTATCTCTAAAAAGTCAACATTAAATAGTTTGAAAACCATTTTTCTAACTTTAATCAATCTGTAATGTAACATCTTTGAAAAAAAAGGTAGGGTGGACTGATTTTTGGACTGGGATTGGGTGGACTGGGAGTATTTACCCATCAATTATCAATCTAACAATTATTTTTTTTTCCAATTAGCAGATTAAATAAAATTAACTGATTATTTTTAGATTGTATTTTGTATTTTTTTGTATTTATTTATTTTGTATTTAGATTGGTCAATCAATAATAGACCAATAAATAATATCTTCCATTATTTGTTTTTATTTTTTTCCAAATGTGTTTGGTTATGCCACCAAATTTCAGATACCAGTGAAATTTCACAATACTAAATTCCAATTTTTATACCACAGCAAGAACTAGCCTAACTAATATACATTTCAAATATCATTAAAGACAAGTAAACCGTCAGCAAGAGCTGAAATCATTTGGTTAAAATTTAAGCAGCAAATATAACGCATGGCATATTATCTTTGGCCACCCAGATGAAATGTTTTTGTTGCTAAAATCTTAAGCTGTAAAGAAATAGTTTCTACATGGTCAAATCAAAAGAGCACCAGAAAATGGATACATCTGCTCTGTAAATGATGAACCACAAGGTGGAGAACCAAATCACCTGTCCTAATGAATCGGAAATGGTGAAATGCTAAACTGACCAAAAAAAGGAAATTAAATTAGATACAGCAAAAAAATCCAGTTCAAGGACATAAGAAACTGAATGATGCGGCTCTTATTTCTGGCAGAAAAAAAAAAAAAAACCAAAACACACACATATCCTGCCCTATGAATGTATCAGCATTTAAAATATCATTCATGATTCAGAATATCATGTCTGAAACCGTAAGATGGCCAGATGGCCCTGCTTCACACACACACCGGCATTAACGCCACATGGCAGCAAAGGGAGGGAGAGAATCTACAATATCTGTGAATGAGCTGCAAAGTCTCAAGGTGATGAGCTGAAGCAGTGGAAAGCTGGGACTGTCACATTCAGCACACGGATATGGACGGCAGGAGGGATGACGGGATGTCAGACAGGAGGAGGGGGTGCTGGACTTTACTAATGTGTGAAAATGAAGGACAACTCGCAAGGGGCCACCGATGGCATTCGGCGCCTATTACAATCAGCATTTCTGTTCTTTGAGCCTATAAAGCCACCGAACAAGGGCCTGCTTATACACACAACAGGAGCGTGCTTGTTTTTCTAGCATATGCAAGAGGCAACCAAAGGAGAGCTCTTCAAAGAAGATCAATGTTTGTTCAGAACAAACGACAGCACAGCAAACTGCAAGGAACCTTTTTTTTTTTACTTGCTGCAACTTTGATGGTAAGGACTGATCAAGGCCACTGTTTTTCCAAAGAGTAAACCGACTGGACGCAGCAAAAGTGGTAAGTAGTCCCCTTAACCCAAAACAGAAGGGCAACAGATGGCCTGAGAGACATAACCACTGACTTGTTAAACACAAAGTGTCTTAGATCAATGGTCTGTGTCAATAAACACCTCACAGTAGACATCAACAACCCAACTGCGTATTTAGCATAGATGCTGAGATACACGTGGGTTTGTGTTAGACAATAACTCTCGAGGATATCTTCTGTTTGTTATGAAACCAGAAAGGCTGGAACTGTACCCTGCGGATAAGGACACAAAACAGGGCAAATCACTGATAAGACTGTGCCGAGAGATCTTCCTATATATCTGTGATACTTGAGAAAACGGTACAGCAGTCGAAGATCTCATAGATTTTTGCTTGCTCTCAAATATAAGCCACATAAATCAAATATACTGAAATATTACAAAAACAGAGAAGCCAAAGAAGACGCAAAAATAATCACAGTGAGAGACTCTATTTGGATGAGAACCCCCAGTGATCCTATTCTTCTTGTCATACGCTTACAGAGAGCTGTAGTTTCAGATGAAACATTTGCATAAAATAACTAATCCACTGTACCAAATGACTTTTCTTCACTGCATTGATGGCAGAAGGGTGCCAGTGTATTAAAATCACTCACACTTTTCCACAAATTTCTGGAATGAAATCAGCTCAAACTGCTTTCAGGCTCATTTATTCATTCATTGTAGGGCCGTCACTAACAATTATTTTGGTAACCGAGTAATCAAGCAATTATTTTGGTAATTAAGTAATAGGTCTATTTTTATTACAAAATAAAAATGTGAACTGAAGTGAACAATAGCCTTTAAAATGGCTTCAAATAATGAGACAATTGGTTCAAATAAAGTATTAAAAGCAAGCAATCATATGGTTTTATTGAGCGAGACTTAAAATACATAAAAATTGACTTTTGTACATTGCATATTATAACAAATTCCTGCAGAAGGCACCAACAGCCCGGTGAGTGTTATCACTCTTTACAGCTCAAATCCTTGTTTAATATTTGCCAAACATTTAATTAAAATATTCACTTAATCTTTAATATTTGGTCATTTTTCTATGATAGAAATGATACAGCCACTGTAATTTCATGAGCAATAACATGGACATAAAAACTCGCAATCAACAATTTGCATAAAGAAACATATTGATGTATTCTGCTGTTGGCGTAGGTTTATAAACGATTTGCCTTACAAATCTTATCAATTTGATGTGATATTGATTTTGTTTTTAATAAAATTTACACTTGAAATTTAACATCACAATTTAATAATGTTCTGTTGACTAGGACCGGCAATGTTTAACCATAAGATTCAGGTAAAGAAAAGTAAAATTAGTTTTCACTGTATTAAATATAGATTAATCTTTGTAAAAGCTGTGTTTTGTTGTTTGATTAACATTAATGACTGTGAGCAGCAGGTTATAGGCTACTGTTGTTTAACGCACAGATCCATTGTAACGATACACATCCTCAACTGTTTACATTCACTTAAGACATAACTGACTGAGTGTATGAGAATACTTGCAGAGATGGTTAATTAATTTTTTTTTTAAATGTGTACGTGTATATTTAAGCGCAAGGAGACACCAAAGAGGAATTAATTAGAAGTTTGTGAAATCGGAAACACACACGCACCAACGCGCAAGTACTGAATTGAGTTCTCTTCTGCGAGAAGATGGTTTAAAATTGCTTGAATGTGTAAATTGGTAAGACAAAAACACATGCAAATGATAAACTTTCACTCTATGATGGTTAACATGCAATTAACATGCGTGCCAAACCATGAGGTCATTACAGATCACAGACCTAAGATCCGTTTCACTGTTAGACAAAATAATCAAGTATTCAAATATTCATTAAAAATCTAGACGCTAACGGCCATTTTACCAATGCATTGTTAAATTATGCCAATTTAAATGTCACCAAGCCAGTGTTAGCAGACTAACACAAGACTTGTCATATTTGTGTGAATGACATGTGATTCAGTTAGAATTAGTTGAAATAGTTATAAACAAGTAGGCTAAAGCTTTGCACCACGTGCCATTGTTTTCCAACAAAAGTATTAAGAGAAATAGGGAATAGCCTATTTGGTCACAATGCAGAACCATTTAAAATTAACTAGTGGGGATTAAAATTGGTGAAAATTGATGACCTGAGATTTGATGGCCTGGCCGGGCCAGCAGAAGGAAAGAAAAAAAGTTGAGAACTATAACCAAAGGACAAATTTAAAAGACTTAACTACTGTCAAAATAAGTGGTGTGTTGGTGGAAAATATTCAACAATGACTGAGGTTTGGAAATTAGGCTAGATGCTTTGACTAAATAAAGAAATAAGTGCATGAGAAAAATCCATATATTTGTCATATGGAGCAACAGAAAATCATTATTTCGGTCACATCCTTCTTTCCTACCTCTTTCCAACCACCCACCTTCATTCATAAATGAGATAGGCCTAATACTCTCAAAGCAATACTGCATTTCTCCTCACAGACAAGCATTCCTGAAGCAGCCTTACCTTGCCAAGGTAACAACCTTCCCACACACATTTGAAAAGCTGAACAATGCGAATAAACCCTTGGCAATACCAGGTCCTCTTCTCTACACGTACAAAAAGGAAGCTACTGGGATTCAAAATTGTGGGTTTTATAGTATGTGAGGGAGCACTTACATCCATCAATGTGAAATATCTCAAGAGCCTGGTGGTCTCAAATAATAAGGACAATGTCCATCTTTGTCTCCACAGACACCAGGCAGTGTGAAGACAGGCAGTGGTGGTGTTGACTTGTAAGAAATAACACTCACACGTTCCTCCAGTTCCACAGCGGTTCTGCTGTATTTACTTGGTCATCACTGCAAGTTATGAACCAGCTGGAAGGTTGCATTGTTTGTCAGCGTCAAACACACCTGGACTGGCCCATTTCCACTACCTCTATAGTCTCTTTAAAGTATACATTATCAGAGGCCAAGATCTTGACACCAAAGCCAGTGTGAAAAGCACGCTCTAGCCAGTGTGATGTTTGCCGTCCAAGTCGTTTAATGATTTAAGGACTGCTGGGTAAGATGTGGCCTAACTAATGACTTGTGTCGGCACATATTACAGGCTAGCTTCTGCACTAGACCCAACCCCAGAGTTGAATACTTTGGGTTAGGTTTAATAATTAGCAATACTTGTCTTGTTGTGGAAAAAGGGAAAGAATTATTGGTGCATGCTGCATGTTTTTCAAAAGAACAGAAGGAGCTTTGTTTCTGACATTTGTGGGAAGGTGGATTTACAGAGAAATCCACTAGGCACTTGGTCCGATTCCTTAAAGTGATATTCCACAAATTGACACCCCCTCCTCCACACCAGTGCCATTCAAGGAAAATTAAATTGACGGATTTAAGATTCACATGGAGTGGGCAGAGCGTGGCCTGGCACATGCCCTGAATTTTAAACTCTAATCAGACCCCCTGCTTTATTGCCGGCAGTGATTTCAATTGGCGGTGGAAGTGGGGTAGCAGAAGACAGAGAGTCTGCAAAGATAACAAAAGCGTTTGTCTGATTTCACATTTACAGAAGATTTATTCATTTATTACAAAAAGGAAGGTAAATGAGAAGATCGTCTCTAAACACGAGAAGAAAGAGCAAATGACCTACACTAAGGACGTATGAATGTTAAAACAGTGATCGATAACAAGCGAAAGACTATAGAGTAGGTCCAGCTAAGAGTGTTAAGACTGCTATTTCTGCACGCCATAAAGACAACCCACTGAAAACTGTTGGCTAAGAGTTTCCACTTTATTACTGTCGTTCTCAAACCTTTTGACTCCAGGGCAACACATTGTCCAAAACAATACTTGAAGGACCCATGACTCTTACTTTCATTTGTGAAATACTGGCTATGGTTTTTTTTTAAAAAAAAAAATACTTTCTCACAATTTCTACCTGTTAAACCATTTCAGAGTGTCAAAAATGTCTCGCACACATGAATCGTAGGTGCTGTGAATGACATTACAATGTAAACTAGAATACATCAATCCCACACACTCAATTTTTCACAATCGACCCCATTTACTTTGTTAGTTCTCCTTCTCAATCCATTTCACTCAGAAAAAAGTCGGGCACATCTTCACGGTGACGTTAATGAGCAATGAAAGCTTAACATACACACACACACACACTAAAAATGTCCATGGAGTTTTTCATGGTCTAGAAAGCAAACTTTTAAAACATTTTCCAAGAACATAGAAATCCTGGTTCTTCGTAGGAAAGAAAGAGTTGTTGATGGGGTCACATGACCAAGATCACCACAACCAAGTAGTTAAAGGAGCTGTATGCAAGATTGTGGCCAAAACCGGATACTGCAATCACTTTCAAATTAGGGTGTATCCCCGCCTTCCACCATGACTCGAGGTTGCCAGATATGCTTCAGGATCTAGCAGGAACGTAGGCTGCGACAAGAAGCTTCCAATGGCAAGTGATGAGTCCTACATAGCAAGTTTTTTTTCTGTTAATTATTTAACAGAACTTTGAAACAAACTTGTAACAAAGTATTTAGGATTCATACCGAGTTTTTGGGGGTTTCGCAACGTTAGAATTTTTTTCTGATTCCGACACGTTTGTATCTGCAGCTGTGGTAACTAGAGAAGAGCTGGCAACCCGAATGCCTCAACACTACTGACTCCGTGATTGGTAGATCGGTGGAGGGTGACGCATCAGATCAAAACACAACTTGACAACATCAACATCAGTCAAGGGCTGCGACTTCACTTTTTAAATGACAATATCCTGGCCGGACTACTGTTGTCACTGATAGTAGTATTTGAAATGAACATGATTTCTTAATGTCTAGTGACGTATCAGGGAAAATGTATGATTCATTGAAATAAATTTATTGCATATAGCTCCTTTAAACTAAGGCCTAGATTTAGCTTTCAGCTTGAATTAGCTTTTAAATGCAATAAGCAGCAGAGAATGGAAAAAAAAAAAGATCTGGCCGAATCATAAATGGTTAATATATCATTGTTTAAACAGCACATTGTAAATCACTAACTTTAAGTAGACGTTTCAAGGCCCAAGGCGTTCACGTGACTCCCACTTTTGTGAATGTGTAGCTGGCCTGAGTACAACTGGCACTCTAGTCCACAACCAGCCTCACCCTTTACGGTTTACTGGCCTAATCGGTTAACAAACTGTGAGTGTTTCCTCCAGTCTAGGTTTGGTTCTGAAGGTAGTAGCAGTTCGAAGCTCACTCAAGACAACTCCACAATTACCCTCCTATAGCATTCTCGCGAAGATCACGATAGACCCAGTCGCACTTCGGTAAACAGCAGGCAATTTGTGTAGGAGTCAAAGATCACCTCAAAGCAGCGGCTCAGTAGGGGTAAACCGAGAGCCTCCCTTCATCCAAAAGGCTGCTGGTCACAAATTGGTGCATGCAAACATTAAACAGGTCCAATGTTTCATTTTCCTCTCAAATCCTTAGACGCAACCCCCAACTGTTATCGATCAGCCAGACACAACATCAGACATGGTAATATGTAAACAACATCTTTAAAAATCAATATTATTGCATTTGTAAGCAGGTAATTTAAGCGCGTCTGTGTGAGTTGGCCTTTATCTGCCCAGTTTCTCCCATCCACAGCTGACAACATGTCTCAGTCTCCAGGCCATCACGTTAACATCCTATGCTACATTAAACTTGTGTTTCTACAGCATGCTGAGCTAGTGAATCACGCCGTCTTCCCTGTAAGACAGATCTTCCTTCCCGTTTTCCCTCTGCTGAGACCACAGGCCAGGACGTCTCCATTGAGCCCATAGAAATCCAAAAAGAAAAACACTGTTGCGTTTGCCGCCACAAGAACTCGGCATGTCGACCGCCGATGAAAAGCTGCTATTTTTTAAATCGCTGCTTTGTGTTCAAGGTACGCGGAGGAGAAGGTCGCGCGATGTACTCAGAGCTGTTTTCTGCCGAAATGTCAAAGTGCAGCTTTAGTCTAAAGGCCTCTGACACTACAGAAAGTCTTGACCCGATTACAGCTACATCAAACAAGGTTTTTTTTATTTCCCTACACTGTACTATTTTTGTTTTTTCCACTCTCTCCCATCTCTCTCTGTCTCTTAAAAACTAAGTGTTAAGCTGTTGTTGCTAATATTGGTTTTGCCGATACAAATTATACAGCTGAACCCTGCCATTACAGTTCTGCAGGATAACATTATATGTAGAGCTTGTAGACTCAAAAACCATCTGAGCAATGGCCCTATTTGAAAGAAAGAAACACAGAAATAAGGTTTATTAACAACCTTATTTCCAGCAAAAAATAACTTCATTACAATGATTTTTGTGAAATAAAATGACTTGTATTTATAATGCACACTATCTACGGTAAACCTGTATGAATCAATTATAAAATGTACACTTCATTTATGGAACAGAAAAGGAGGAATTTCAAAAAAAAGTTTCAGAGTTGTTGTTTTTTGATACAATGACAGTCAATGGGGTTTAATGTTGTTCTTCAAACTATCTTTGCATTCAGCAGAAGAAAAATGCATGTTTGGATCAATGAAATTATAGTGCACTGTAAAATGAAAGCGCTTCATCTAATCAAAGAAATTGTGGCAACAGATTAGCAATATTATTAATTCAATTTAACACATTAGAATTGAGTAATAGGCTAATTAATCAAATTAATTCCTTAAAAGTTATCCATTTAAAATAAGTAAACCTTAAAAAAAAAAGTACACTTAAGTCACCATTATGGTGATCGGTGTTTGTTTAGGTTTGTTTTAAAATTACGGTTTTCTCCTTTAGTGATTCTGCTTGTTAACATCAGGTGTCTTCAATGTTGACAATAAAGAGTTCTTAATTAATCTTTGATGTCTGTCTGTTATTCAGATATTTTTGTTTAGTTTTTTGGTGTAAATTTTACTCATTTTAAATGGTTAATTTTAAGGAATAATTTACTCAATTCTAATTTGTTCATTTTTATTAATGATATTGCTTGTAATCTGTAGCCACAATTTTCTTGATTAGAAAAAGCATATTCATTTTTACAGTGCGAGTAGATGACAGAACTGCATTAAGTACAATCAACTTGAATGTTTAAGTCATTTTCAACTTAAATTACATTATTGATCGTTTTGATAAGTATTTAAAGCAATGTAAAAACAACCTACTGATCATTGATATTTAACGTAAAAATAAAAATTGATCAGACAAATTATTGAAATGGGGACACTGGAAAACATGGGTTTACTGAAATCAGCTGAAAGATATTAACGTGCACCGCTAAATCGTTGACAAAGAACGTGTATTAAGAATACACAGTCAGGTTAATTTCCTGTCGACTTTAAACCTCAGTGAAAGAGCTGGTTAATTCTGACGTTACGGAGACTGCAAACTAAGCTTGGGCCACATGGGCAAAGCAATGTGGCAGAACATTAACTCATTAAGCGAACGCACGTCTCCTCGGCAGGACTGCATGTTATTGCATATTATGGAGGTCCACAGTATTGGACGGGAAATCTATTTGCTGGGTGCCAGGCGGTAGCATGGATATTTCTCAGCTTTCTTCTTCTCAGCTCCACACCTCTGCTGATGATGCAAGTCTTATCACAGTGCCGATAGTACGCAGCCTTGCATTAGAGTCGTTTCCCGCTGCCTTTAAAGCCCCCTCCCTCAGAACAGAGCCCCAGGGTTATTTACAAGCAGTGCTACAGAAATCTAGGTTAGGCTGCAATTGAAGTGTGAACTATTGCACACTGCAGCAGACAGTGCCTCCAAAGACTGAAGCAGCTTACTGGAAAATAAACAAGAGATCTGCATGCGTGCGAGAAAAAGACATGTTTGTGGTAGTGTAGCTCTAGCGTCATCTCAAATCCAATCGCCCTACAAGATTACGTGTCCGATTACGAAAGCACAGGAGTTATGAGGGGTCCGGTGCATAACTCCACACTGGGAATTTTCCCGAGGGCGCACCTTTTCCGCTCAGCCCCGCCTCGCGGTCCGCACCGGTATGGCGTAATCCAAGTTTAAGGCTTTATTTGCGCAAAGCCCAAATAGGTACTTTACAGACTCAACCCTGCAATCATCTACAATAAACTTTCAAGCACCTGTTCGGGGGGTCGGCTCATACTTTTTTGTGTCTATTTTTATAACTCAAAGTCACATGTGCAGGAAATAAATCAATATTGTCATCCTCTACAAACATTTTCTCTGCACTCCTCTCCAGAAGGGTTGCACCATAAAAGGACGTTTTTACAAGGTGCATCAGGAATAAATATCTCCGTGGACTGGTTAGCTCAAACAAATTAAGGCATAAATGAACATGCAATTACAGAGCCAAGAGAGTTCTTCTCAGGGGCAAAGTGAATCAATAACACTTGACAAGTGCAACAGTACAACAGACCAGAACATCTTCTGCAAGACGATCAGCCCAAAGGGTATTGCAATACCTGCAATCACAATTAAATTAAGGCCACCTGAAGAGAAAAAAAAAAAGAAAAGAATTGGGGCAAATTAGCCTCCAACCACAGACTTTCAATAGGGTTCAATGTAGAAATGAAATGGCAGAAAGAATATGAAACTAAAACATACAGAAGAAACAGACATGTTGTGTTGTAAGAGTACTTAAAAAAGGGGGCAGGAAGGAAACTTATACCTGTCCTCTAATTTTATCCCCCTTTACTCACTGGATTTTCCCTTGGGAAGGAATGAGGGGGTTGCAGAAAATAGACTCAACTACACGCCAAGGCAGAGATGTGGCCTTATTCCAGAACAACTCACTTTAAACCTCGTCCATATGAGACATTCAGTGACTAAACGACCAACCGACTCAACACGGAGAAAGTTACGTGGGAGTTTTTGGTTTTAAATCTGGGTGGAACAACGACTAAAAACTAGATGTACAGTTTATAACGTTAAGTTTTGGGTCAGATGGGAATATACAATTTGAAAAGATATTTGAAATTTTGTTCAAACAATTCTCGACTTCCCCTCAATGGAATAACTTGTATTGATTGCATAAATTGCACAACTTTATGCAAACACTTTCTCAAATGCATAACATTTTAAAGCAATGATTAAAGCAAAACAACAGCATAAATATAACAGGAACACTATTTTAAAGTGACAGTAATATTGAACTCAATTAAGCATTGAGTATAATATTAATAAACTACATGTACGTATATAGTTATGGTTAGGTTTAGGGATAGTTACTTGCAATCATGAATAATTTGCTGGTGGTATTACTGTAAGTAACTACATCACCTTAAAACATCATGTTACCAAAGACATGAATAATGAATATCCTAATAATGAGTAATAACATGACATGTTTTGATTGTTGAAATCTAGGCCTAATGATTTCAATATTAGTGTGTCAAAAAGCAGAGCTTTTTTAAAACCAAGGTTTGCAACGACATTTAATTATTGTAATTGTATCTAAAACAACAATAGTCAATATCTATATTAAATGTGGATAAACACGGTTGGAATTCAAGTGTTTGGTTACAACAGATTCATGATTCTTTTGATTAAAATCATTGTAATGTCATTTAATGCTGTGTCTATGCATAAATGAGGCTTTTTTCTTCCAAAACCAGTACACAATTTCACCACTGCCTTATTTTGGAGTCAACCATGTGTTCAGTTAAAACCAACTGCATGTTCGCAGAGGAGCATAAGAAGAAATAGCAAAATACTGAAGGATAATGTGGAAACCAAATGTCTGGCGTGCGCATGGAGGTCTTGGTGTCCCTTGACAAGAAGGGAAAAAACCCCTCACACAGCTGAAAGGTTTAAAAACGTCTCCATGGAGAGGCAGACGTGATGAACATGCTAAAAAGCCAAACAAGCCAATAAGTGGGAAAAAAATCCTCTTGGTTCATTAGAGCCACACACTGAGGTTACTTTGTTATGTCTATATAAGGATAAAGAGACTAAAACAAATTCACAAAACCATGGTGGGAAAGTCACAATTTGATTTAAACTCAAATGCAAACCCCTTTCATCAACATTTCTTTACGAAAACGTCAGACACAACAATATTATTTATTTACATCGCCCAGCAAGCGATCAAAGCCTAACCTGAGGTGAAAACACGCAAAACGAGACAGTGTATTAAAACACAATCCTCAATCAAAAGTATGAAAAGGCGCTAGAAAGGGTTAAAAAAAGAAACCAAAATCTGAAAGCAAATTCAACGCGGAAATTAAATTTGACTGCACCATGTTTGACATTACAGATTTTAACCTTTTGTTTAGACTTGACATTATTGATCTGTTGGTAACCCATCTAAAACGACCCAATAATGTCCTTTAGGATGGTAATAAGCGGCATAATAACCCGGGTGATGATAATAACGAGAGATAATAATGATGTTATACCGGAAACGAGTTACCTTTATCGCTTTTCGGCACATAAATTCAAAAGTTAGGTCACTGACATCGAAATATAACCAACTTGACAGATTAATTAATCGATCGCCCGAGACCTTCACCTAAACCTCCTAAAATAAACATAAACGATTGGAATCATCACAACTGTACCAACACTGAGCTCGCTATTTGGGTCATTAGAGGAAGGGGAAACGGGACAAACGCGACGTTGATTCGAATCTTATTTTAATAATCGAATCTGAAACGGCTTTATGCTTTTTAGGTAACGTAAAAGCGTTAAAGCCCATCTTACGACGTGACGCGTTTGACGCGACGCGGAAAACTAAAAGACCCACGAAGCTTGTTCGATTAAATTAAACGTCTTGGGTTGTCGCGTCGCGTCGCCGCTTGTTTGCGGTGAAGATGGGGCTGTTACACCTGTTTGCATTTGGTTTGCATTTGGAGCGTCAGTCTCTATGCAGCACACACACAGCCGAGCCTAAAAATATTACATACAATCCAGTCCAACTGCCTCAAAAGCACTTTTACACGATGTCTTACCTCGGTGGGGATAGATCGGCGTCACATCGCAGCTATTAACATATCTTGATTTCAAGCTTATAGACGCATCCGTGCGCAAAGGAGGAGAAGAAATCTCGCCCTTCTACCCCTCTTCTCTCTCCATCTACACGAATCAATCCGCACACACACACACTTTCACTGTTCAGTCTCCAGACCCAACCAGCCGAGCACAGAGTGGACTACATCGATTGAACCAATTCACCGTGCAACCGCGAGACGCGACCAGCCGAACACAGACTTATAGATACATTATTTTTTATTTATTTTTATTTTTTATTAATGCCAAGGTATCAAAAACACAAGTAGATTACAACAATATACAAACTGCATGTAGGAAAAATATAGATACGTTAATGGACCCTTTTCGCAGACTGTGATGACGCGTTTTAACAGTCATCCACATCTTAAAACCTGCAAAGTTTTTTTTATATTATTTTTCTTTCTTTTTTTGTAAAGGCATGCACATTTGCAACACTATACTGTGTAACATTATTACCTTTGCATCAGATTTCAAGAAACTAGTTAAAATGTTTCTACAGCGGCTGTAGGAGTGACTGTAAAAACAACATCTTTCTCTCTTCTGACTTCTGTTATCAGTCTCTATATTTTTCCCTTTTGTGAAAGTTGTCAAAACACTATTGTGGAGTGTTGGGAACACACAAAAATATATACATATTCAATGTAGTCTCATCACCACTATAGAAGTTTACCCAACTATGATGACTTCCGCTTCTGAAAAACCCCGAAATGTAAAAGAGGTCGATTTACGCACTTATTTTTTTTTTTACAGTCCACATCCTCTAATTTGTACTGTTTGATTAAATACATTTGACATAAATACATTTGATCAAATACATTTATTATTTATTTAACACTATTCTTTGTCTATTTTTATATCTATTATTAATCTGCTTTTCGACTTCTTTAAGAACTATTTTTCAATAGGCTGATTGTTTAGAACTTAATAATAAAAAAATTAAAAATATACTTTTATTATATTATATTTACTAGATATTATTATTATTATTATTGTGCCTCCTTGCTGCATCTCAACGTCTTCCCTATTGAAATTAATGATGTGAGACCCTGATTTGTACTGCTAAAAAACTTTCACTGTTCAGACTCGACCAGCAGAGTCTGTCCACTCGATCCCAGAGTCCTCTAAAATAAAAATTCCAACACAGCAACAAAACAAGCGATATTTACCGTTTCCCAGTGGTGGAGATGAACAGACTCGATTCCCAACGCGGTAAAATCCGTTTCAATGCTTCTCCAATGGCGAATAATACAGGCTGCTGTTGTTTAAACCAAAGGTCTTCTCGTCTAGTTAGCCTATAGCTGGAGGTCAGTACGATGTTTTCATCCACTTGTTAATTCACTTGCTCCTTTCCCGTCTGTCCTTACTTAGCTTGTAAGATTCGTTACGAGAAACAAGAAAGAATTGGAAAATGAGGATGAATTATTCCTGGCAAATCCACAGGACGACGAGTGCGCAGCGCTTGATTACCAGTCCTGTTTTAAGCCTTAATGACGAAGAAAATCAAATAAAAAAAGAAAGATAAAAATGAAAGTACATAACGATGGCCGGGAGCGGTCACATGTCGAGGGTTTCTGCAGGCTCGCGCCTCGATGAAGAGGGTTGCTGAAGAAATGCTGTTTGTCCAGCGTGTTTTATCGGACTGTGAGCTGCTCTGCACTTGCTGTGGAACTCAGAGTCTGTCTCTGGGCTTTGAAGAATATTATCTGCCCCTTCAGATGCAAGAGGAGGAGGAGGAGGATGTACCTTCACACTCCACCCCTTACATGACTCCACCTCACTGCTACTGTTCACACATACTTGACATGACAAAGCACACCATATATAGATAAAAAGGTAGGAAGATAGACAGATACCTATCTACCTAGATACCTGGCTACCTACCTACCGATAGATAGATAGATAGATAGATAGATAGATAGAGATATAGATATATATAGATATATATAGATATAGAGAGAGAGAGAGAGAGAGAGAGAGGAGGTAGGTAGGTAGGAAGATAGTTCCCTACCTACGATTTAAAAAAAATCAGGAAATACTTTATTATTTTTTAAATGCCTAACATGCTTATAATTATTATTATTATTGAAATATTTATGTAACATAGCAAATATAATATAATAATAATGTATAATAATGTATAACTTGTTAATATTTATTAAACACAATGATTATGGTGATGATGATTATATGATAAACTTTTTGATATACAACTTTGATTAACAATAGCACATATTACATGATAATGCTTAACATGCATGTTATTACTATTGTTCATATTATTATTATTGAAATACTTTATGTAACAATAATTATATGATAACATATGTTTTATATTTGAATTCATATATATATATATATAACATTATACATTTCAATAATCTATGTGTTAATAGACCTTTTATCATGTTACATTAATAAAATGATTATGAAGGTATTAAAGAAATAATTATTATAGAACAGATAAATAGATACAGTAGAAATATTGTGTATCTACATTGTTTTCACACTTTCTTATCCCATGCATGTTTTTGCTTAACCTCTACTTTGTCTTTCCACTGTGGAGTAAGATAAGGTTTCCTCATTTCTCATGAGGTGTTCAGGCCTCTGTACGTCTCAAACGATTCCCTGTAGACACAGATATGTGTCGTCGTGCACAAATCTTGGTCTGAACACCAGGTAAGATATCATCAGCAGCTCATTTTTTCATCAGCATATACACCTCGGCGCTATAGAGGCAATTGTTAGTACATAAGCCAACATTTGAATTGGACTGTGAAAAGCCATATTTGAAGGGAAACAAGGAGACCTTTAGTCCCGGGTGTTTCTCTGGTTTTTCCGCAGAGGATAAGATTATCAACATCTCCTCAGTTTCTCATTCTGCAATCAATATCCAGCAATTTCTGGATATAAAGAGGACCATCTGAGAGACAACCTGGGGTGGCTATCACAGATCAATACAGGCCATCTTTAATAAGGGCGAATGTCCCCAGCAGTACCTGAGATCGCATTTAAAGGAAAGAGTCTAAAAGCATCTAGACATTTGATTGATGGGGTAACGCCTGGAAGCTTCCAGAAAGGCTGATTAGAAATATAAAGCTGGCCAAAAAGCAATATTACTGTATACTTCATAGCAAGATATCTGTCCTTAAAAACGTGTTTTATACAATATGTTTTATCTTACCTCAAGGGCATCCAAGATGTAGGTGTCTTTGTTTCCACAGGATTTTCAATTTTGACATTTTTCAGTCAAACCGTTCTTGTCTGTCAGTCATATGGAGGCTAAGGGGGTCCACCTCAAAAAGCATGCACAGAGAAGTCAAAATTAAACATGATTTAATGACTCGTAAATGTAAGTACACATTGATGGCCTAAGACACGAAACGAGCGGTTTGTGTGAGAAAACGAACATTAACTCATGGACGAGGTCGAACTGGAAGCCATGTTAATCTTGGACTACATTGGCCACCGTAGGAGTTAAAACGAAATCAGAATTGAGAGGAACAGAAACTAATATTCACTAAATGGTCATATACCTTTTCACCGCTAGATGGGGGTAAAAATCACACAGTGTAGCTTTAAAGGCACTATCTCTTTAAATATTTTCAGATACAAGTCAGTTTGAGGTTCTCAGTTTTCTGTGCACAGGTAAGTTCATCTTAAGAAATGGTAAGTATTTCGGGAAAATAAATGTCCGGTAATCACACTATCAGCTATTTTCTTCATGCTAGGAATAATGTTAATAGATTCATAAATAAAAATAATATATTGCAAATGCCAAATGGTGGTACACAAACTACAGAGGGACACAGTTATAGTCAGAGGAAATCCATTTGAGTGTGTCTAATGTAAAGTGACAAAGCAATGTCCCTGAGAGCAGTCACGTTTGCAGGGCTTCAAATCCTATTTGCTTTTTCACTTAAGGTATTAAAAAGGAATGACAAGCCAGAAACAATAGTGTTCCTGGCTTTTTTTGAGGTAGTGATAACTAATACTGTACAGCCATACTGTATGCATGTCCCAGAAACCTAAAAAAGAACATTTTACAGAGTCATAGGGAATGAATATGACAAACTATAGCCTAGATTATCAAAGGCAGCCTTAGCCTTCAGAAGAAGTAGTGAATCGAGAACAATCAATCACATTTTAGAGTGGCCTTTTATTGTGGGCAGCCTAAGGCACACCTGTGCAATGATCATGCTGTCTCATCAGTATCTTGATATGCCACAACAGTGAGGTGGATGGATTATCTCGGCAAAGGAGAAGTGCTCACTAACACTGATTTAGACAGATTTGTCAACAATATTTAAGAAAAATAGGCCTTTTGTGTACATAAAAAAGTTTTAGATCTTTGAGTTCAGCTCATGAAAAACAAAAGTGTTGCATTTATAATTTTGTTCAGTGTATATATATATATATATATATATATATATATAGGGCTGTCAAACGATTAATCGCATCCAAAATAAAAGTTTGTGTTTACATAATATATGTGGGTGCACTGTGTATAATTTATATATATATATATATATATATATATACATGCTTGTATATATTTAAGAAATATTTTCATGTATATACTGTATATAGATTTATATTACATATAAATATTTTACATATAAATAATCTTTTTTTCTTAAAGATACATGTATGTTTGTATATATATATATATATATATATATATATATATATATACACACACAAAATAATTATACACAGTGCATCCACATTATCTATTATGTGTAAACTTATTTTGAATGCGATTAATCGTTTGACTGCCATATATATATATATATATATATATATATATATATATATATATGATCATACTACAAGTATTATATGTATGATCATATGTATAATGTATGATATTTACAACATGAGCATTTTATATTAATATTAGTATCTGTTGACTGCCTTTAATTGAGGCTGAATTTAATATTTTAAAAAAGATTGACTAGACTACAGTAATGAGAATCCAATGAGAATCATCAAAGCAAATAATTACATTTACAAGCAAACTGGAAAGCAAATCATCCGGAAACACTACAGTAATAAGAATGGTTGGAGAAAATGGGCTTAGTTATCAAAATAATTATGTTTTATGATCATAATTATGTGACATCTTTATTTTCAATATTACACGTACAAACGATATGTATCCTCATAAAAAGGTGCTTTTGTGGAATTTTTAGTATTTTTTTGTACCTTTATTGTTTTTTGTGTGCAAACATGACCCTGAGATTCAGCCACTTTATTTCATTAGGCTATAGTTCTATCCATCTATAATAACAATTGAGTACTGTGATTTGCAACAAACAAACGTGCCCATTGTGATCTACAGGAGTCATCCGGATCATGCCGTATCAGTCTGTCTAGGTCTCAGCTGTTCACATCTTCAGTTGTTTGGATGGATGGGATTCTGGGCGTTTCTCCTCTGCCAAAGGATTTAGTTTGTTCACAGCGGTTCTTGAAATCAGAGAGCACCAGCACTCAGCATTAAGCATCTGCTTGCCTGGGATACAGAGTGCCATGAATATTTAATACAGAGGATATGTTAACTGCTCAGGTTGTGTTAAAGTGCGTTGACTAGAAAATGACATCTACATGCTTTGACGCATGAACGTTCGCTCGTAATGCGCGTGTCTGCTTTAGTTTCAGCTGCACATTCGAGCACACCTAGATGCAGATGGGCAAGAAGTCTGCCATCATTTCGCGCATGCCTACCTGCGACGGCCCGCTTTATTTTACGCTCCAGAGGCGATTAACCCAGTCACACCAGGACACCTCGGTGAACACGATGTCTTTCTGATTAATAATTTATTGCCACCACAAATGGGCTCATGCTGTATGAGGAGAGCAAGTAGACAGACAAAGAAGACAGCTGAACGCCCCAAAAACTTGGCATCATTGCTCTAAAGCAACTGTTCCAATTAGGACATTTGTTCATCATTATGGTCATCGGTGTGGCATCTGTTTTTTTTTTTTTTTTAAAGGCGTCTCTGTTGGTCATTTTATTTGTAAAGTAGCCAAAAATGTCTCAATTACTAGGTTAAATGAGTTCAGTGGTGCATGTGAGGACATTGCTTTGTTCATTCGTGTCTAAAAAAAGAAAAACTGCTGCAAAATATGAATGCTGACATATGCGATGTGGCAAGCCCATAATGCATAGCGTCAATCTGTGCGGCTTCCCTCTGAGCTGCATCACACTGAAAAACAAAAACACATTTAGATTCATAAATGAAATTATCATATCTTTATGGGTGGCCTGTCCTGACATGCAATACTTTCCACATGCAATTGCGAAAATGCAGCAGTCTGCATCAATTACAACCCTGATAAGATCAGTTTTGGGAACATAAACATTGTGGAGGCAAATGTTATTATTTCTTAACCCAGCAATCATATATATCTCATATTGATCTATTCTTTAACACTGCATTGGAAAAACATTCAGCTTGAGCTAAATAAATAAATAAGTTAATAAATATAAACAATTGTAACAAAAGCCATTTTTTGAAACGATTTTTCAATTCATTTTAAAACAGTAACACAACATTGGTAAATAAATCTTCCAAACCCAGACAGCAAACTGACATTGAATCAACGTGGAAACGACGTCTCTCATGACATTGAAACAACGTTGATTTTGCTCATCGAATTAACGCTGAACCAACGTCAGACGCGGCATTCTTCAAAGCTAAATGAAAATCGAAAATTGGTTTGCTTTCATAACGTTGAAACAACGTTGATTTCAAGTTGATTTTCCGTTAGTTTTGAAAGAATGACGCATCTGACGTTGGTTCAACGTTAATTCGATGAGCAAAACAATGTCAGATCAACGTTGTTTCGATGTCATGTTTCCACGTTGATTCAATGTCAGTTTGCTATCTGGGAAGGAAACAAATAAAATACAATAATTAAAAATAAACAAATAAAAACAATTGTCACTTATAAAATGATTTTGAATTCGTTTAAAACACTAGCTAAAGGCTCGATCACACCAATGATGATAACTATATAGATAATGATAAAGATATAGTTCTAAAAAATCGTTCTCAATATTGAATAAAAGCAGAGTTATAACGTCATAAGAGTCACACCACAGCTATTACGAGAACGGCAATCACTTTCAGAATGATTTTATCCAGCTGATGAACGATTAAAACAGTGACAGCCAATCAGAATCCAGCCTGCTGTCACGAGCTCGAGCGTTTAAAGCGACAGACAAGCACGCGCTTAGAATAAACACATCGATGTCGTTCGCTATATACATAGTTCCCACATGACGTCACAACATACGGGCATTTGCCGACCCGGCGCCATTGCTTAGGGCAAAACATAAGAAGAAGCAATACGAGTTGAACGAAGTGAAATGAGTTTCGTGCTATAAAGTAAAAATGGTCATCTCCTGCTGAGTCAATGGATGATAAAATCGTGCCGGAGGTTCAGTTAAATCGGGATTTTACACTATACCCGTCATTAGACTCCATATGGATGTGAGAAGACTAAGCTTTTGTCCGAACAACGACGGAGATTATGGCTGGCGAGCATAAACAGGAAAGAAACTCACTCAAAACACGCAAGAATTTGTTTGACAAAAGCACAATGTTGTGTTTTATTGCGAGTGTAAATAAATATAAGTTAACACGTTGCAGTTTGAATAATGTCCTGTATGAACAAAATGACGAGGTATTAAAAACATACAAAACAACATTGTTTCCTCTGTTTGATCTCACATTCCAGCATTGCAATCTCAGATTATGTCCCTAAAGATCCCGCGTATAATGTAGTTCCTCATTTATTACATTATTAAATTGCACGCGAGTTATTTATTTTAATATTCATGCACCGAACCATGACGCCCGCAAGTACATGCATATAACAGAAATCACCGGTGACTGGGGAACATAGGAATTAAGTTGTGCAGGCTATGGCTTTTTAATAGACAGATTAGCATCATGCTACTTCGCTATGATGACTTAAGTTACTTTTCCATTGATTGCACTTGAGCAAACGTCACCAAACCAACCCCACGTCAATCTGATCGTACACCTCCAGTGATTTCCAGGCTTGGAATTGCTCACATGTGTAAAAACTCCTCACCAATTCCAGATAATTGTACACATGAAAATACTGTATCTGAGGCAAAGTTGCATAATCGGTGCTCAGTGCTTCTTTTGTTGCATAAGGATACATTTATGAATGAAATTTTCGCATTGTACCTCTCTATGTCTTGTTTTAATAGTCTCTTTATAATCTATTACACTTTGTCTTTTCATGATTTGCATAACAATATAAACAGACATAAATATTTGTTTGTAAAACGACATTCTCTGATAAAACGTTGTAAACGCCTATGGTAAACACAGCGGTTTTGCCCTCAAAGATGGCGTCTCCGGGGAGGTCACGTGACAATTTTTTTGCCTGTGGGAACTATGTATAGTTATCTTTATAGTTATTGTTCTTGGTGTGAACAGGCCTTTACACGGTGTTAGTAAAAAATCTTCCAAAAACAAACAAAAAATTTAAACACAAACAAACAAATGAATATAATTTTTAAACAATTGTTAAAATACATTTTTGAAACAATTATAATTTATTGAAATGATTTTTAATTATTTTAAAACACTAACACTGCATTGGTAAATGTAAATAAATAAATAATTTTAAAAAAAGTAAAAAAAAAAAAAAAAAAAAAAAAAATTGTAGTGAATGATTCTGAATGAACGCTTTATTGCAGCAGGTGACCTGACCCGTGTACTTTCACTACAAAAAGCATCCTGTTGGAAATGAGAGATTGAATCACATTAGCATCTAAATGGTGTGTCAGAGGCCGAGAAATCACATAAATATGTAATCTTGTCTGTGTTATATTAGACCGCACACTGTTAGAGAATCATTAACTCACATTTAAAGACAAATGCTGTCACAATCCATCACTCAACTGCAAATGCTGTTGTGTCATAACTGTAGGAGTTTTTGATAAATGTGAACTGAAAACTTAATTTTGTCAAAAAACAAAACAACAACAACAACAAAAAAAACATTAAAATGAAAGGTTAGATGTGATTTAGGCAAATGTGGATCTGGTAGAAATGCCCTCCTATCTTCAAATTTGCACACACTACACTAAAAAACAAAAACAAAAACAAAAAACAGATTTACACCTTTAACAACTTTAAAAAAAAATGAAAACATGATATTTAAAACTGTATTTAGCAAACTTTTTTATCACAAATTGTAAATTGTATAACTATTTTTAAAATATGTATTTTAATACATTATTAACATTTTAAACAGATTATATTTTGTGTGTTCCCAAAGCTCAAAGAGTCCAGCAAACATTCATGAACTGGAAAAAAAGTACGGTCTCAAAATAATTCAACGGTAATTCTTCAGATAAAAGCATCGATCAAATGCATAAATAAACCATTTAGAGAGGGTGGTTGAGAAACTTATACAAAATACATCAAAACATTATGCATGTATGTATTGTTCTGTGTAATTGCTTTTATGAAAGATGTATACTGTAAAAAATATTTTCATGATTTGCAACATGTAACATTTTTTTTTTCTTTTGTCAAATGAACTTAAATAATTTATGTGGTTCAGATAACATAATATTTTGGGTTTCTGATGATTAAATCTATCTCCTTCATTCTATTAACTCAATTTTTCCATTTCAATGAACTTAAAATTTTAAGGCAACCAGGTTACAAATTTTTTAAGTTAAACCAACAATATTTTTTTTACAGTGTTGGTGTAATTGACCTACAAACATTATAATTGTAACAATAATTTTGTATGCACTTTCCACAGTGTCAAAAATTAGCATAATCCTAAATAATTGGCATAAAATCAAGGAAAAATTAACCCGTATTTCCAAATCATACAAAATCTTAAGACTAAGAATAATTTATATTAAAATTTACATACTTAATTTTTTTTTTATCACCAGTGTTTCTAATCCAGTGCCATTTAATCTAATTTTAGTTTTAAATCAATCAATTGGGAAACAGAAGAACTTTTATGGACAAAAAAATATATATATATCTATAATTTATGACATAAACAAATATGTTTTTACATTGTTTTAACTCATCAAAATAACTTAAGCAATTTTAACTTATTTTTATTATTTGTTTTAGTTAAACTGACTTCAAAAATTAGTTGAATTTTGTATAAGTTAAAAATGACTTAAACATCCAAGTTGAATGTACTTAAAACTAAAACTTTGATCAAATAGTTTAAATAAGAAGTTAATATTGAGTAACTTATACTTTAAACACAATATTATTGTCTTTAGAGACTATACATTTACAAAAAAACACTTATGCTAATATTATATAGATGCATTCTTTAAAAAAAAGCTGTCAATATCATTCAGCAAGTTGTAAACATCAGCAGTCAGATTCAGAAAATGCATGGTCAGACATGCATTCGAGCAGCTGAGCAAACAACAAGGGAACAATGAGAACTAATCACTCTGATTAAGCTTGTAATGCAGATGCACAAAACCCCACTTTCACACCCACGTTCCTCACAATGCAACCTGAGCGCACAAAAGACGACATCTAATGGGAGGGTCACCCTCAGGTAGCTGGAAGGCTCTGATATCATATGACACATGGGGCCAAGATAAACATCTGAGTGGACATGTTGACTCGTAAAAGAGATGGAGGTTTGGAGGAAGGCTTTAAAGGGGCAGCACCTGTCTCCTTGGCAAAATTAAAGACTCCTGGGTTTGAGGACATTTTTATTGCTCTGTTGTTCCAAACATGTTTCTTCCGTGGAACATAAAACCAGTGGCGTACAATTTTCAATGTTTTGGACACCATTGACTTTCAATGGCAAAAATGGCTAACAATTATTTTAAAACATTTTTTAAAATGACATGAGAATGAGTACAATATTTTTTGGTAAATAGTCTGTTTAACCTTTGTAATATGTTGGAATTCTGGGTATAACTTTTATGTTACGATTCAAATTGACCCTAATTGAATTTATACAATTCACACACACACACAAAAAAAAAAACACACTATGAAAAAAATAATAATAATAAAATCAGGTAAAATTGCATAACCTTTAATGATAATACCTCTCACACATTACAACTAGTGCTGTCAAACGATTAAAATATTTAACGATTAATCGCATTAATGTCATATTTAACTCACGATTAATCGCACATTTTTATCTATTCTAAATGTCTCTTGATTTCTTTTCTTTTTGTCCCTTTATTTTAATGCTCTAATCAACATGGAAAAGTAGATAGCTTGCTTTGTGCAAATGTTTTTTTGACAACAACATTGGCATATACTGTTTCATTTCACACTAACTGGAGCAAATAATCTCTCACACAATGTAACACTGTCCATCAATAAAAGGGTGAAAGAAATACTGACGAGTTCCTGATATTGATGAGGGGATGGAGAATTCGCATCATCTGTGTGTGTGTGTGTGTGCTTGGCCATCATCATCATCAAGCGGTATTTCAGACTGGACGTGCTGCGATGATGATAGTTCAGTTCGCAACGACAAAACACACAGATCTCGTTGGTCTTGTCAATGGAACCATTTGCCAACTGTTTTAAAGTAAACTTTCCATTCAGAATCTTATTGGCATCCATTTTGGGATCTCGCGCTCTTCATCCACTCAAAACGTAACGTTAACCTACTATTTGGCCGACTCACAAGCCTAAACAAGTGTGTGCGGTGTGCCTGTTTTGTTTCCGGTCTAGCTAGATCCGCTTGCGCTTTCGTCGACGAAGCAACAAAACGTCCTCGCGCAAGCCATTGAAATGAATGAGTTTCATAGCACATTCATGTTGCTAACACAGTCTCATCCCAAGACGTCATATAACTTTTGACCATACGTCAACATCCGCCGTTTTAGGGTACCCTTAAACGTCATTTACATGACGATCCTGGGACGTCATACAACCGCCGCTTTACCTTTAACGTCGGTTAGGTGACGGGGTAGGTTTAGGTCTGGGGTAGAGTTAGGATCCGATAACGTCATCTAACCGACGTTAAAGGGTACCCTAAAACGACGGATGTTGACGTATGGTCAAAAGACATCCCAAGACGTCAGTTATATGACGTCTTGGGATGAGACTATGCTGATGTTGCAAAATCATGTGAAAAAAAAACTACAAAGTTTGCTAGGCCAAAAAGGCTGTTAATCGCGTGATTTAAAAAATTGACGCCGTTAAAATGGGTTTGTGTTAATGCCGTTAATAACACATTTAACTGACAACCCTAATTACAACATAAATAAATTATTTGTAAAACTGTATTTAACAACTATTTTTTGACCATTTGATTTAAAAAAAAAATTATGAATATTATAAGCAGTGTTGTTATTTTTATTTCTAGTTTGGGTCTGTGCAGCTGCAGTTAACCATGAAATCACGGGTCAAATTGACCCATGAACATCAAAATCGTCCGGAATTTTGTACACGCACTACACAACCCCTCAGAGTCTCAAAACTTTGCAGGCATGTTCATGACCCTAATTGAGAAATTGTCACAAAAACTAAGAACTCTTTTAGACGATGTAATTTCTTCTGAAAGTCTACAGTACCTAGAGTCTGGAGACGAAGAAACAAATCATACATCAAAGAGATGCTATTCATGAGCTTTCTTTTCAATGAGATCTATTTCGTATGATCCTTCTCAACTCTATTAGTACCTATTGAAATGCATCTGTACCTGTGCTTGTAAACACCTGGAGGTAACAGGATCCGCCCTTACTTGTGTACCTTCTGCAATGGGAAAATTGGTAAGACCCTCATTATCCTACAAGTAACACCCCTCGATCCTCTCCTTTTCGTTCCCTTAGGGCGTAAGGACGGGTCACTAAAGTTTCTAAGTGGGGCCACATGTGGAGCCAAGCCATTGATCCTTTGTGTTGGGGATTCCTTCAAAAGCCCTGACCTGACATTGGTATTTTCAGCCAATCTGAGGAATTCCAGCCTTTAAGTCACCTGAGTCCTTTCTTTTGAGAGAAGCATGTCTGCCCACAGGGCACCAGAACTAGAAGCGTCTCACCTTGCTTATCAGCCGTTCTCACATTAAGAAGCTTGTTTATCCCCAAACAATACCCTGCGTTTAGTAGAGACCAAGGGAATGCTTGCTTAGTGCCTTAAAAACTGCGCCCTAAAGACTTCGGGCCACGGAGGCATTCCACAGTAAATGCAATCCCAGACGGTGTTGCAAAATATAGCCACCTCCCTGAGATACATCTGAAAGGGGTTAGAGTTTTAGCTGCGCATCTCATTATTCAGCCTGAAAACGACTGTCATTGTGCACTGGAGTGGGTTGCAAAAGCAAAGCCCTTAACTGTGTTCTGCCTTACATGATGTCACTATCTTTGTAAAGCAGAAAAAAGACACTCCGGGGACTCTCTGGGTGTTGGGCGTATTCAATGAGCCATAAAGTAAATAGTAAGTAATTGGCTCTTTTGAATCCTTAATGGGAATTCTTGGCCGTAAATGCTTTTTTTTCCCAACCAGATTGTGAGAGAGCTACTTTGAGAGGAGTGGTGCAGATACACGTCTTTGAATGCAGGCGTATGATCCATCGATTTGAGAGTAAACAAGCCGCAATTTACATTTTGTTAAACCAACATTTGCAGCCTCGCTCCCAGCAATCCTGTCCAAAGGCAAGGCCGAAATCAGTTGCCTAGGATCTCGGCTTTCTCACAATGACATTTTAGTGAAGCCCGGGGCTGTTTGTGCGTATCAAGCTTCTGATCAATTCCCGAATCGTGGTTCCACTCAATAGGAAGAGACTTATTACTTGCCTGAGACCACAATAAAGGCCGAGCTCTAGCTGCACTCCCATTCGGATGACGCAAAATGCTGAAACCGGCTGTCTGGGAATGTCAAGTTTGCCCAGACTACAGTCGTGCGTGTAAACAAGCCCGAGAGTAACGTCTCTGTTTCTATGGTGATGATTCTGTAGTACAGTAATTTCATTAGATTGTGATAATTGAAATGAATGAGATAAATCACATTATGAGATGGTAGTGTAATGCTGTTGGGCTGATATTAAATCTAGCCCTACGTTAAGGGATATGTCTTGTCATACACTTGTACATTATTATGAATAATAAATACATATTCAATTAAATTATGCAAAATCACTTTTTAAATTCCAACTTTATTATCAAAGATTCCCAAATGCCTATTCAAGACGTTCAGGATGTTGATGATGCCAATACGACTCATAATGCTACGGGTACATGCTGCACTTGAGTGATTCAATTGAGTTTAATTCAATTGAATATATCTGGAATTAATTTGCGATGCAAATCTTGTGGGATAGCAACACTGCTCTAGGTTGAGGAAAGGACCAAGAGTGAACATTAGAGGTGAAAATGATGGAATGTTGCTAGGCAACATATAATTTGGCTGTGTTATCTTGCATGCATGTCATTACCCAAAATGATGGTTGTACATTCCAATTATATGTTTAATTGGTGCATGTGAACGCAGCATCATGTGAGGCCAAAAGTGCATGTTTTATGAAGACGGTCATGGATGATAATTGATAACTGCCAAACCAGTACAATAATACTGTTGGATGGAAGAGAGTAGTGAGAGAATTTTGTCAAGTAAGTCATGTCAAATATATTTATATAGCGCTTTTCACAATACAGATTGTATCAAAGCTGCTTCACAATATCAATCAAAACAACTTTACAGTGTTTGTTTATTCATGGGGAAAAAAAAAGACAATCATGTTTGGTAGAGCTGGTCATTTAATTTGAATATCCCCAACTGAGCAAGCCAAAGGCAACAGTGGCAAGGAACCGAAAAACTCCATCAAGTGACCCGATGGTGTCCTAAAACTCCATCAGATGACCCAATGGAGAAAGAAAAAAACCTTGGGAGAACCCAGGCTCAGTCGGGGGCCAGTTCTCCTCTGGCGTTTATGAACTAGAGGCCAAATTTACAGTCATTTTTTGTTGTGTTTGTGTCCGGAGCAAAATGTCTTTCAAACAAAAAATGGATAACATTTGTTATCCTAAATGGATAACAAACCATCAAACTAAATTTATATGATTGATTTATTATTGTGTGCACTCCTGAAATATGCATAACAATATAAAATGGCTATTTTTCACCAACAATAGAAAGCTTACTTATGTTTTTTTTATGTGACCACTATATGTTTCCTATATGTGTAGTTGTTATCATGCAAACAGAATAAAACAAAAGATATCTCACAATTCTGACTTTTGTTCTCAGTTTATATCACGTCAGAATTGTAAGAACTCGCAATTACCTTTTTTAGTGGTGATTTTGTTTTTATTTATTTATTTTTGTTGTAATTTCAATAAATGTGAACTAAAATAAAATTAGATGAAAACTAAATAAAAAAAATTATTTGACAGGGAAACATTTCTAATTTTCCTTCAGTTTAAGTTGAAGCACTAAAATTACTAACTGGAATTCAATTAAAACAAACTTTTTTTTTTTAAGATAAAAATGTTTTCGTACAGCTAATTCAAATGACACATTTACACTAGTGTGAAAGTATAGTTATAATAACAAATCCAATGCACTATACCAAAATTAAAATCTTAAGTACAAAATTAGAAAATTTAAACCAAATGACTAATGAATATGTCACTGTACCTGAAAGGGCTAACAAAAACTTTAAAATAAATTTAAAACATTTATTTGAAAGAAATTATTTAATAATAACATTAGTCTTAGCCTAAGCCGTCACTCCTATGTTGGCTGAACGTCTGATGCATAAGGCACACAAAATGCGAAACACTTTTGAAGTTGTTTTCTTATTGGTTGCATTCTCCAGGATTTCCTGGAGACGCGTGTTGCATTCTTTAACGGTCTGCCTGGAAACAAACCCCATCAGATGCCATTACAACTGTGACAATGAGCGCTTATCAGCATCAACTATACATTGGATTTTCAAAAGTATGTGAAGTTTGCAGTTGCAGTAAACTTGCACAACGTTCTTGAATGAATAATTTATCAGATGCGCACCGGTCTGTTAATGTAGAGGAACATCGACTTTACATTTTCACACCCCTAAACAAATGAGGTGGAAATAGTTCCTCAAGGTAACAACTGCTATTCAGTTTCGACAGTACGTACATCTACGACACGAAATATTCAAATTCAGAAACAATCAACGTGCTAATATTGCTATACTTAATTCCCAATTCAAATACGACCAGTGAAGAAAGAAACCAATGAAACTTAAACAACTGTGTAATTGGGAATTATGGACAAATATAGTATGCTGTCTCTAAAAGCACTCAAGGAGGCACTTTTCACTGCTCCCATCCCATCGGTCATGTTTAAAAGCCTAAGAGCAGAAACCTATTTCTCAGAAATTAATCCTTTTGCATGACTTGCTTTTGGATAATTTTCTGCTCAAGATCAAAATGATTTCACATTGCGTCCGTGCACATTCTCATGGTTGTGGTAATCCATTGACCACCTGTTCACCCCCTCCACGGCGCTGAGGCCTAAGTAACTCAGTCACGGCTGCTTAAAACTTATTGAACCATGGAGAAAAGGTCATCCCCCGCTCTGAAACCTGGCCTACCATCCAACCCAATGAATTCCACATACTGTGGGAGTCAGACCTTGAACAGACTGCAGACTTTCATACCAGATACAAAGATGTTGAATACTAAACGAATATGTCTCAAAGTGTTCTTTGAGAATCTCCCCAAACCAGATCAATGAAATGTGGACGTTCTGAAGTAGATCAATGGTGATCGCTCGAAACCTTCTGCTCTTTGTAATTGCAAAGTGAGAAGAGATTGGCCCTACGCCACCAGACCGCCTCTGTTCCAGACTGTTATTGGGTGGTCATTGTTATTTAAATGTGCTGACAGGTTTGCACTCCCCCATCCTTTCATTCCACTGTCCTGATTGTGTTGCTTTGACCAAACAGATGCGTTTGAGCTGCAGTTCATTTTGTTTTCCCCTGAACAATGCCTTCAACCCTTTCTTGGCTAAACCAAGCCTCACAAATCAAGTCTTAGCTGTCCTTTAAGCAGCAGTTGTGAACGGGAATATGTAGCAGTAAATTTTCACATGAATTGGAGTTTGTGCTAAACTCTGCAAGACCAGCAAGTCTATTTTAGTGTTGCTGGGCAGAGTGTTGTTTATAGGTGATCTCGTTTTAACAAGTTGGACCAACAATACTAAGGGTAGGCTCTGAAGAAAGTATACGCTTTAATAATTTGGTGCTGGATTTGGAATGTACAAAGGTAGGATATCTACAACCCAAACACAGAAGCATTATTTTGTAGGCTACAACAGCTTGCATGGGGCTTTGAATACACCTGCAAGAGACATAGAAAGAGCAATTTGTCCAGAGTTTGCTTTTACAGTTTACAACGAGAACCTGGGGTACAACATGGATCCCCACTTATAAATCATAAATGTAGAGTTTGTCAGACTGAGCGTGTAACATTCCTGTTATACCCACAAATCAGCAATATGTCGGTGGAAAGTATGAAATGTGTAAAACACGAAAAATACCACCCCGTTCTCATCCCACGCTTTTGACATTTCGTCTACTAGGGGTTGAACGATTTTTTGAAGTCGACTGTTATGACATCAAAGTCTGCTCTCATTTCCTGGTAAACAGTGAGCGTGCGTCATGTTTTTACTTTCGTTTTCAACAATATAGTGCTAAGTTAGTAAAGTATTTCCATACACTTTATGTACCAATGCTGCTTTCTTGCTGCGATGACCCTCTGGGCTCTTCATCTGTTGTCGTCTGCAACGCGGCCATATAGTATCAAAAATAGCGCAATCATATAGTGTCACATGATCATTGCGAATTTGCGACTAGTCAACGTCAAGCTTAAAGCGTCACGGCATCGCATTAAGGTCGACTAGTCGACTAGTTGGTTCAACCCCTATCGTCTACACCCAACGCACATGGCACCCTTTATCATCAATATGAGACGCAGATATATATGGGCCAGAAGGCGCCTCCTAGTGGTCTAACCCTAACCCTACCACAGACCTAAACCTACCATAACCGAACAAAGCTCTGTGCGTGTTATATTGACGCTAAAGGGTTCCATGTGCGTTGGATATAGACGAAATGTCAAGTTGTCAAATGTCAACAAATGTCAAAGTTACAACAGAATATTTGCCTCTGTGATTTGTTAAAGGAGCTGTATGCAAGATTGTGGCCTAAACTGGTACTGCAATCACTTTCAAATTAGGGTGTATCCCCGCCTTCCCCCATGACTCGAGGTTGCCAGATATGCTTTAGGTTCCAGCAGGAATGTAGGCTGCTACAAGAAGCTTCCAATTGCAAGTGGTGAGTCCTACACGGTGAGTTTTTTTTCTGTTAATTATTTATTTCGGACTTTGTAACAAAGTATTTCGGGTTCATAATGAGTTTTATGGGGTTTCGTAACATATCCGATTCAGACACGTTTGTATCTGCAGCTGTGGTAACTAGAGAAGAGCTGGCAACCCGAATGCCGCAACACTACTGAGTTCGTGATTGGTAGATCGGTGGAGGGTGACGCATCAGAACAAAACACAACTTGACAACATCAACACCAGTCAAGGGCTGCGACTTCACTTTTTAAACGACAATATCCTGGCCGGACTACTGTTGTCAGTGATATAAGTATTTGAAATGAACATGATTTCTTAATGTCTAGTGACGTATCAGGGAGACAATTTATGATTAATTGAAATAAATGTCTTGCTTACAGCTCCTTTAATATCCTTTTTGCTAATTGAACTATAACGATTGCACTGAGAATAGCTGGGCATACTTCTTGGCTTTGGGTTGAAATTGAACATGCAGGTCCGGCGCCAGATTTGACACCATGCCTAATCTGTAATGATCTGGAAGGGAAGTCTGGATTTGCACAGAGAAACTGGAACCACACTGTCCCCTTTCACCAGTACCGTTTTTTTTTTTGCTAGGGAGAGACATTAGTCAAGACACCTCTCTTGGTTTTTCACCACTCTCCGAGGCTGAGACTTGGCACACAAAGCGGGGCGAGCCGCATCTATTAATTACCACTGAAGAAGGCATTTGCTCATCTCACCTGGCATCCCAAATTATGCGAAAGAGGACCGGACCTCTGATAAATCAGTGCTCAATCTGTACAGAATGATTGCTTGTATCTGTGGCAGGCCTTCAGTGGTTAACTAGATTAGCAAGGCATATGGTACACGCTATCATGCAATATTAAAACAAGTACAGTAAACACCCCTTTAAGTGTCTGATCCATCAAGAGCACCACTTGGATGAAATTTCCACCAATCCTTCAAGGGAAAGGTCCTTAGGTTCAACAGTTTTTTTACTTTGGTACACTGGGAGCATTGGTGATTCCTTGTAGAACATTCTAATGATGTCAGTTCCAAATCCAGAGGGTTAAATACCCAAGTGTTCCATTTAGAACACTTCAAACAGCTCACTCATCAGACGTGAGTGTGTTAACAGAAGAAGGTGCTGAGCTGCCGATGCGTGCAGGGACAACTTTCAATGTCAGTAGGACAGACGCTCCTATATGAATCTGAATGAAAAAGAACACTGACTCGACAGTAAACCAATGTTTCTCCCGCTCTTAATGATTTCTGCTATTCTCTGCTATTTGTTCCATTATTCTCGCTTCTGAGAACATCTGTACTGAAAACAAGGAAACAGTTGTCAGCAGTACAAATGCTAGTCCTGCTATTGCCGCCTCGGCAGCATTGTTAAGGTCATCTCCCGGGTCTCATTGTCATCTCTGCTGTAAAATAAGTCTTTGAACTTCTACCATTAAGTAAATTCGAGCCCTTCAGTAGTGATGACATGGTCTCATTATCGAGGCTTCAGTGTGTAGCGCCAGATGCACTGACCCTTGGGGGTGTTCAGTGACAAGGTTGTGGAGATGATGTATATCTTACCCTGTGATCTGCTCTCATTTTCCCGCCTTATTACAGACTAGAGTTGTTCAACTTTGCCGAGAAAATTCTTGTGGAAAAGAGAACTGTGAAAACTATAGCCAAAATGATCTCCTCCTTTCTAGTCAGGAAAATAAATGACTTTGTCCACTGACACATGTCTCATTCCTATTTTGCACGCGCGCAAAGTGGGTTTTTTCCCTTCACAGACGCACGTCGGTAAACTAGGGAATGAACTTGCGCTCCCTGGGCGGATCGGCGCAAAAAGGAGGTGTGTTTCGGCGCAAACACTAATTTACACTTCCAGAAAACAATTGCGCCACTGACCAGAAAAAAACTAGTCCAAAGTCAGTGGCGCGTTCTACGTTGTTTATAATGCTATTTTAAGCGCGCATGCTTGGCCATAATGTAGCGGGTGCACAATGCGCATACACTTTGATTCTCTCATTAACACAGATGCAGCAGTTTTTATTTTTGCAAATCATACATTAAAACAAGGAAAAATATTAACACATGAGATAGATCATTGTGGTTTACATGAAGATGAAAAAACCCAAATACCCATTTTTTTAAGGCCAATTGTAGTACTGAAGGATCAGAGTAGAGCCAGGCCGATATTATCGGCAGATATTAGGCATTTTCCATAATATTGGTATCGGCAGTTATAATGGCCGATAAATGAATATTTAAAAAATAAAATAAAAATGGACGAAACACGCTTCAATCATCTCTCCTGGCCTGTTATATTGAAAATTTATGTTTTACAATTTGCAGTATGATGTTATCTATTGCTAAATTATGGCTCATCATAGACTAGCTAACCACAAAGCAGGCTAATGCCACTATCATTAGTGGAAGACCGCTAACATTAACATTAATGAGCTTGGAAACCACAATGAACTTTTTCTGCCTAAATAAAGTAATGATTACCGTATTTATAACTAGCATATCTCTAGTTACAGTCCCTGCATTGTAAAATGTAAGTTATACTTGCGAGGAGTGAACATTTAAACATAGAGAAAAAGTATTAAACGTATATTGTGCAGAAAAGTTAGCTTTTACGCATGTGTGAAATCCAACAATATTTAATAAAAAAAAATATCGGCCGATATATCGGAATATCGGATTTTAAAACCCAAAAATATTTGTATCGGTATCGGTCTTCAAAATCCTTTATCGGTCAGGCTCTAGATCAGACCTGTTTGCCAAATAGTGGCAAAAAACATGAATATAATGTTTAACCAACGCTGATTTGGGTGGGTTTCTCCCATCCCCATACAACGTCACTTCTCTGTCTTTCACTGCCCTGACAAGAACGTGGGTCTCCTCGGCTGTGAACCGCTCCCGGCGCGCACCTGGTAAACCCGCCATAATAATAACAATCTGCCATGCAACATGCGCACATGCTCTTAAAGGGTACGTTGGATGACGATCTGATTGGTTTATTTCACGTTACGCCCAAACCACACCTATGAATAATGAAGCTATTTCAGACCAACCACTTTTAAACTTGCGTCAGGCACAAGAGTCATTTATCCCGCCGGTAAAATAGCAACAGTGCCCAAGACCCGCCCACAAAGTTACTTGCGCTTCGCGCTTGATACTTGCGTTTTAGATTGTTAAAATTGGGCCCTTAGAGTAATTATTTAGGCCCCGTCCACACTACTGCGTTTTCGTTTAAAAACGGAGACCTTTTGCTACGTTTGCACCTCCCGTCCAAATTAAAACGGAAAAAATGAAGACCTAAAACGGAGAAGTTTAGAAACGATGACGCAGAGGCTCACGCTCGGCTCTATGATTGGGTGTCATCAGTCATGAAGTGTCCTTCCCTGATTCGTCAGCCACCCATCAGGTAGCTAACGTTACTTACTTTTTTTTTACATCAAATATGAGGACTAGTCAATCCGTTTCCTATTTACACCGGCGCGTGCATGCCCAGTGTTGGTGAATGGTCACGTGATCCGCGTTTTCAGTCGTTTTAATGTGGACAGAGATCAATTCTAATACGCAGATAAAACGCTGGTGTGGACGGAGATCGTATTAGTTTTAATTCTCTGTTTTTAAATGAAAAAGCAGTTGTGTGGATGAGGCCTTAGTCTTACAACATATACACTGTTGGAAAGTTTTTTTTTTTACTTATTTAAATGTAGAGCTTTGAAGAACTCAAATAGTAAAGTGTATATATATATATATATATATATTAGCAAACGTAGTATGGTTTAAATATGGTTTAAAGAAAAAAATAAACATATTAATTAAATTATATTAAATTCCAAAAATCTGTGCAAACTTCTGCCTTGTTAAGTTTTATGAATTCCATACACTGTAATGAATGGCTCTTTACACAAACATCTCATAAACAGAAAAAGGTGGACCGTTTCAAGCTGATTAACACAGCATTTAAACTGGGCTGTTGTTCAAGCTTGTTGAGAGCCATATGGGCACCAAGAGGAATATATCTATTTTTCTAGAATTTGAATCTGTTGTTTCCAGTCATCCAATGTTGTCTTGTTTCAGAGAAAAGGGCTTATCTTTGTTTCAGGAAACACTTTTGTCTCTTCATACAGGGCTTACAGCTACCTCGAAGGCGTCAATATGTTGAGAAGTTTTTTTTAAGCACACTTTAAGTCTATTGAACTTTGTATATCAGTGTTAGCATTCCCTATGAGGCAATTGATTTTAGCTTCAGTGAGCAGCCAATGGAAAAAATAAAATAAACACAATGTCTGTTGGAACTTTAATAGGCTCTATGTCGATTCAATCAGGACGACTTCATCTTCACTAGCACGGCCTTTCACCTTAACTTTCTGGAACCGAGAAATCAAAATATGTTTTCGATGATGCTGAGGTACAGGTGGGCCATTTTAAGAATGCATGCTGAAATCCAGCTTACCTCCCAGGTGATTTTAGGTTAAGCCCTGCTGAGCCCACCGCAGCAATCTTCATAAAATAACTATAAACCTCCTACGCTTGATAAGAAGCCCTGTAACACAAAACAGTCTGACCTGGTCCCAAAGCCGTCTCGCTTATTCCAGTCTCGCTAATATAAAAAGCCAAAACATGGGATTATTAATTTCCTCAGATTTTAATCTCTCCAATGAGGTTTAATTTATCATGAAACAGGTTTGAGGTTTGTACAATTTGTGGGTTGGGAATGAAAAATGTGACGTAGATCTGTTCTGGTGATAAAAATGATTCTGTGGTAAATACTAAAGAAGAAAAAAATAACTACCTGAATAAGTTAATAATTTTATATTAGTTCTTGAATTTAAGCTTGTAGAAATAAAAGCACAAATATCACTGTTATAAAATTAACATTTAAAATCATTTGAATGTGTAAATTGGCAAGACAAAACACGTCCAAATGATGCATTTTCACTCAATGATGGTTAAATTTAGCAGTTAATACATCCTGTCTTGTGTTAATGTCCCCAAAAATGTTGGCACTCAAAAGCGCTTTAATGTAAAATGTAATTTAAAATTTTAAAACGCTATTGTAAAAAACCTGTTGATTGGTTAATGATAAGTACCATTAGTCTACATGGTGAAAAACTAGACTAGATATAATGGAAAATTTAATGTAGGTTACTGTAAAACACTATTAAATATAGAGGTTTTGCAAAAGAAAAAAACCCAAATCTACCAAAAAAAAAAAAACCAAAAAAAACCCCCAATGCATTCTCATCCTAGGGCGTCATGTAACTGCAACGCATTCTCATCCTTTAGCGTCATATAGATCGCTATATGACAAAACGGCGCTATATTACGCACATGGCACCCGTTACCGTTAATATAACACGCGCTGTGATGGGGAGGTTTAGGTGTGAAGTAGGGTAGGGTAGTCTCATATTACGCTAAAGGATTTATGACGCCTTGGGGTCGCGTGTTATATTAACGATAAAGGGTGCCATGTGCGTAGTATAGTGCTGTTTTGTCATATAGCAATCTATGTGACGCTAAAGGATGAGAACGTGCTGGTAACTGACACTTTTGACCATGTGTCTAAATACGATGCACATGGCAACCTTTAGTGTCAGTTAGATGATGCGGGTAGGTTTAGGTCTGGGGTTAGGGTTAGGGTTAGACCACTAGGAGGCACGTCTCCTATTGACGCTAAGGGGTGCCATGTGCGTCAGATGTTGACGCGTGGTCAAAAGCATCAGTTAGATGACGCCTTGGGATGAGAACGGGCTAAAAAAAATTGTAAAATGTAAAATCAGTCCAACGGTGTGGCAGAACTTCAGAGGCGGGTGACGTCATGTACCAGGAAACTATTAAGCCTCCCCAAACAAAGCTGTGTCAGCTTCTGTGTCTTCACGAGCGCTCTGTGTAAAACTGCCTGTTGTCTATTTGGTGTTGTATTACCACTAAGTAAATTATGGTGAGTAAGCAGCAGTAGTTCAGACTGTGTGTGCACCCCTGCCCGCGCTATTTAACGGGTGGGGACAAACATGTTCTCTGTGTTGCATGTAGGGGTGAGAAGCATGCACAGTAAGTGCTCAAGGGCACTGGCTGTGAGCACTGTGAGGTGCTCCCAATGCGGACACTCTGATCCCGCCTGGTATTCTTTCGTGAGGTGTCACCAAAGTGTTGAGATTGTGGGATATTCCAGTTTCATTCAGAATTTATAGTCCACAAACATCACACTATTCTAACTATAACCTCTATCATCAACTCTATCTCCAACTATAAAGAGCACAGTTATGGGGAGATACCAAAGGTGGAAGAGATGCTTGTGAGCTATCTCTCCCCTGAATCAGCATCTTCCCTTAAAGGCCGGTTTTAGCCACCAAGCCAGTTAGAACAACATCAGCTTTGGTGGGTAAGGCTTATTAAGCTGCAGGTCAGGCTGCTGCATGCCTCCATACAATGTCACTGCTTCAGGCTTAACCGGCTGAATTGTTGGGAGACCTTTCAGGGTGAGGGTTTTGACCTGAATGCTGTTTGCGAACTTTGTCGGGCCACAGATTTGTCTCTCAGGGCCGCCAAGGAGGCGGCTAAAACTATTGGCCGTTCTATGGCAGCCCTGGTGGCCACTGAGAGACATCTCTGGCTCAACTTGAGTAATATAAAGGTAAAAGAACTTTTTAATTGATGCACCTCTGTCACCGTCTGGCCTCTTCAGCAACACAGTGAATATGAATGTCGAGAGGTTTCAGGAGTCAGCTAAACAGGCGGCTGCATTCCAGAAACTGAGCGGGAGCAGCCCCAAACATCAAAAGCACCGTGCCACACAAAAGCAGAGTGTTGCTTCCCGTGCTCCCTCACAAAAAGACTGGGGACACGGAAAGGACTCTCAACCACAGCCTCAACTGCAGTTCTCAGGGACCATGTATGTCTACTTTTTATATCCCCGCAGTGACCAGGCAGATTTTGGTTCCCCGATCTAGTCTCTCTCCTCGAAGGACCTCCTCTGGAGTCACCCATCAGGAGGGACCTTCTATCCCAAGCAGGGGGCTCAATCATTCACCCTCGAACAGAACTGTAGAACCTGTGGGCTTGGCCTCTGAAGGGGCCCAGCTCATAGGGACAGGTCTCTAACCCGAGGGTGTGGAGACCATTCTACAATCCAGACCTCCCTACACAAGGAAACTTTATGCTCTGAAGTGAAGAGTCTTCACTTCATGGTGTAGTGACCGTCAGTTCGACCCAGTTAACTGTCCGGTTGGTACAGTACTGAACTTCCTGCAGGAGCGGTTCACTGCAGGTCTATCCCTGTCCACTTTAAATGTTTATGTTGTGGCCATAGGTGCTTACCACATTTCTTTAGGTGAAATGTATTTTGGTGAAGACTCCTTGGTATTTTGTTTCCTCCTTTGTACTCTAAGGCTGAGGCCTGCAGCTCTCACCAGGATGCCAACATGGGATCAGGTCATTGTCCTTCAAGGCCTTTCTCAGGCTCCCTTTGGGCCTTTGGTGGAGGTGCCAGCTAGGTTTCTTACTTTGAAAGCTCTGTTTCTCCTTGCCATCGCATCTCTTAAAAGAATAGGAGATCTACAGGCATTGTTGCCTGCATCCTCGTGCGTAGAATTTGCACCTGGCATGGTTTAAGCATTACTTTGATTATGGGTTGACTGGACAACCTTCACCTATGGCTGTCCGGTCCCATTCTACTAGGAATATGGCGGCCTCTAAGGCTCTAATGTCAGGACTGCCCCTCCAGGACGTTTGTGATGTGGCAGGGTGGTCCTCACCGCATACATTCATCAGGTTTTACTCTTTGGATCTGTACTCTACACCGAGGTCTCAGTTGCTCTTGTCCTAGTTCCTTCTCTTATAATTTCACACAGTACAGACTTCTCGCTACGGTGCCATTTTTTATAGACGTTCCCTTAGCATCAATCAACACAGCGCAAGTTACCTTGAAAGGGAACGCTTTGGTTACGACTGTAACATTGGTTCCCTGAAGAGGACCTGCCATCACCTGCTCATCATCATCACCACGCAAAGCGTTACCTTAGCGTCAATCGACGCAGCGTCTTGTTCCCTCTTCAAGGAATAGGGGATTATCACGCTGATACGTAGTACTTCCGGATTCTGTGATCTTTGTGCACTGCCACTTCCGTTGAATCACCGATCTCGCTGGCGGACTGATGAAGGACTGCACTAAGTTTATTTATACGGCATACCTGGTAAATTAGTCTGATTCACTAAAGTGCCGGCTACAAACAAACATGCTACCTTGTTTTATTTTAAAGTTTTAATCCACTTCTTACTTATACTCAATTCAGTCGGGAATCCATGAAAACTTAAGTAGTTGTTGTTGGTTAGATTTACAAAGTGGAACAGAGCAGCGACATATATAGCATTCGTCTCAGGCATTGTTGAACTGCGTCGGAAGTGGACATGCACAAAGTTGACAAATCCCGCCCATGAAACCCGGAAGCGTGCTAAATTAAGCCGGAAGGCGGTTTTCAGTTAAATCCTTTGTTGGTAAAGTAATGTTTATTGCAATATTTTAGTGTCGTGTGTCATACTTGATGCTACCATATTTTTACGGTAAAGTTCTGGTAAACCACAGTTGCCTTTTTTTTAGAACAGGAACAAAAAGCAATGTTAAAAGCTAATAATAAAGCAAAAACGAATAGAGAACCGCTGATTTAGGGTGCAAGTCAATATGGTGCTCCAATTAAGGACCATCCGCACTGCTGGGCACAAAATATACCAATCAATACCAATACCAATCAAATACTGCAGGCATTGCAACCACGTCTCAATTTTCTGTATGCCTTCTTTGCAGTAATACATTGGTTTCCTTGTTAGCAAACATTAAATGCCCTTTGTTTTTGCAATTCAGCAATCTCAAATATGAAATCCCAGTCATTTTTAACTCTGTGGGAAAGTCTCTGTTGTCACTGTGACATTTTCTTAGGAAAAGCCAATGTAGCAGTGACCGAGCCTGGGCCTGAAGCACATGCCATTAGATTAGCAGTGTGTTACTGTAGCTCCACTCTCTAACAAGGCCTATTTATATTCCTAACACAGACACTAACAGTTTTATCCTTACTTAGTTAGTGCTCCTGTCAACTGAAGCTATCTGTTCTATGCCTTACAACAGACAAATTTAGAGGGAGAAAACAGGTCTCTGTGCGCCTGAAAATACATCATCACATGCAAATTACGGCTGATAACGTGAGACATAGGGGTCCAAAGGGGAAAGATTATCAACTATTTAGGATGCTCCAGATGCAACGAGACAATTGCTTTCTGTTAATGCTGCTAACCAATGATATTGCCGTGAGACTCCCCCGCTATGATTACACGCTATCAGGCCGGCTACATTTGGTGCAATTATCAGCAGCAGGGATTGATAAGAAATAAATAATGAAAGAAGAGCACATTTTCATATGCTTCAATTTACCTGACCAATATTAATCAATGTACTTCCAAGTTCAGAAGTATAGACTTAAGTATACGGTTTACACTATATGACTAGAGCTTATAGACAAAGAATTTAAATATATCAAGAATGTTGTCTGTGTGACAGACTGCTAAATGTACCTCTTCTAGATGGACAAACTTGAATAAATTGCGGTGAATGGCTAGCATATAGGTTCAATGATAATGAAATGTCTAAAACAAAAGTCTATGAAATATCTTTATCTGGGGGCAAATACTGATGGATATGATTAATTGTTATAGATTAAAATTAATTTGTTTTTTTACATGATTTGCAAATTATTTTAATTTAAAAGGGGAAACTTTTGATTGGTGCTAAGCAGTTTGAAAAACAAATGTAAAAATTAATATACATTTCTGTTCAAATTTTATTTTATGTTTAATGAATTTGATGATCAGAAACACATTTTTCATCAATGTTGAAAAAAATGTGCTGCTTCGTATCTCTTTGTAAACTCTTGTACATTTTAAATCTTTGATTAATAGAAAAAAAAAACAGGAGAACAGCATTTATTTGAAATCATCATCCGAATGAAAGTATTATTATTATTATTATTGTTTTTCATCTATATGTTCACAGTACAGTTGTGATCATAAGTTTATACACCTTGCAGAATCGGCAATTTGTTAATCATTTTAACGACATAAATCGGGATCAAAAAAAATAATTTAGCTTTTTTATTTATTTTATTCATGACCACAACTATATGCACCTCTTGATGGAAATTACGTTACAACATTTATTCCCATCAATGTTTGGTCAAGATCTTGTATTATCAATACAAGCTGTCCAGCTGTCTGTAAAGTCTTCTCAAGCACATCCCAAAGACTTTCAATAGCCGCGTTTCCACTGCCGGGCCAGTAGCCCAGCAGCGCTGCCCTAAACCCCGCCCCTAACACGCCGTTCTGGATCAAACGACATGCAACCCAACCCATTTCAGCGGCTATAATGAATTTATTTATTTTTTAAGTTAGGAAGATAGCATGTATATTAACTCACCGGCCGTGGCTGCAATAGTGTCCCGATTGTCTCGCAAGTCGCCACTAACAGAGGGACGGTGACCCAGCAAGTCGTCCATCAAGTCAACCATGGCAAGTTCCTTCTAATCTCCGCTTTGTCCATTGTGCGTTGTAATCGCCTTACAATACTGCGCCCGCAAACTTTTTAACATGCCGTCACATTGACGTTGTACCCTTTCTTCTGCCCAAATGCTCAGAAGAGCTTTGGCATCTTCGACAGACCAGTACAGTCGATTCTCCATTTCGAGCAGCGATTATTTTGCGCAAAATAAAAAAGTGAAATGTGCATCTTGCTTCAGATCATTACGTTCCATAACACCGATAAACTCCTCTTTTACCTTGAGCACGCCTCTGGCCCGAGCTGGCCCGCTTTGGCCCAAGGTATTCAATGGGCCAGAAATCCAGGCCATTGGCCCCGAGTAAGCCCCGTATGTGACAGTGGAAGCGCGACTGGCCCTGGCATGCACTAGCACGGCTCGGCCCTGGCCCGGCAGTGGAAATGCAGCTAATGAATTTAAGGTCTGGACTGTTCATGCCAATTTATGTGTGAAAATGATTCTTCATTCTCTCTCTCAACCAACTATTCTTTCACAGTTTGAGTCTGATGAATTGTCATCCTGGAATATGGCCATGAAGTGTCTTTCTACATGGTTGTTTAAGAAAGTAAAAGCTACACATAAGGGTTAGAAGAACTGCCGCTAAACATATAACATGCTAGAAACATAATCACTGCAATAACAATCCAATCATAGAATCTTAAAGGGTTAGTTCACCCAAAAATGAAAATTATGTCAGTATTTACTCACCCTCATGTTGTTCCAACCCCGTAAGACCTTCGTTCATCTTCGGAACACAAATTAAGATATTTAAGATATTAAGATCGCTCCTGCATACAGTCCATAGGCTTCTTGAGGGAATGACTTGCTGTCCTCGAAAAGTCATTAAAGACATCGTTAAAATAGTCCAAGTGACTACAGTGGCTCAATCTTAAGTTTATCAAACGATGAGAACACTTTTGTGCGCAAAAAAACAACAAAAATGACGACTTTCTTTCAACTATTCGTTTATTTCTCCCTCTGCCTCGAGTCAGGTTATTAGTTTAATAGCGTAAGCTTCTGTTATTGTACGTCACACGCATCACACACATGACCAGCGTCGGCCAATAGTGAGCCTACGTGTGACGTAGCTCTATGCAATCACACTACGTTAACTGATTACAGGCCCATAGAGAAGGAAGTGAATAGTTGAAATAAAGTCGTTATTTTTGTTTGTTTTTGCGCACAAAAAGTATTCTCGTCGCTTGATAAAATTAAAATTGAGCCACTGTAGTCACTTGGACTAATTTAACGATGTCTTTAATGACTTTTTGTCGCAAGCAAGTGTCATTCCCTCAAGAAGCCTATGGACTGTATGCGGGAGCGATCTTAATATCTTAAATATCTTAATTTGTGTTCCGAAGATGAACGAAGGTCTTACGGGGTTGAAACAACATGAGGGTGAGTAAATACTGACAGAATTTTCATTTTTGGGTGAACTAACCCTTTAAGCATTTGCTTATTTAAATCCAAACATCACCTAGATCATTCTGCAACACCAGACCCTGTCAAGGCTGAAACTCCGCAATGAATAGTCCGCTCTTTCCTCAGGTACAGCTGGAGCCCGCTGTGTTTGCTTTGAGTCTCGCCCAGAGTCTCTACCTGTTGGAAGGTCATTGGGAGGAAAGGGAGGGAATGAGTGCATGCGACCTGAGTGAGCAAGATAAACAGAGGTAGCTTCGCTTCACTTAGCCGAGCAAATAGTCAGGATATTAAAGCAAAGGGGAAAACTGTCACCCGTGGCTCACTAACCAGCTGTTTGGAATTAGGTGCAAATAAAGGGACTAATTGATTTCCATTTTCACAGAGAACCTCTTGCAACAAGCTAATTGGGTATAGAATCAACCAGATTGTGATGAATTGTTGCGGCTTAGATGGTCTAGTGAGAAACAAAGGAAAACAATGAACTTTAAACGAGTGAATTTTACACGTTTCAAGATGAATGGCTTATTGTCAGGCCTCCTTAATTTAAACACTGGGCAGCAGCTGGAAATGCGGTCGTCACGTGCTGGAGTGGCATTTTCTTTTCTCACTCACACATGCACACAAACACATCCCTCTTTTGTCTATTGCTGTAGCCTGACCTTGGAGTTCCTCAAACTTCATTGTCAGTGTGGCATTCAGAGATGGACTCAGCTTACAAGCTATTGCATGCAGGGGCCGGATCTAGGCATGGGTAGGGGTGGCCTGAGCCCACACAAAACTCAATTTGAGTGAAGAAGAGACCGTTTCAATCACACAGTGCAGATTATGAATACACAGGACTAGTTGTTAACCGGGTAAATCATGAGCGGTGTGAAACGTTAAGCAAGATAACCCAGGATTAGAATGATCCAGGGTTAAATTTTCAAGTGAAAAAAAAAAAAAAACTTATCTTGCCCACCCAATCAGAATTTAGGCACAGATAGAGTTAATGTTTTTTTCTCAATGCATTCTCACCCCAAGGCGTCACCTTTGACCATGCTTCAATATTTGACGTTTTAGGCGCCCTTTAGCGTCACTTACATGACGCGATCCTACGGCGTCATCTAACTGACGCTAAAGGAAAGCGTCAGTCAGAGGACGCGGTTAGGTTTAGGTGTGGGGTGGGGGTAGGGTACACGCGATCCTAGGGCGTCATCTAACTGACGCTAAAGGGCGCCTAAAGCGTCAGATATTGAAGCATGTCCAAATGCTTCCCAAGGCGTCAGTTAAGTGACGCCTTGGGGGTGAGAATGGGCTGTTTTTTCTTTAAACTGATTTAATGTGAGTTTGAAGATCATTTTGCGTGACCATTATAGCAACAATGGATATTTTACCCCTTTAGATCTTGTAAATGAAGGAAACAAGAACGTTCAAACTGGGAACAAACAAGTGTATTCTCAAAGATTGTTTCAGCCATTCTTTAATGTTTAATGTTAAAATGGTTTTATATGTATTGATATTAATAGACAATGTACTTATCCGTTTTGTTGTGAGTACAGTGCGCTTGCAGCGAGACTCCGCCCACATGATTGGCTGTGATTTTTTTTTTTTTGATTGATGTTATCTCATCTTGCAGTCATTTACAAATAGCTTGTCACTGGAATTGTATCGATTTGTGCGAAAACCTCAACAGACCAAGTTACCGCTTCTCAAGTATATTAAACATCAAATATGGACGAAAAGAGACTGATTGTTGAAAGAAACAAAAGCCATCTGGAGAAGCTGCACAGAAGTAATGAAAATACAGTTGTGTTCTTATAGTTTTACAGCCTTCAGGTGCAGATTGCATTATAAAAAAAACAACCCGGTCTCATCCCAAGACGTCATATAACTGACGTTTTGGGACGTCTTTTGACCATACGTCAATATTCGCCTTTTTAGGGCCCCCTTAAACGTCGGTAGATGAGGTTATGGGATCCTAACTCTACCCCAGACCTAAACCTAACCCTAAACCTAACCCGTCACCTAACTGACGTTAAAGGTAAAGCGTCAGTTGTATGACGGCCCGGGATCGCCATCTACCGACGTTTAAGGGGGCCCTAAAAAGGCGGATATTGACGTATGGTCAAAAAACGTCCCAAGACGTCAGTTATATGACTTTTTGGGATGAGACTGTGTTAAAAAAACAACCCCCAAAAAACCTGCAAACTCAAAAATCCCATCCCACACTGTTCTGAGGATTACTTGTCTATATCTTGTTGTAACTTGTTAGGACACGCTGTTATAGGTGCTTTAAAAAGCCATGTCTAAGGACTTTGGGGGTGAGCACTTTTGGTCCAGCTTTAAAACCTACTCACATTAACCTCAGAAATCTAGTTTACCGTGGCATGCTTTAACACTAAGAGAAATGTAGCACCCATAGAACTTTTCTAACAAAAAGGTCTGAAAAGAGCCTTTGTCCTTTATCTATTGAGTAGGCACAGATTCCCCATTCTTAATTATCTTATCTACTGCTGCTAGCAGAGGAAAAAAAAAGTCGAAGCAACACTTATTGGCATCCTCCAAAAACTGTTTTATCTCTCCACTGACACTCCTTACAGAATCAGTGACTGGGTTTCATAAGATTTCCAATGACTTGGCGATTCAATCATTACAATAAGACAGCGAATGACGTAGCCTTGTCGAGTCAATAGATGGTAGTGAGTCATGTCGAAGACTTACACACACATAAACTTCACAAGCTGTACACAGAGAAGCTATTCAGAAACGCCACCGTCAAATATTCTCAACCCCATTGAACCAAAGATACAGTGACAGCATCAAATGTCACAGAATCTAAGAAGGAAATTAAACGGACTCCGAGGTCTATTTAGGAAATTAAACTAAGCCAAGCATGACATCTTCAAGAGAATTTAGCTAATCATAGGAAGCATTTTGTAGCTTTAGACTCGGAGACAATTCTGAGTGAAGGCTATTCAGAAAGGGAAGGACGTAAATATTGTATCAAGTAAAGGATCTGTGAGGTTTTGCAGAAAAATCTGAAATTCTGTAGTAAGCGTAATCCTCATAAAATTTGCTAGTTTCGACATGATTTGAAAGGAGTATTTGAGGAATTTAAATGGCTTTCAAGAATTTCGAAACTGCCAAATTTTATGAGGATTACGCTTACTACAGAATTTTAAGAAGCTGTTAGATTGCCATTTAATTTTCAAAAGCTGTTCCAATTTTTTTCCCGAACAGTATAAATTTGTGTAATAAGCAAACAATGCCATTTTAAATATTTTAGACACTTCACAAATAGCATCTATATACAATACAAACAATTTGGGACCTAACACCGAACTCAGATTTAATATTATTTATTTGTACAAATTGATATCTATCCTCAAGGTAACTTCTTAACCAAGAGAAGGCTTTTCCTCTTATGCCATATCTCTCCAATGTCCTCATTAATAAACTGTGATCAATAGTGTCAAAAGCTTTTTTTAAATCTAGGAACACCCCCACAGTATTATCCATAGAAGAGGAAATCTCCTCTACCAATTCTATTACTGCCATTGAGGTCGACTTATTTGTTCTAAAGCCTTACTGATATTCTATCAATTGTTTAATTTATCTATAAAATTGATAGATAAGCAGTAAATTACTCAAATACTGCTTTCAAATAATGTCGAAAATAGCATAATCCTCATAAAATTTGCTAGTTTCGACATTCTTGAAACAAACACAGTTTTAAGAAGCTGTTAGATTGCCATTTAATTTTCATAAGTTGCTCCAATTTTTTTCCCGAACAGTATGAATTTGAATAATAAGCAAACAATACAATTTTAAATATTTTAGACACTGTACAAATATCATCTATATACAATACAAACAATTTGGGACCTAACACCGAACCTTGTGGAACACCACAAGCAACTTTCATTAGATCAGATTTAATATTATTTATTCGTACAAATTGATATCTATCCTCAAGGTAACTTCTTAACCAAAAGAAGGCTTTTCCTCTTATGTCATATCTCTAAAATTCCCTCATTAATAAACTGTGATCAATAGTGTCAAAAGCTCCATCCAATTCCATCACTGCCATTGAGGTCGACCTATTTGTTCTAAAGCCTTACTGATGTTCACTCAATAGTTTATGTTTATCTATAAAATTGATAGATAAGCAGTAAATTACTCAAATACTGCTTTCAAATCATGTCGAAACTAGCGTAATTCTCATAAAATTTGCTAGTTTCGACATTCTTGAAACAAACACAGTTTTAAGAAGCTGTTAGATTGTGATTTAAATTCCTCAAATATTTGAGGAATTTAAGACTTTGACTTAGCACACTTTGGCAAATCCAGTTATGAGTTATTTTTAAAAGCATGCGTTGTCGGTACATGTTTCCAGACTGACTGTTGCATCCTCACTTCTAAAAGTAGATGCCAGCCAATTGCATTAGAGGTTGCCAAAAAAAAGTTTGAGAAATCACCCAAAAATATGTTAAAAAACATGGCCAAAAAATTCGCTCAAGTCGTGCAATCTGCAAAGTCACATTGAAAACGAATGACTTCTAGTTGCTTTGTCGTTTTAAATTAGCGGGTGCGTTTATATGCACTTTAGAAGTTTGGCCAGTTGGACTGATCTTTTTGAAATGTCATTTAATTATTTACTGAAATCGCACAAGGCACACATAAAGTACCTTATGTCAATGTGTAAGGCCCTTGCTTAAAGGCATCATGGAATTTAGGAAGATTCACAATTTACGCTTGGCCTGTTATTACATTTTTTTAATTATCGTATCAGTCAGACCAATACTGGTTTCTGTGCTGCTTACAAAAGTCGGATTTCTACAGAGCCCCTAAAGAGACACGGTGAAGGAAAAAAGTTTTGCTTTCTGACAAGAAACTTTGCTTTGGGAGCTCAAACGTTTTTTATGAGCGATCGCAAAGTTTCTCGGGGGAACGTAAAATGTTTTGCGAGAGAACACAAAAGCGTTGACTTATTTTTCCTCCCATCTCATGTTTTTATTCCATCACCATGTCCCTTTAGGGGCTCCGTAGATTTCTATTGCATACAGGGGATGAGGATATTTCCAATTCATCATACATCCCGTGCTTTGCCTTCCAATTGCAGGAAAGTGTGACTTCCCCTCTGCCAGATATATAGACTGCATCCAAACACATTGCACATTATTTATAGTACACAAACTGACCCACATCCATGCATGAGCAATGCATGCCCTAGTCATCACTAATGATCTCTTTCTATCCTAGTTAGAAGTGGTTGCGATTGCCTTCAGAATAGCAGTTTGTGGCATTAGAATATCCTTTCACTGACCTGACCAAACAGTGCCCGCATGGATGAATTTCAGATGGAAATTCATGGATGAGAGTCCAAAGCCTGGTGGCTCAGAAATGCAATGCTGCATGCATTACGTCAGATAACATTCAGACATCTTAACACATCCCAGAGTTCACTAGCTTGCCAGTGCACCATTTCAAAGATATATAATTTACGCACTGAACATGTCATTTTCAATGCACTTAAACTGCTTGAAGGAATGCGGCTGATGTTTTGAGAGCCAGAAGTCCTTTTCATTTTCGAAAAAAACCCCAGATGATTTCTGTCTTAGTCCTTTTTAATTTCATGCATGCCTGTCTTGTTATACTTCATCATTAAAGGCGTGTTGAGCACACACAATGCGTTATATGTACACTAAATTCAAAGCTTTTCTCATCAGAGCGGATGTCAACAGATCGGCAGTTTAAGCGCAAAACAGAATGAGGATTAATAGATAAAGCCAACCAAAGAAAAGGCCAACTGAGACAGGAACGACAGTGCTCTAGCACAATAAAGTGGTTATGATACAATCGAAGAAGGGTGCGAATTACACAATGACCTTCCGTGGGGTTGATAGTGCTTGAGGTGGGCTGAGCCAATACTTCTGTGCTATTCTCTTGTACCAGAAGGTCGAATAAACCATTTGTAAACTCTCTGTTCCTGCCACCCTCACTAGATAAATACTGTTAACCATACAAGCCAATGTTTTGACTGTTGGCATTAAATTTGGTGCATACTGTAGCTTAATCTGGCCAAGACTTCTCCATTCTGTTATGGAGATACATTACAGTTTGACCAACATAAAAGTCTACTAATCACACTTAACTTGACATTTATGCCAGATTCAGACATTCAGATATTGTCTGTTATGGTAGTCACTGTGTCAGATTATGTGAGTTTGACTCCTAAATTGTTGTCCCTCTTTAACCCAGCAAACACAGAACGTTTTCCTAACGTTCCCCAATGGTCCCATGAGGTTATTTTTTTTTGGGGGGAACCAAACAAGAACGTTCCATGTAGGTTATTATTAGGTTCCATTTTTATAACGTAAGGAGAACAACCTTCGCCTAACCTACTGGAAAGTTCTAGGAACGTTCTGGGAACTAAAAACTAACGTTCCCAGAACCTAAATTTGTTAGCTGGGAATATCCTCAACACCATTGCTGTGTATTTTCTCCTTAAAATCAGTCTCAAACTACCTTGTAACCAATCAGGTCAACGTGTGATTGTCAACCAGTGGATCTCTGAGCTGGTACGAGTGAGTGGTGGCAGGGCTAATTTGCATATTCATAGAACTAAACTAAATGAGGAAAAGGTGTAGAGACTCGTGTTGTGGTGGACGCGCTCTTCCTGGAACAACGCGACATGGCATCTAAACCCAAATAATTCACAATGTTTTATTACAATATTGTTCTCTTTATACTCTTGTGTAATGTGACAGTCCGTCATTATTAGTCGTGCATTTTCGTTTGAGCTGTGCGCGCTAAAGATCACATCAATTTTTAACCAAATGCATCCAATATGAGATAATTCAGATACAGATAGGTGCACACAAAATAAACTATTACAACTTACATATGCCACACTTCACCACACGGGTCGCTTACATGTTTCGCGGTTGAGTGGAACGCATGCGCATGATCCTGCTTAAGTATTATTGATTAAATGTACAGTATTATCAACAATTAATCGATCGTCCCTAATACAGAGCAATAGAAATGCATCTCAAATCCTAAGGGACCCAAACATGGGGGCGCCCAATCCCCTTGAATCAAAGATGAGGAAAACAAAAATAATAAAAACAGTGTAGCTTTTGTCTTTATTACCTGATAAACATTCACAGTTTGCTCTGATGGGAAATTGGAATTAAAGGGTTAGTTCACCCAAAAATGAAAATTAAGTCATTAATTACTCACCCCCATGCTGTACCAACCCCGTAAGACCTTCGTTCGTCTTCGGAACACAAATGAAGATATTTTTGATTAAATTTGAGAGCTGTATAACTACCACATTGGCTCCTAAGGGACTGGCTCTTGACGGCCCAGAAAGTCAATGAAGAAAATGTTTAAATATCCCAAGTGACTACCGTGGCTCAACTATATGTTTATCAAGCGACGCGACTACTTTTTGTGCGAAAAAACAAACAAAAATAACGAGTTTATTCGACTATTTCTTTTCTTCCTTGTAGGCCAGAACGAGACTTCCTTATAAATTTCCACGACGCATGCGCGAGAATTGCGATCTAAGCTGGTGTAAGCAGATCGCAAATCTCGCGCATGCGTCGTGGAAATCTAAGGAATTCTCGTTCTGGCCTACAAGGAAGAAAAGAAATAGTCGAATAAACTCGTTATTTTTGTTTGTTTTTTCGCACAAAAAGTATTCACGTCGCTTGATAAACATATAGTTGAGCCACGGTAGTCACTTGGGATATTTAAACCTTTTCTTCATTGACTTTCTGGGCCGTCAAGAGGCAGTCCCTTAGGCAGCCAATGTGGTAGTTATACAGCTCTCAAATTTAATCAAAAATATCTTCATTTGTGTTCCGAAGACGAACGAAGGTCTTACGGGGTTGGTACAGCATGGGGGTGAGTAATTAATGACTTAATTTTCATTTTTGGGTGAACTAACCCTTTAATGTGCATCTGTGACATGACAGCATGACTCAGTAAAAGGCGAGCGTGGAGTTTGCCGTACACATGAAGATTTAGTTGAGTTGGCCACTCACCCAATCGGACAGCAGAGCAGAGAACAAACTGTCTCAGTCCGTGCGTTTATGAGACCATCTTCGCTCGGTCACCGTCAACACTATTATAGAAACTCCAGCAGGTCTTGATCTCAATTTTTTCCCACATTCAGCGCATTTAAAATCCAATTTTTAAACAAAATTACATTTTTGAACTGTGACTAATTGTTACTACCAGCTACAATTTACAGAGAGCAATTTCCACTTCCCTATATCCTGCCTCTCTCTTCTATTTTAAGCAGCGAAAGGTTGACCTGCTATTTTAACACTAACACCACAAGACTCGTTTGCAAATGTTACCACTTATTTACTTCTCGTGGGTTGCTTCTTCTTTGGATGGCTGCCACTGTTGTAGATCCAGCAAGGAGTGTTTGATGGGAAAGATACAGCTAATAATGTTACAATGCATGATAGTTGAGTAGCCCAAGGCTGTATCTCTTTATTCAGACCCAGGCTATAACTTCACTAACAGAAAGCAAACTAATTTGGTTACAAAATGCTGACAACTAAGACACAAGGTCGCTGAGAGTGCAGCTTGTGAGGGCGGAGGAACTGTTATTAATGCTCACAGACTTGTTTTGGCGCTAGTTGTTTTTGCTAGATGCCTTTCATTTAAAGGAACAGTTCACCCAAAAATGTTCTAATCAAGAATCGGTTTGATCGCAAATTAATTTTTTGTCTTCCAAATAGGAAGTCATACAAATTTGGAATGAGTTATTGATGACAAAATGTTCATTGAGCTGAACGAATACTTTCAAGAGCATAACCCACTGCAGGACACTGCGGAAATGCACACAACTTGTAGGGTTACCTATTTCAGTCTTCTTTATCTTTGAGTGTTTGCAGATTGATTGAGCTTAACACCAACTCCATATGTAGTTCATTTCCCTTTTACATTTTAGTTGCCGTGGGGGGAAAAAGCACTTTTCTTTTATTAAATCACATTCTGCCATTGGCGCCACTCAGCTGCAAAACTCACTATGTTTAAACATACTGTAGAAGAATGCTTGAAGTGTTTTTGCCCTTACAATTAATTGTACAATTAAGTCAATGGCCTCCAAACACACACGTTTCTACATTGTAAAAATATATAGTTGGATTAACTTAAAAAAGTGAGTTTCCTGGTTGCCTTAAAATTTTGAGTTCATTTAAATACATTTTAGTCAATGAAGTAGATTGGTTTAATCAATATAAACTCATAATATTATGTTATCTGAACTACATTCATTATCTAAGTTGATTTGACAAAAGATTTGACATTTTTGTTTATTTTGTTTTTACAGTGCACTTTCAATAGACAAAATCCTATTTTTACATTTCCGAAAAACATAACTTTATATGATTTATAAGCTGTTTTCCTCAACCAAAAACGTTTTACAAAATCACTGTAAAAAATATTGTCAAGATTTGTTATCACAACATATTTTCTTTTGTTAAATCAACTTTATAATAATTTATTTAGTTGAGATAACTTATTATTTTGAGTTTCTGATGGTTAAATTAATCTTCTTCATTGTATTGACTCACTTTTTCCAGTTCAATCAACTTAAAATTTTAAGGCAACCCAGGTTACTTACTTTTTTAAGTTAAACCAGCAATATTTTTTACAGTGATCACAACATTTTTTCTTTTGTCAAATCAACTTAAATAATTTATTTAGTTCAGATAACGTATAATTTTGAGTTTCCGATGATTAAATCATTCTCCTTCATTGTATTAACTCTCTTTTTCCAGTTCAATAAACTTAAAATTTTAAGGCAACCAGGTTACTTACTTTTTTAAGTTAAACCATCAATATTTTTTTACAGTCTATAGATTTGGAACAAATGTTCATGTTTTAGTTGAACTACCCCTTTAAATGTATAAAAGTTCATGAATTTATTTTTGTCCACATATAACAACACCACATATGAGTTATAATAGCAAAAGTTAAGCTCTATCATTAAAATAAGAGTTTCACGTATTTTACACTGATTCTGTTTACATGATATCCCTGTAAACATATTTCTGATAGCTCTTCTCAGGTAGTTGAAAAATCGCACCTCGCTATTCGTCTGTTGCTTTGTTTGGATTTGTGCATGTAATCCTCTTTGCGGCTTAAAATGATACGAAGTCAGAGAGCCAAAAACCTCTGTCTCATAGCGCTTGTATAGAAAGAGAGTTAAAGAGAAGAACTACGTTGGGAGATCAATTCAAATAGGATGGTCATTTATCAGATTTCATTTATCAGATATTGCATTTGTGACAACATATTATCTAAACTGGACTTGTCTTAACATGTTGCTTCTAATCTGGACTTCATGAGCCCAGTTTAGAAGAAGATTTCATCATAATGTAATGTTTTTAACCCCTTCCCTTTCAACCACCTGGTTTCATTCTGGTATGTAACACCCACTTTTGATTCCTAGCCAATCTATGAAGTCTCGCCCTACAGTTTTCCTCATTGAATATCGTTTAGCTTTGAAATATGTCCGACTGCTACAGGTTTCTATTGAACTTCCGTCCTCAATGGAAGCAAATGAATGTGCAGAGCAACACAATAACATAATGTAATTTTTAAATGCGCCACTGTGGGTGAAGTTACACCAAATTTAGGTAGGTACCAACAAAAAGTCTTATGGTGACAAAATTTGAAATAAATGAATGAACTTTCATTATTTACTATTATTTGTCCTAATGTCACAGTTGTGTTCTGTTTAGTTTGTTTTCATTGGGCTTGTCTGCCTGTCTTCAGTTGTCACGTGTCTTCATTACCATCATTATCGGTTCATCTTGTGTCATCTGTGTTCACTTAAAGGGATAGTTCACTTTGAAATAAATTTTTGGTATGTTTTAGCTTACCTCAAGGGCATCCAAGATGTAGGTGTCTTTGTTTCCACAGAAGTTTCAATTTTGATATTTTTAGGTCAAACCGTCCTTGTCTGTCAGTCATATAATGGAGGTCTATGGTCACCACCTCAAAGAGCATGCACAGAGAAGTCCAAATTAAACATGATTTAATGACTCGTGAATGTAAGTACACATTGATGGCCTAAGACATGAAACGAGCGGTTTGTCTGAGAAAACGAACAGTGTTTATATCGTTTTTACCTCTTGTAACCACAAACACGTCCAAGTACTCTTAGGGCGAGGGCGTTTCTGTCTGCGCAAGCACGCCGGAAAGCCCCGGAAGTGATCTTTCGCGCGTGTACGTCACTCAGATTTCCGAAGTGTTATCCTTCACTGTGAAGATCTAAACATATTAAGATATGAAACCGCAATGGAAGACGATTCTGATATATCAACAGACAACGTTGATATTGGTCCAAAAGCATTGATCAAAACAGTGAACTTCTCCTACAGTATGATGCGTTTGACGCATTTTTACCGTGACCAAAAATATCGAGAGGTGGCGTGTTGGCGAAGAACTTTACTATGAGTGATTTAATTTATCAACTGAAAGCACAATACCCTGAACAGCATTAATAAACCAATTACACTATTTTAAACTGGAACTTGTTTTAGCTATTTGAACATCTGATTTTTGAGTTTTGGTGTTTCCTCAAAACAAAAAACAAAACAAAAAAACAAACAAAAAAAACATATTTGGTAAAGTGCAAAATTATCATTTAAATTATGTAGGTTACCAGACAAAACCAGAGAAAATGTCATCATTTTTTAAAGACCATTTTTATTATTGCAGCACTGGGGTGCTTATATTTTGAATTAGTTTTTCGGCACATTCAGAATGTTTCCTTGTGGATTGACATGGAAAACTGTTTGCTCAAGTCTCAAAACACTAAAACACTTGTACGACTCCCTGGCTAGGCTGTTAGCGAAGGTTGTCAAACCAAACAGCCAATTTCACAGACAGCAGCAAAAAAACACAACCCAGCCCACCATTGTGAACGGAGTGTGAAGAATCTAACGGCTCACACCTCTCCATGTGTTCTCAAACTCGGAATGCTAGTTACTAAAACCGACTTCCAGAAGTCGGGAGGGTCTGACATTCCCACATTCCCAGGCCGACAGATCCTTCGGATAACAGTCTCACTACATCATCTGATAGCCATCAACACTTTTCAGCCGCATCTCACCTGCCCTCATTTCTCAGATGTTCATTTTGATTAGCGCAAGACTGAGAGCTAGCGCTAGCCTGGGGAGGGGGAAGGGGGCTGTAATCACACAGAAGAAGGAGACAGAAGGGGCTGACTAGCTTCAAGCCGCCACATGCTGTTGGCAAACATGCCTTGAGAATGTAAATCTGTGGCACTTCCACCCCCTCCACTCCCTACAGCTACATCCCTGACGTTTTAACCCTCTTCCTCTCTCTGAATGCTCAGTGCTCATGGAAATGGACCCGATGAGCACCCGAAAGCCAACTGTTGACCAAGCTAAGCCAAAGAGGGGAAGATGCAAACGAATATCTCCCCTGTCGAAAAACATGACAGTCATGAGAATCTTTGAGTGAGATACTTTGCGTCTTTTTAAATTAGCACAGCATGTTAGCGATTAGCTGCATTTCGAGACTTGCAACCCAAAGGTTAGTTGTTGTGTTTAAGAAAACATAGTACAAACGCAATTTTAACTGAAGTCTTGAAGTGTGGATGCGAGTATATCATTGCAGAATCCCAAATTCTGTCGTAATTTACTCTACTCTCGGGTCATTTCAAACCATTAGCACTGCATGCTAGCGATTAGCTGCATTTGGAGACTTGCAACCCAAAGGTTAGTTGTTTTGTATAAGAAAACACAGTACAAATGCAATTTTAACTGAAGTCTTGTAGTGTGGATGCGGGTATATTATTGCAGAATCGCAAATTCTGTCGTAATTTACAATACTCTCGGGTCATTTCAAACCATTAGCACCGTATGCTAGCGATTAGCTGCATTTCGAGACTTGCAACTCAAAGGTTAGTTGTGTTTAAGAAAACACAGTAAAAATGCAATTTTAACTGAAGTCTTGTAGTGTGGATGCGGGTATATCATTGCAGAATCCCAAATTCTGTCGTAATTTACTCTACTCTCGGGTCATTTCAAACCATTAGCACCGCATGCTAGTGATTAGCTGCATTTCTAGACTTGCAACTCAAAGGTTAGTTGTTGTGTTTAAGAAAACACAGTAAAAATGCAATTTTAACTGAAGTCTTGAAGTGTGGATGCGAGTATGTCATTGCAGAATCGCAAATTCTGTCGTAATTTACAATACTCTCGGGTCATTTCAAACCATCACCGCATGCTAGCGATTAGCTGCATTTCGAGACTTGCAACCCAAAGGTTAGTTGTTGTGTTTAAGAAAACACAGTAAAAATGCAATTTTAACTGAAGTCTTGTAGTGTGGATGCGATTATATCATTGCAGAATCACAAATTCTGTCATAATTTACTCTACTCTCAGGTCATTTCAATCCATTAGCACTGCATGCTAGCGATTAGCTGCATTTCGAGACTTGCAATTCAAAGGTTAATTGTTTTGTATAAGAAAACACAGTAAAATGCAGTCTTGTAGTGTGGATCATTGATGCAATGATGTATATCATTGCAGAATCACAAATTCTGTCGAAATTTACGCTACTCTCGGGTCATTTCAAACCATTAGCAACGCATGCTAGCGATTAGCTGCATTTCGAGACTTGCAACCCCAAAGTTATTTGTTTCGAATCATTGTTTAGAGTGCATAAGATATTTTAAAGTAATAGTTCACCCAAATTCTGTAATTTTTTACTGCACTCTTATGTCGTTTCAAACCATTAGCACTGCATGCTAGCCATTAGCTACATTTCGAGACTTGCAACCCAAAGGTTAATTGTTTTGTTTGTACTTGTGTCATTTCAAATCTGTATGCTGTTTTTTTTTACTGTGGAACAATAAAAAGGACAATGTTTTGAAACATCTCTTGCACATTTGCTTCTACACAACATTTTATAGTCGCGTTAATGATGTCAAACCTGGCGAAACAGGTTATCATCTGAATGTAAACATGGACACAATTGAGATTTTCAGCAAAAAAATATATTTTGGGCTATTCTATGGTTTTCATATATATATATATATATATATATATATTTTTTTTTTTTTCGCCTGTGGTCACAGTTTTATACAGAAAAGTCTTCAGGATTTTTCCTTGGAGAGTAGCACATCTGCATATGGTGAACTGTATCTTTAACTTCGCTCTGCATTCGGGCAATGCATTTCAAGCATTTGCATAATCCTATGCTTTAACATGTTGTTCTGTGTGAGTATAACATTGAGAATAATTCATTATAATTCAAATAAGTCTAAGAGAGGATTAAACAAGGAGAGCGCATGAAATACTTGAATAGAGATAAACTGTTTACTTATATGCAAATGCAAAGGGGATTCATGTGCTTACATGTGCAGCAACAGTAAACACTCTCAAAATGCTCAAACATGATTCCAAATATTTAATTTAACCTAATTGTAGCAATTAACCTCCAGCCGTCCAGCTACAACAAATTCAAAGCTTTTCTGCCGCTGAAATCCTAGTTGTCACTTCCGTGTCATTAAACCCTTTAAGTTTACGTTTCCTCCCCTCGGACAAGTAGTCTGGCTAACATCTGTTTACATATAGAGGTGCTCAGATCACTTGGGGCATAATGCCAGGGGACTGACTTTAGACTAAACAGAAGGAGAATAGTACTTTGAAACACTTCCCACTGTCCTTTATGGTTTTATAACACCTCGGTTTAGATGTGGCCATGCCTTTCACACCTCACCCCACAGACGGTAGTGTAGCAGCTGTGAGTAGCTGGGTCAAAAACACATGATTGAAAGTATTGTTGATTGTATTTTCCACTGTATACAGGCTCATCAATAAGGAATATTCCCATATCAAGCTATTTTTGCATCGTCATTGGAATTTTGACAATTATGAACAAATCAGTCATATTTATATTGTATGTTGACCATCGAAAGAGTAATTCTGAATTTATAGCTGTCGTGGCATTATTATAGCTATGTAATGTCCATGTATTATTGCAAATAAAACAAATGTAATATTCATTTAAGTCTTTCACAACTCTTTCATTGACGGAATTTTCCGTCTTTCTGTGTTTTCACTGTACCGGTAGGGGGGCGCTATTGCACATCTTCTGAAAGCGGACTGAATCTGATCAAAACACAGGTGAAGAAGAAGCAGAAATAAACAATAAAAGCATTGATTTAGCATGTGATTTTCTCAACTTTTTGTTTAAAATTCAGCTTTTTTTTGTGAAACTTACCCACATTCAACCCACACACCCTCATTGTTTTTTTGTTTTTTTTAAAGCAGAAGCACTGTTCTTTTTCTGTTTTTTTTTTTTGATGTATTGCATGTTCAGATATTCGTACAAGAAAATATTCTGGGGACCATACACTTTTGTGAAAATTATGAAAAAAAAAAAAAAAAAAAAAAAAAACGCTGGCGGGAAAAGAGTTCAAAATAATTTTATATATTTTTTATCAACAATATGATAAATAATATATGTTTTAGTTATTATTTTTAGTTATATTATTATTATTATTTAATAGAATAAAAATATGTTACAAAGAATTTAAATGTGTGTGTATATATATATATATATATATATATAATTTTAATTGTTTATACATATATATATACAAATTATTTTTTGTGATAAAAAAGTATAATATGTTTAAATTAATTATTAATAATTGAATAATACTAATCTAACATTTAAAAATGCTTGTTTAATCAATGTTTTATGCCTTAATATTTGTATTTAATAAATCATTAAAATATTTTTTCCATTTAAAATATATAAAACATTATATATTTAAATAAAATGATAATGCAACATTTAAAAAATAAAATTATAGCTTAATACATTTGCTATTTAGATTTTTTGTTCTGTAACTCAACATTAATTACAAATATTAGCTATATAATACAAAATGTTATAATTCCTTTTTGTGTCGATCCAGTCACAATGTTGTAGAATTACTCTCCCTAAATCTCATGTTAAAAAGTTCAGACAGACACTTGCTGTCCAACTGGGTAGTAATAATCTGCAACGTGTACCAAATATTTTGTCTGGCTTTGATTCCTGTGAAGCGAACTGAGATCTAAGGAGGAGCGAAGCAAACAGTCTCTGCCTCCCTAAGAAGGGAATTACACTCAATGACGGCCGTGTGGACATATAAATGAAAGAGAAAAGAGCCGTCACAACACCGCAGGTGAAATATGCGGTCTTAACTAATGTTGAGCGACAACATTTGTCTTTCTTGACCACTCTGACAAGCCAGGATGATGACCCTGTGATGGGCCAGGGCTTGTATACATCACAGCCAATCTGTCAAAAGTGTAACTAGGCTGTATTCATATTTCATGGCCATCTCTACAACCTGTCCGAGTCCACAATGATTAATCCAAAAGTCCTTTCATCAAGTTATAAAAAATGTATAAAGGCTTGCTGAATGACTCAGTTCAACTTGTGGGCAAAGAGAGTTTGTTCTCTCGCAAGCTTTTTAGATGCTCTCATTGATACGTACGACACATAATAACTGATCGAGCAAACAATCAAAGTATTTATATCTTGGTTTCACCAAAATCGATCAGGATCTTTGTGCACATTTCATGGTGAAGCTGATCCCGCTTAAACTGGGAGCTGTTTTTTGAAACATGGCAGCTGGTTTATTGTTGGTCTAAACTGATTATTAGCTGGTCCAATCCAGTATCTGGTAGACCATCTTGGACCAGATACTAGCTGGTCATAGCCTGTATTTTGGAACATCAACCAAGACCAGCTTGGAACCAACCCGATCTCACGGGAATTCGTACAAATTTTACGAGGTGGCTAATTCGTAACAATTCGTACGACCTCACTCGTACGAATTAGTACGATTTTGCTAAATCGTACATATTTTACGAATTTTCCAATTCGTATAAATTCGTACGAATGACCTACCCCTGACCCCGCCCTTAAACATAACCGTCACGTGGGTTTAGACAAATCGTACGAATTCGTACGAGTGAGGTCGTATGAATTAGTACGAATTAGCCACTTTTGAATCACTCGTACAAATTCGTACGAATTGGTCGTGAGATAGCGTAGCTTGGAACTCACTCTCATGGCTATTTGTGTTTTATGTTTTGGCAAATTGGTGGCTAATTCATATGAATTTGTACAATCATAAGCCGTGGCCATACTTCACTTTAAGAATGCAAAATTTCTACGGACATTTTGCAGCCTCTTCTTTAAACAGAAGACCGTCAAGGTTAACACATGTGATTCATTCAAAATCGTCAACGTGTTAAAAATTATTTAGCATATTACAATAATTTGCATCAACGCAATTTACGTCATACAGTTAGGTGATCTTGGGAGTTTATTACCCTGAAGATATACAATGGCGCGATCATCTGTAAACCTGGTAGGTGGGAATATCTATTCTAACCCTTTAACCCGATTTCACTTTTCCGTTTGCGTTTAGAACATTTCAAGTCGCTAAACTCCAGGAAAGTTTCAGTTCAACTATCAGGTAAGCAAATGCAGTCCAAAACAGCACTAATGTAAAGAAAACCAGGCTTTGAATTCTGAAAACTTGTGTTCTGTAATGTTTTTTTTTGTTTGTTTTTTTTCACATAAAAAAATTAATTACATGGACTCGTTATATCATTCGGTTATTATGTGTCCTTTTGGAGTCTACAAGTTTGTTTGTTTGTTTTTTTGGAAAAACACCTAAATTTACCTTTAAAAAAACTAAGAAAATAATGGTAAAATTAACAATTTTGTGAAAATCATTCTTCAATCTGATAGTTTGCAAGAAAGAGCAAGTGATGACAAAATAAATGCATTAAACAAGATCACAATACGTTTGCGATCAATCGCAATTAATCGAAGAAAAGAGTGCAATTAAAAATGAATTTATTGACTGCCCTAAATATAATACATCAAAAATGTCAATGTAATCTTTACACGTTATTCTGTCAGGGAACAGACTCGCAGAGTGATAGCGAGTACACAAATTTTGTGCAGAGACAAAGTATTTCAGCAAATATCAACTGATGAGAAAACGAGGGACAGTCCAAGGTCAGGTGAGCTGCACCACACACACATACCAGAATGTTGCTGTCTCTTACAGGTTTATGAAGCGAACACAAAGGAGATGATGGAAATGAAGACCCAATCCGACTCCTGGGAAAAATGTTAGCGTCTTTGGATTTGAATAAATACTGCAGGTTTCAGGCCTCTTCTATTTTGGGCCTTTCAATATACACTATTGGCTATATAGTTTTGGGACGTCTGCTTTTACATGCACATGAACTTTAATGACATCCCATTTGAAATTCGTTGGGTTTAATATGGAGTTGGCCCACCCTTTGCAGCTATAACAGTTTCAACTCTTCTGAGAAGGCTTTCCACAAGGTTTAGGAGTGGAATTTTTGACCATTCTTCTAGAAGCACATTTGTGAGGTCAGGCACTGATGTTGGACGAGGAGGCCTGGCTCGCAGTCTCCGCTGTAATCCACCCCAAGGTGTTCTTTCAGCTTGAGGTTGCAGGCCACTCAAGTTCCTCCACACCAAACTCACTCATCCATGTCTTTATGGACCTTGCTTTGTACACTAGTGCACAGTTGTGTCAGAACAGGAAGATCCCCAAACTCTTCCCGCAAAGTTGGAAGCATGAACTTGTCCACAATTTCTTGGTATGTTGAAGCATTAAGAGAAACTAAGAAGCCAAGCCCCACACCATAATCCCCCCTCCACCAAACAAACATTACCATGGTTTATATCATACTTATCTGACCGTTATCAGTTTGCAGCATTAAATGAAGAGATGTCTTATCGATCACAAGTTCAGTATGGCGTACCACAAGGCTCAGTACTAGGACCGTTGCTATTCACTCTGTACATGCTATGGGGACATTTAATATTCAACAATATCATTGATCTGTGTTGTATTATTTTCATGTTATCACTGTGAAGCTGCTTTGATACAATCTGTATTGTAAAAAGCGCTATATAAATAAATGTGACTTGATTTTACACTTGCACATTGCAGTCAGGCAAGTACCGTTCTCATGGCAACCACCAAACCCAGACTCGCCCATAAGATTGTCAGACAGAGAAGCGTGATTCGGCACTCCAGAGAAACATGCCTCGACTGCTTCCCAATTGCTTCAGCTTTGTTATAATACCACTACCAGTTGACTGTGGAATATTTAGTAGTGAGGAAATTTCACAAATTGACTTATTGCACAGGTGGCAACCTATAACTACCACAACCAATTCACTGAGCTCCTGACCTATTCTTTCACAAAGTTTGTGGAAGCAGTCTGCAAATCTCTGTTATACAACTGTGGCCATGGAACGGACGTGATTGGAACACCTGAATTAAATGATTTAGAGGGGTGTCCCACTTTTGGAAATGTAGTGTATGAAGGATATTTATGCATATGTTTTTTGGAAACTCGAAATCGGCAGCTTGTAAAATGTTTTCTCAGGAGATCAGACTGGATGGAAACCATGCTACCATGTTCCAAAGCACAGCCAGCTTAACTCAAACTTTCCAGACAAGATCCGACTAAAAAGAAAAAGTTTGAATGAAGTGACCTTTAAATGAGAAATAGAGTTCAGAGACTAAGGCGTTACGTTGTATTTGCGTTGCACAGAATGAAACCCCACGTGACTCCAGGGGGAAAAAATGTGAGTGCCTTTGGATTTAAATAAATAGTGCAGGTTTCAGGCCTCTTCTATTTTGAGCCTTTCAATATAAGAGGAGTTTTCTGTTAGTGAATCCAAGTTCCTAACAAACCAGCATGGTCCCGGTGGAAATGAAGGATATCTTTGGTTGAGAGCTTGTCTAAGCTGCTAGTGTCTGGAGTGCTTTCCTCTCAAAAAATTGCTTTAGAGCAATGAAATAGAGGAAATGGATTTCTCACTGGGGAATAAGTGCTGGAACTTCTTCCACTAAACAATGAACACACTTCTTTCCGTCTCCTGTGCGCGCTAAGATTTGGGCGGGTAAAGCTGTTATCCTGCAGCTGTGGCATCCTTCAAAGAACTGCGACAAATCCCAAGAAACAAGCGTGGATTCCTGCTTACTTCGATTCAGTTGGACTAAGCGCCTGTTGGCATTTTCTCCTACTCTTTATCCCAACATAGTCCCATTTGGATCGTGTCTAACCAATAGCATTGAAGTGATAAACATTGGATGGAACTTAACTAGGCAACTGTGGTTTTCCAAAAGAATAAGAATGGACTTCTTTGGCGAGAGTTGACTTGCTATTCAAAATCAGGCCCTCGGAGAGTGTAATTAACTCTAATTCTCCTCGCAGTTGATCCCTTTGGTGCGCTATTCATCCGACCTGAATATTTTAGGATGGTGTGTCACGTCTTAAAGTAATGTTGAGAGAACCTTTTGTGACATACTAGTCCGGATCCAACTGTTGCTATCAACAGAGAAAAGGTTCAATTTGATGACTCTAAAAATGTCCAGACCACATGATATATTTACTATCCTTGCCTTGTTATAAACTGTAAAAATTGCCCCACATGACTTTTTCAATACTTGGTTGTGAATTTTGAGTAGGTTGTGCCAGTTCAGAGCATAGTGTAAGCAGGCTCTCTTTACATAGAAAATGTATTCAGCTGGACTGAAAATGCTACCTTGAATTTGAGACATAATGTAGTCTAAAACACCTGTAGCGGTGCCCCAAGCCAGAAGGACATTAAGAGAAACAGACAGAACATATTAATAAGCGCTCAGGCTTGCTGCCTGTCACATTATTCAGGAGTCTGTCTGCCAATGTCCTCAGTCCTGGCGTGTGGTGATCAACATCATGTACCATACTTATGGGATTCACATTGTCTTGATCGAAAAATTAGCCTTCTAATCTACAACACAGCGGATTTCCTCCATTAAAAAAATAAATAAAACAAAAATATATAGATTTTTATTTTCTGTAATAACAGTCTTTTTTTATATATATTTAAATAGTATATTATCATCATCATAATCATCAATTTATTTAAAGGCAGTGTATGTTAGTTATGTTTTTGTCAGTATTATAATAGGATTTTATTTTTTGTCAGTATTATAATAGGATTTTATCTTTTATTTGTATAATAATGTATTAGCATTATTATTATAGAAATAAGCGATAAAACAGACTAAAAACAGACTTAACTAAAAAAAAGGATCCATTATATTTATGCAATAAGTACATAAATAATACAAATGTATAAAACAAATATATATATATATATATATATATATATATATACATACACTCTAAAAAATGCTGGTTGTTTTAACCCAATTTTGGGTCAAATATGGACAAACCCGAAATGTTGGGTTAAAAATGTAATGTAAAAATTTAACCCAACGGCTGGGTTAGTCCTTATTTTGACCCAAAGTTGGGTTAAAACAACCCAGCATTTTTAGAGTGTACACACACACACACACACACACACATGCATGTATATTTAAGAAAAAAAATATTATTTATATATTTATAAAATATTTGTATTTCTATATAATATAAATTATATATAAATCTATACAGTATATACATGAAAATATTTCTTAAATATATACAAGCATGTGTGTGTATTTATATATATATATATATATATATATATATATATATATATACTGTATATAAAATAATTATACATAGTGCACCCACATAAATCGCATAAACACAAACTTTTATTTTGGATGCGATTAATCGTGATTAATCATTTGACAGCCCTAATATATATACTGTATATATATTAGTTTATATTCAATTTTAGTACTATTCACATATGCATATTGAATGTGAATGTGAATATAAATTATATTCCTGGGATCACATTCATATTTTTCATCTATACACATATGCCCAGGTGTTAAGGACTTATTAACTACAAATTAAAAATCAGTAAACTGTTTCCAAATAAACAAACTTTTTTTCTGTAATACAAAACAGTATTTAGTGCCTTTTAGTCACAAAATAGAGTTATTTATTGTCATTTTTTTTTAGCAAAAGATTGCTTAAATTAGTTATAGCCTATAAATTAGGGGTGTATCTCAAAATAATCACCCTAGTTCAGTATTCAGGGCACTGATCAGAGAGTCGGCCATTTTAAGGGCTGTCTCAATCGCCAAATCTTTCCAGTGCACTGAAACGTCCCACAATGCTTTGTGAAATCAGGGAGTATCGATGCTCACTACTGTATGTTCCTGTAATGGAATACGAAACATCATGTGAGTCGACTCACTACACAAAATGACACATGAGAGATGTTTTTTGTTATACAAAACATCATGTAAATATACTTCATGTACATTGATAGACAGGTAACATAATCTAGCAAACATTTTTAATTTATTTACAGCTTAAATGTTGCACGTACTGTATATGTAACAAGCAAAATATGTATCATAATGTACTTTAAATAACATTAAAACATAATGTCAGAAAGATATTAGCTCTGCTGTCATTCATAAACACAAGTAGTGATATTATACAATGAGGATGTTGTCATGTCGCCAGAAAGTGTCCCAATGTGAAATGGGCCATCCTTACCAGTACCAGGAAGCTGACTGAGGGACGCACACCCTAGGTGTAGGCTAGTCCCATGTTAGCATATATGCTAGTTGGATAAGTGCTGTGAGTCAACATTTATCAAAAACCCTCATAGCTTTTGTGCTAGCAAAATTGTTCCTAAAATAGGTTCAGTGAAGCTAGCTTTCTGTTAGCTTGTAGTAGCTAACCTTCTAGCTTAGCAAATTCCAGTTTCAAAGTACATCACTGCAAAAGCCAAACAACTAAGAATGAAATGAAGGAAGACACAACATTAGCCTACCTCACAGAAACATAAGATAAGCGATAAACATTGACCTTTTCAGGAGGAATACAGTCCTTGTAGGCGAGGTTAACAGACGGGAAAAGTATTCAATTCAAATTCCATCTGCTTTGGTGTTTACGACAGTCATCCCTCCTTCCCCTCGCCCTCATTCTCTCTTCTGCCTCAAATCATCCGTAACATCCCCATTGTGTTTTCATTTCCTTTAAAGCCCTTAACCTGCTTCTAAAATGTGTTATAAATAATTGATCAGCCCAAGGGAAACTATTCTAAGTGCACCCATGGGAGCCGGGTCAATAAATCTGGCGGGCAACAATGCGGACGAATGATTCACGACATGGCGAGTAAAATGCAATGTGGCAAGTTGCTTGCTGACCACATGACTACGCCACCAAAAACGTTCCCATCTAATGAACCTTCAGGCCTCAGGGAGACGACATTTGTTGTTAATTTTGCCACCCAGGACCGCCATTTTTGAAAGTGCATCTATGAAACATATCTTCCGAATATAGCTTATGCATGTATTTATTCTCTGAGGACCTCCACGTGTAATATGTGTTGCAGATTTGCATACGCAACCCACGACTGACCAAAAATAGCGCATTTGAATTGCATAATGTTGCGGGCAATCATTAAGCTGCCTCTTGGATGCGGAGGCACGTTGGGATGCTTTAAAAAGCCGTTTCAGAACAATGGAAGGCTGGCTTTTCTCATCAAAAGCCTGAATAGCGAGAGAGGAAAATAATCACTGTTATTAACGGTGCACTTTCATTTCCAGGGAGTCTTTAATGAGGTCGGCTAAATTTTCCTACAACACCTCCTCGCGTCATTCAGGTGGAGGGAGCTTTTATTGTGTTGATGAACAGGTTTTTTTGTTGTTGTTTTTTTTCCATCCGTGTCTAAAATATATATTTGTGAAGAATCTGTAAATAGCGTTTATCGGACTGTGTGATACTTACTGTCGTATGCTCTGTGGTTGCTAGGGCATTGCTATGCTTTTGCCAAATTCTTTAGGTGGTTGCTAACTAATAGACAATGTGTTCTGGGTGGTTTTTAACAGGTAGCTATGTTATTGTTAGGATGTTCTTGGTGTTTTTTAATGATGTGCTTAGCAGTAGATAAGGTGATCTGCGTAGTTGCTAAGGTGTTGCTAAGGTTTTCTGAGTGGTTTTTAACAGGTTTCTATAATTGCAAGGGTGACGGTTTAGCAGTAGTGTGTTCTAGGTTGTGGCAAGTGCGTTGTCATATATGGTTGTCAAGGTGTTCTGCGCGGTTGCTGAGGTGTTGCTAAGGTGTTCTGTGTGGGTTTTAACAGATTCCTGTGAAATTGCTTGGGTTTTCTTAATGATGTGCTTAGCAGTTGATAAGGTGATCTAGGTTGCTGCAAGTGCGTTGCTATTTAAGGTTTTTAATGAGTTCTGCGAGGTTGCTAAGGTGTTGCTAAGGTTTTCCGAGTGGTTTTTAACAGGTTTCTATAAAGGGTGTTTTGTTATGACGGTTTAGCAGTAGATAAGGTGTTCTAGGTTGCGACAAGTGCGTTGCTATATAAGGTTTTCAAGCAGTTCTGCACGGTTGCTAATGTGTTGCTAAGGTTTTCTGAGTGGTTTTTAACAGGTGTCTATAATTGCAAGGGTGACGGTTTAGCAGTAGATAAGGTGTTCTAGGTTGTAGCAAGTGCGTTGCTATATACGGTTGTCAAGGTGTTCTGCGCGGTTGCTGAGGTGTTGCTAAGGTGTTCTGTGCGGGTTTTAACAGGTTTCTATAAAATTGCTTGGGTTTTCTTGGAGTTTTTTAATGTTGTGCTTAGCAGTAGATAAGGTGATCTAGGTTGCTGCAAGTGCGTTGCTATATAAGGTTTTCAAGGAGTTCTGTGCGGTTGCTAAGGTGTTGCTAAGGTTTTCTGAGTGGTTTTTAACAGGTGTCTATAATTGCAAGGGTGACGGTTTAGCAGTATATAAGGTGTTCTAGGTTGCGGCAAGTGCGTTGCCATATACGGTTGTCAAGGTGTTCTGCGCGGTTGCTGAGGTGTTGCTAAGGTGTTCTGTGTGGGTTAACAGATTCCTGTGAAATTGCTTGGGGTTTCTTGGTGTTTTTTAATGATGTGTTTAGCAGTAGATAAGGTGATCTAGGTTGCTGCAAGTGCGTTGCTATATAAGGTTTTCAAGGAGTTCTGCGCGGTTGCTAAGGTGTTGCTAAGGTTTTCTGAGTGGTTTTTAACAGGTGTCTATAATTGCAAGGGTGACGGTTTAGCAGTAGATAAGGTGTTCTAGGTTGCGGCAAGTGTGTTGCTATATACAGTATGGTTGTCAAGGTGTTTTACGCGGTTGCTAAGGTGTTGTTAAGGTGTTCTGTGTGGGGTTTAACCGGTTTATATGAAATTTCTTGGGTTTTCTTGGTGTTTTTTTTAATGATGTGCTTAGCAGTAGATAAGGTGTTCTGGATTGCTGTTGCTATAACGTTGTCAAGGGCATTGCTAGAGTGTTGCTATGGTCGTGCTAAGGTGTTCTAACTAATTTGCAACGAGTTGTCATCTGGTTGCTAGGCTGTTCTAGGGGGTTGCTAGTGTGGTTGCTATGTGGTTGCTTGCACATTGCAAGTGTTCTGAGTGATTTTAAATGAGTTGCTTTGTGATTTCTATGGTGTTCATACAGTGTTCAGGGTTTTTTTTTTAATCACATACTTCTATGTATTAGTGTGGGTTTTCTATGTGGTTGCAATGCAGTTTCCAAGGTGTTCTAAGTCATTTTAAGTCTTAAAATCTTAAGTCGGATTACATAGAAAACAAACACCAGTCTTGCCTCAGTAAGCCTCATGATTTAAGGTGTCTCCATGTGTTTTTCACACAAGCCATGATCATTAAATATAAGTAACAGTAATAGTGAAGCTTCCCTTGCTGTATTAAAACAAAACACTCAAATCCCACCAATCCTTATCTCATGAAATCCTGTTTTCATTTATTCATTTTTTTTTATATTAAATATCCTTGCTGCCTCACACCTTATCTCCATTTGCTGACAGATATTCAGCAAACCGTTCAGCAAACAGTATTTAACTAGTGCACACTGACAGCCTCAAAACACATTTACATGTCACAGACTGCACAAATTCATCTCAGACAGTACTGAAGGAATAACTCAATTCTCTTGCCTAAAATACTTAAACAAATCCTTCATGCTTCTGTAAATGTTTAATTTAACCTTTAAGGCAATGCTGTCTTACATACATTACATGCCAGCCCAATGGGATTGTGGGAAATACCTATGCAAGCCACGATTGCAGCCAAATGCTTCTGATTGGATAAAACCATCCTTATCAGTCAAGGAGCAGCACTTCCCTCATGTTTAGTGTATGTGCAAAGTCTGCTCGTCAAAACATGCCCTTATAGTCGTGAAAATATGAATAAAATGAGGTGGATGTACGTCACATTTGCGTCTGTGTTTCATTAGGTTAACACATAACAGAGATAAAATGAAAGCCTGGGTTTGGAATTATTCACAATCCAGGGGTCTAAGAGTTTTGCATTGTACAGGAAAAACTTGAAACGTCAGGAAATGTTCTGGAAAAGTCAGCATAAATGAATATAAATCTATGCTTAGGTCTAAAATATTTATTTGGTTAAACTAATCAATTCTAATCAAAAGTGTGGGGAGATTTTTATTTGTTTATTTGTTATTTGTACATGTGGAGTGAGTCCGGTTTCAATGCGGTGTGAATCCAAAGCAAAGAGTTTTTGTTTTATTCTTTTTTTTTCACTTTTTTTTACTTTCTAGCCCACTTCAGTGTTCCAAGTTTGGTTTGTTTCTTTGCTAAAACAATGTTCATTAGAAAAGTAAGGCATAATTACAGTCACCTAGTCATTGTCAAACGGCAAATTTCAACAGTCAATACCAGATTAGTGGCAAAAGTTTAATTTTACAAAAAATAGTGTGATTAAGCAACACAACTTTCTTTTGAAAAAATGATATTTTCGAACAAATCATATCAAGAATTCATATGACACAGCCAACTTATAAAATACTTACATTTTATGTGAAATTGCATTGGATGAATCAAACAAAATCAAATATCCAAGGCTGCTGTGTACAAAAAGTGTGGTAAAACGACTATTTAGCACTTGTTTTGTACGTAGAAAATAACACCCCTTTTCTCTCAGCTTTCAAACAGCCTCTTAAGTCAAACATACAATTTCATGTCTGTCTGGATTTCAGTGCTATAAATGCATAAAATAATACCTGTTCTCCTTCATAAAACTATAAATTCCTTGTAGCCTGTCATGAAACATACATAAGCCCTTAATAACCTATCAAAGGTTTTGTGGTGCAAGCATCAATTTACATTGAGATGGCATTTTAGGATTTCGTCTTTAATGCATTAAATGTCAAATCATTCACTAAAACTGCTAGTTGTCTATTATTGACAGTCATTCTCAGGCAATACAATCTCTCGGTTATGCTTCTACAAAAAGCTGGTATTTGCAGGGAAGGTCATACTGGTGCGACTGTACACGGCCAGTAACTGGTACCGCTTTCCCCCCTGAGACCTGATGTCTTAACAAAGTGATCATGACGAATATCCAACACTAAGTGCTGAGTCTACAGCTGCTTTCCTCTCCTGCAGGAGTTCATCTCCTCCTCTGAGGTTAGTGGAGCATCATGGGCTGCTTACAGACCTAGGCTCGCTTGATATTTGAGATTGCTTCTATTCTGAGCGCAGAAACATCCAGACACTGCTACTCACGGAAGATGAGATGAGGGAGATTTAGACTTGACTGAGAGCGAGAAAACCCATACAAATTGTTCTCTGTGTTTCTTCAACTATGAAGAGGAGTCCATTGAATTTCGAATATGAGAATATGGGTCAGGGAAACATTATTTCATTGTAATAATAATTATTACAGGTTTCTAACTAAATTAGTCTAAAATAGATTGTCAAATTGATTGTGATTGACAGGTATGTTTAAGAGTGGGGTTGGGTGGTCCTTCATGATATACTGTATATTTTTTTTTTCAAAAAATCATTAGTTTTTGTACGATTCATATTTATATGAAATCAACACCTCGTTTTTACATGAAATAGAGTTGCTGATCCATATTTAAAAATTTTGTATATTGGATCAAAAAAAAAAAGTTGCTGCCTTACATTTTTTAAGTACAATCAACTTGGATGTTTATGTCGTTTCAACTTAAATTACAATAAAATGACAAAAAATAGGTCAAATCTTGTATAACTTTTAATGTTTTTACAGTGTACAAACTACTGCACAAGTGCCTTTTAAAAAAAAGTCTCATAGTTGCAATTTAGATTTACGTTTTTCTGTTGTTTTTCTCTCTACTTCACAAGGTCAAATAAAAAAGGACTGTTGGTGACAGATTTTCTCTCTGATGTTTAAAATAATACAGTGTGGTAGGTTAAACACGTCTGTCATGACAAATCAGACGTTATATGTATTGAGCGTAAGTTTAGGACAATGTTCTAACACAGTAATGGTTTTGTCATGATACAAAAGCTGAAAATAACTTGGATATGCTCTTGTGATGTTCCAAAGGAGACTTATTAGGCATTTACTGGAAGTATTAAGCCAAGCCCCATATATATACACTTGTCACAAGTGCAGGCAGACGGATGAAGAAAGCAAGTATATTCATAGCAAATATACTCAAAGACAGGAGAACAGGCTTTAGCCATAGCAACTAAAGAGAAATCAAACAAAGGACGACATGAACTGAAGAAATAAAAACCAAAAGTCCTTGAACTGAATTAAACTGAACATAATGGTTACAACACTATGCAATTTAGGGTACCTTTATTCAACAACGATATACTTTCCTTTGAGTTTTCCGCCTACAGATGACACCATTGTCAAAACAATCCCCATTCACACAGATCCGCTACTAAAAACAACTAAAAATGCTGTATTCTGCTCCAGGCCATTAGATGGCGATGAAACACTATAGACTGAACATGTAATACACATGTGCATAATGTCATTATTTTCACAGATTAACGTTTTTGTTGTTTACATTTTTGTTGTTTACATGTTGTTTACATTACATAGACCGTTTAAAAAAATGGCACTTTGAAACTCGTTTTCAAAAGTTTGCGTTTTCAGGCACCCAAAATGCCGATGTAGTGTAAATGAACGACCAAAACGCATACAAAGTTTTACAGTTTTAGTTGAAAACAGTGTCGTGTAAACAGCCCCGTAGAACGCTGCACAAGTAAGTTGCATTCTCAGTAGTGCCACAAGAGGCACTATAGTGAAAAATTAACACAAACTGTCTTCTTTTACGTCAGTTTTCTTCTTCAGGTCAATGACGGTCAACAGTCGGAAAACAATCTAGCTCAGAAAGCTATGCTAGTCACCATGCTAATAGTCTCGCGTAGCCAGACCTTCAGACTGACGGCTGAAGGTCTGGAATTCATAGCAGCTTTCTTTGGTCAAGGCCCGCCCATAAGGCCGTTAGACCGACATGTCAAACAACCAATTACAGTTCGTTTCGTTCAGCGTCATGTTTCGGGGCGTGGAAATGTCCCCACAACAACAGACCGGTGTGCAACAAGTCAGTCAGCAGTCACCGGAGGCGCTAACAACGCTCCGTGTTATTAAATTCACCCACGAACTCGCTCATGTCCTTATGTCCGCTTTGTCACACGAATGTAAGTTACGTCCCCGCCCCAGTGCGCTCACGCCTACTAAATAAACGCCTCACCTCCGGCGCCGCGCACTCGCTACATTCCCTTTAGCCTTTAGCACATCTAACGTTAGTGGATGCATAACGCAAACCCAGTCAAACGTTTGACTCTGCAGTATCTTATGTGCCTTATAATCCAGTGTGCGCGACCTATATATGAATACTGAATCGGCCAGCTGCGATGTCAGCGTCTGTTTCATGTTTGTCCACAAACGCAGCTGATATACCCTTCGCAATTAAGTACTTCACTTGATCTTCCATAATAGATTGGAGGGGACATACAACTACGTTTAGCTGATCTTGAGAAATGTTCATTGTCACTCACATAGGCCACTCATATAAACACAACAGTTTTTCTTCCGCAATCACACATCTGCGCTTTGTTTCCCGGCGGACCGAAAATAAACGCGACACTGACGCCCCCCCGGAAATCCGATAAAATTCAACCAATCAGATGACGACTTCGACATTCCTGAAGTGTTTCCAGTTAAGTGTACCATATGCATCAGACGTTTAGCCAACGTTCCGTGGGCGTGACGTCTGAGGCTGAGACTACCATGCTAATAACTAGCTATCTAAACCATAACGTTACAGTAACGTCACAATGAATAATACAGTTCATAATTTATACACCACTAGCATCAAAAAATAGGGTATTATCAGGGTACATGTTTAAAGCTACACTATCTAACTTTATTTTGTTCAAAAATACTAAATTTTTATAATGAGTCAATACACCATCATTTGACCCTTCGCAAAGACCCTTCCCCCCTTAGTTACTATCTCTATGTCCAACAAGCTACGCCGCTCTCACACGCACACCATGTTCTCTCACAGTGAAAAATACATAGCGGAGCAGAGATAAGACTGACAACATGCTGACAGACAGGACAGACCAAGTTACTTTTTGGTTACTTTTGATATTAAACATATTAAACAAAAGTTTCACCTTTCAAATTTCGTCAATTTTTAAAAGAAATTTAAACAATAAATACTGTTTTGTGGCTCTTTAATGTCTTGTGACAGATCGCTGTAGAGCATCAGTTAAAGCTGTTTGTGATCCGATCATTTCTTCCTTCTAGTTCATTTATAGCATCAAATAAACATGAATGAACATTAGAAGGAATGTGGTTTTAACTGTGGAAAGGCGTCAGTACACTCTGTTTTTCAAGTTCAAATCCTCCCATGTTAATCTTCTATCTCTCCTGACTGCTTTGTCGGAAAAAATGGCGAATGGCGAAGTATGATAGTTCAGATTACCTATCAATCAAGCTCCACGCGAAGGGTTAATTGTTCTTTAAAAACGTGATTTTGTCTCACCTCGATTCACTATAGTAAGCCTATTTTCAGTGTTTGCATTACGGGATGGTTTACCTGGGAAATTGCGGACATGCGTCGCTCACCTGTGCTTGTCATATCTGTATAGAGAGAATTTGCTCTGGCTACTTTGACGCATGTATGGCGTGGGAGTGGCAGAGGTTAGTTGTCACAACGGGCAAGAAAGGTTAAATCTCAAACGCAGAACAGGGGAGAGTCTACTGGCAAAAAGAGAGCTCAACACAGCTTGTAATAAAACCAGAATCAACATCGTCTTGGCTTTTCAGAGATGGCGAAAACTGAGAGATTTGAAATGTTGTAAAAGCGACGCGGAGATGGCCTTTTTATTACTCAATAGTGTTGTAGTACTTGAGACTGGTCTCGAGACAACTTTTTCATGGTCTCGGTCTACATTCTGGTCTTGGTCTTGTATCGGTCTCGATACACTCTGGTCTTGGTCTTGTCTTGGTCTCAGCCCCTAAAAGTCTCGGTCTTGTATCTGTCTCGATACACTCTGGTCTTGGTCTTGTATCGGTCTCGATACACTCTGGTCTTGTCTTGGTCTTGTCTTGGTCTCGGCCCCTAAAAGTCTTGGTCTTCTATCGGTCTCGATACACTCTGGTCTTGGTCTTGTATCGGTCTCGATACACACTGGTCTTGGTCTTGTATCGGTCTCGATGCACTCTGGTCTTGGTCTTGTCTTGGTCTCGGCCCCTAAAAGTCTTGGTCTTGTATCGGTCTCAATACACTCTGGTCTTAGTCTTGTCTTGGTCTTGGCCCCTAAAAGTCTTGGTGTTGTATTGTTCTCGATACACTCTGGTCTTGGTCTCGGCCCCTAAAAGTCTTGCTCTTCTATCGGTCTCGAGACACTCTGATCTTGGTCTTGTCTTGGTCTCGGCCCCTAAAAGTCTCGGTCTTCTATCGGTCTCGATACTCTCTGGTCTCGGTCTTTTATCGGTCTCGATACACTCTGGTCTTGGTCTTGTCTTGGTCTTGGCCCCTAAAAGTCTTGGTCTTGTATCGGTCTCGATACACTCTGGTCTTGGTCTCGGGTTAGGTGGTCTTGACACTATTACTCAATAGGTAATGTTTTTTTTTTTTTTTTTTTTTACAGAACAATTGCCATTTGTAGCTCATTGTAAAACATTACCTTTTGTGAAGGGTCATTTCATTATGGTTGTAGCGCTGTGCTGGAATTTATTTTCAAGGTAGTACCGTGTCTATTAATGGATAAAGCTACAGTAATGTCTTCAGCTTGTCAGCTTGAGATCCTTTGGAACTAAACTGGTTCTATCTCTTAAGCCTTGTAATGAATGTTTTATGAGCAGTGGGATTCATCCCCACAATCACGCAGAACTGAAGCCACTAGAGGGCTAAAAGTTACAGTGTAACTTTAAAACATGGTGAAGGTAAAACCAAGGTTCTTTTTGTGAATGACATGACAGCATAAAGAGTACACATTTTCAAGTATGTGATCTTTATGTGTGGACGTGTGTGTCTGTTTTAATTTTGCTAGGTTAAGGCTCGATACACAAGAGTAATTTCTCACCTGGCATTAACTGGACTGACTCAGTAAATTCAGGTAGGGGTAATAAGCTGCCTAATGAATCCATATTTAATCCCAGAGTACTTAAAAAGGCTGAGGAAAATAGTCAACCTCAATGTTTTAAAAGATCAATCATCTCAAAGGGATAGTGCTCTCAATATAAAGAAGTCTGTCATCGTTTAGGCCACTCACCCATCCAAACCCATTTTAAAGTGTTCATGGTATGTTTTCAACTCATACAGTGAAATTTGACTACAACTGTCAAGATCCAAGATATATAATATAAATATCTTTTTTGACAAACAAATGAATCTTTCAGATCTGTCCACTGATCTCAATTGCAAGAATTTAGTCACTGGTTCCAAAAATTGTTGGTTTTTATGTATGTTTTAAAAAACGTAGTGTGCTAATTTGAATCTGAATGAGATTTCTTAACTGAAGTAAAAGAGAAAAAAATAAAATAGTATGACTGACTATTCATTAATAGTGCTGTTTTTATTTGTCATTGGCATTCATGGCAGTTATGCATGTATGAAAAAGACACGTTTAAAATACTTCAAGATGTCATTATGTTTTCAACTAAACAAGTTTGGAACATTATAAAATAATTGGCAGTTTTTATCTTTGAATGAACTATTCCTTTAATGATAAACCCTAAAACGTACAAACAGGAAATGGGAATATTTGTTAATTTGTAGCATTTACAATGGTTCAGATATCAGTTCTCAGAGGTGGGAATACCACTGGAACTGTTATTGATAACAAATCGTGATTTTTTTTATATCTGTAACACTGCCAGCCAGGTGATCCGAGAGCTTTTGGCTCTTATGCACCGTCTAATGTTGATCCAAATCACTGTGGTGGGTATAGTCGGTCTCTTTGTAGTTGTCTCTTTGCTTGTTCTCCCTCCTATCATCTTTTTTCTCCTGCCAGACACCCCCTCTCCATAGCTCACTGCAATATTCGCACCTCCATTTATTTTTATGCCACAGTTTAAGCACCTGTAATTCGAGCCAAGAGACAGCTGCAAGTACCGGACGCCTTGTCCAAATACGTAGGGCTGAATAAAATTAGCCAGACACCGAAGAGACACCAGTATTGGTCTTTGTGGGCAACTGAATCCCAAAAAGTAATCCTGGATCAGATTTGACATCACAATGTGGTGAATAAGATTTGGCAAGGGTTTAAAAAGGCTGATTTGAGACCTGTCCGATATGGGAAAAGGAAAGGAGGGATCTATGATACAAGACCACACAGAGAGAAGAGTGTGTATGGATGGATGGCACCTGGTGTCATTTTCCACTGTCTGACAAGCACACCACGGGGGGGATGACTTGATTAAGGGTGTGGTGGTCCAGTCTCATGTTTTCCTTCACAAGGAAATGTATCTCTTTAAAGCCAGAACTCCTATCGGAGCGCCACTGATTGACGCCATAGCTGCGATGCAAACCTGACAAACGAATGCTGCCCTCCAGGCATGTCTCGAAGTAATGTAATTATCTCTGCGGAGAACCTACCTTTATAATTCTACTTAATCTTGCAGCACGACGCCCGGTGGATTATTGGACGATTTGACAAGGTTTGCTTGCCAGTGATGAGTTTCTGGAAGAAATTTGGAATTTTCATTTTCAATTTAGCAGAACAAAAGCCAGCCATAGACACACGTCTCTGAAGCATCAGGCCAAGATTTTAATGGAAGCCTTTAAAAATGGTGACTCAGACAGACATTCTTGGCCTGTCTTTTAGCCAATCTTTTATGCAAGTTTGTGATGTTGTTCAAAAATACTAAGATCACTATAATCTGATTAAAAATATTTCTGTATTCCCAAACTCAAACCCAAATTCTGTCATCCCTTGTGTCGTTCCAAACCGGTATGGCTTATTCTGAAGAATATTTAAAAGGTTTTTGCCCATGCAATGAAAATCAATGAGGTCCAAAACACAAAAACCCCATTAATTTTCATCAAGGGTGTCCAATCCTGCTTCCGGAGGATCACTTTCCTGCAGAGTTTAGCTTCAAATTGCTCAAATACAACTTCCTGGAAGTTTCCTGAAGACCTCGATTTGCTGGTTATCTTATTTTGTGTTCTCTTTTTGGTGAACCATCCCTTTGAGTCTCAAAAAGAAAAAAAATGCTCTGCACAAGTACGCCAACACATAGGCTTGCCAAGTACATCCACTGAAAAAATAAACGTATATTCATGTTGCTGCTTTCTCAAATTTGTTAGGAAGGAAACTTTGAACTAAATTGCTAACATATTAAAGTTTATAGTGAGCTATCTAGTAATATATCTGGTTACAATCGCAAGACAATCACAAATTCTAAAGCCATCTCTATCAACGGTGTAGGTACTGAGGCGTACACCGTTTTGTTCTTTCTATTTTTTCTCGTCTGACTCACCTGAATGAAAGGCTCATTATTATGCGTCTCTCTCAGGTGAGAATCACGTAATTATTCATGATGAAGCCTGCCTGTTCATGTCCATTCGCATATTGCCTTGGCAAACAAAAAATGTTTGTTTTTTTTTCACAATGTAACCCAATTCACAGTTTTATGTGAACGATTAGGAGGATGATTTTCAGATCATTGTGAAGAAAAAACTCTAGGCATCAACATCAAGTCAAAAGTCTTGTGGACTTTTGGCCTTATTTCAGAAACTTTCATTTTAAGTTTTTTCAATAACCACGCATAAACAATATTCATGTTGTATACATACATGTCCAACATACATACATGTTGCCCACATATTATGGTAGCCCTGTTTGCGCTAACTAGAGTGTGATTTCACCTGTGCCATTAATATGTTTATAAGTAACTGAAAAAGTACAAATGTCAGGCCATGTCAGAACATCTCAAGGACCCCAAATACACCTTGGTCCCCAGGGGGTTAACTACTACAGTAATGGAAGAATGTGGAATAGTGAAATATGAGCATTAGTGCCTAAGATAGCATACTTGCATATAATCTGTTTTTGGCTCTGCATCTCAAGTTTGTCTCCAGACCAAAAGACACCATCTCATATTTTGTGTCTCCTCTAGAGTTTCAGACGAAATCTGTGTTCAGATTTGTCAAGACACCAAGACCAAATGATCTCGGCCATGCTATCCACGTTAGCTCTACACCCCATTCTGGACATAAAGCTGCCATCCTCTATGTCAATAGTTTGGTGCTGGGACCCTGAGTTTGTTTAATAATAACACGTACTGTATCACGTGCCGCTCGTCTCACCTCATCTATGTGGACCTGAGAGATAAACCGGCGAAGCATCTATCTTGTTGAAGCACACTAAAACGGAAATGTGACCACAAAGTTAATGAGCTTTAAAACTCTTTTAATAGGTCCAGTAATCTGACAGCTATTCACAGACAAGTGAGCTCAGAAAATGCCTCAGTGGGAAATATGTTGTGGAGGATTATATTCCTCCCCTGGCTGGATGAACTGGTGACCCAGAGGAAGAACAGGAGAAGAATGTTCTAGGTAGGGCTGGAATAGGGCATGAGGGAGTGTGTTTTTATAGTTGGTGTACTGCTGAAACTGCATACCTGCAGACTCGGTTTATGCATTTTTGACTGATAGAGGGGAAAGATGGATATATCTAATCTTGCAGACCAGTCAGCAAACATGGTGGCAGCAATCTTCAGAATTTCGAAGCAAGAATTTAATATTTTGCAATAGGTAAATATGGCATGTCTGATAAATGAATACAGATTACTAGATGCCACAGCTGTGGCCTACTATTTAGTGCTCACTAAAGGAACGGGTATACTTCATTTCCACATTACGCTCTGTCTAGCGCACAGTTGAGCACGCAAACCATTGCAAGTACACTCCATTGACCGTGAACGCAGATGGACGCATTTGTTTTTTGCGCGCTACCTAGGTGACCTTTTGTTTTTAAGCCCTCGAATCACTCGCATCATGTGGACTGTCCACAAGCCAGAGCAAAAGTATACTTTTGGCTTAAACCAATGCTTTATGCAAGGTAGCACACCTTACAAAATTGAGTCACTGAGCAATGGCACTTGTGTGGGTCAACCTGGTTTGAGTTTGGCTCGCACCTATTCCAAAATTGTTTTGCTCAGCGTAAGTGTGTGGTAAAAGGCTAAAAAATATTGTCTGAGCCATGGCCTAGCACAATGCTTCTCAAACCTGTCCTGGGGACCCCCCACCACTACAGTTTGAATGTCTCCCTTATTGGACATACCCATTTCAGGGCTTGAAGTCGATGAATTAGGTGTGTTACAGATGAGGGAGACATACAAAACGTGCAGTGTTGAAGGGTCTGGCCAAGAAGCACTGAGAATCACTGGCCTAGGGGTTAATGCACTAACTTTGACACTTTATGGGCAATATTTACTAAA
>NW_024121144.1:19556999-19739499 GCF_016745375.1 Pimephales promelas
GTTTTCGTCCAGAATATCCCTGTACTTGGCCGCATTCATCTTTCCCTCGATTGCAACCAGTTGTCCTAACACCCCCACAGCATGATGCTGCCACCACCATGCTTCACTGTTGAGACTGTATTGGACAAGTGATGAGCAGTGCCTGGTTTTCTCCACACAATTAAGGCCAAAAAGTTCTATCTTGATCTCATCAGACCAGAAAATCTTATTTATCACCATCTTGAAGTCCTTCAGGTGTTTTTAAAGCAAACTCCATGCGGGCTTTCATGTGTCTTGCACTGAGGAGAGGTTTCTATTGGGCCGCTCTGCCATAAAGCCCTGACTGGTGGATGGCTGCAGTGATGGTTGACTTACTACAACTTTCTCCCATCTCCCGACTGCAACTCTGGAGCTCAGCCACAGTGATCTTTGGGTTCTTCTTTACCTCTCTCACCAAGGCTCTTGTCCCCCGATAGCTCAGTTTGGCCGGACGGCCAACTCTAGGAAAGGTTCTGGTTGTCCCAAACGTCTTCCATTCAATGATTATGAAGGCCACTGTGCTCTTAGGAAGTGCAGCAGATTTTTTTTTTTTTTGTAACCTTGGCCAGATCTGTGCCTTGCCACAATTCTGTCTCTGAACTCTTCAGGCAGTTCCTTTGACCTCATGATTCTCATTTGCTCTGACATGCACTGTGCGCTGTAGAGAATTACGTGGCTTTCCTAATCAAGTCCAAACAGTAAAATCAAACACAGCTGGACTCACATGAAGGTGTAGAACCATCTCAAGGATGATCGGAAGAAATGGACAGCACCTGAGATACGTAAATATATGAGTGTCTCAGCAAAGGGTCTGAATACTTAGGAACATGTGATAGTTCAGTTTTTTCTTTTTTTAATAAATGTGCAAAAATGTCAACAATTCTGTTTTTTTCTGTCAATATGGGGTGCTGTGTGTACAATAATAAGGAAAACAACAACTTTAAGTCCCTGTAAAGGTAATTCAACAAAAAAAATTCTAAACACATTATAAATGTTACAAATGTATTGCTAAAACATATTACAAGGACTGTGAACTGTGAAGTTCTGAAATATGGAGTTAGACCGTCAAACAGTTTTTCACCCTGGCTATTTTACGGATTTTTTGGGCGGGGCTAAAACAGGGCTCGATGACGCACGGGAGCCCAAGAGCTCGTGGACACGGCCCAACTTGATGACGCACGTTGGCTGATCCATAGAGAGGGGCTGATCTCTCCCCTAACAATAGAGCACATTTGCATTCGCCGCTCAATCGCGAGTTACTGTCAGTACTATTAGTTACTACAGTCTACAGTTTGCTAGCTTGCTATGCCTTTGACAAGGAAATGCATAGGCTACTACCTGGATACGATCATGAACAAAACAGATCGGTGTCTTTATTTAAATTTCCTAAAAGGCGATCACATCAAGAAGAGGTAGATTAATTTTGTGTAGAGCCAACCTTGATGAAGAGCTGAGGATCCCCGACAGCAACACCCGCCTCTGTAGTGATCATTTTACACAGGATCGTTTTATAAACTTTCCTCAGAGACAACTGGCATTCACTGATAATCCGATGCTGCTAGTGAACGGGGCCGAAACGACTATCTTCCGCCTCAGCGTTCATCCTCCCGTCGCGAAAGCAGTTTCACCTAATATAACCGTCGACAACTTTCCCGCGAGTGGGCGTGGTTTCAACGCAGCCAGCAGACACGCCCCCAGCGTTTGAGAACAGAGATAACCACTGATTTTTTCAAGATTTTGATAGCTTATTTTATGTACTTGCCGGCTTTTTTTATCATTCAAATTTGGCTGGGTGGCTAATATCACATTTTTCTGTGGTATGAAAGGCTCAGAATACTTAATTTTGACTTTACAGGGACTTTACAATATAACAAAGAGTGAAAAATGTAAGAGGGTCTGAATACTTTCCGTACCCACTGTGTGTATATATGTATATTAAATGCATGAAATAATTTGGCTAGTGTGTGTAACTATGCCCTCTATGGCAATATTGTTTAATCGTCACAATAACTCAGCACTACAAGCCTCACCTATTTTTTCTTTGCCACACTACCCCATTGCTCTCTCATCCCATTTTTTTTTCTCAAGAAAGAGCATTTTTCTGCTCAGCACTTTTTTAACGACTCTTGCAAGGCAGGGGCAATCGCGTGTTGCCAGACCAGGGCAGAAGAGTGATGTTCCATTATCTGCGCGCAGCTGAGAAACGGATTTCTCTGTGGGAGCGCGGATTTGGAATGGGACAGGAGGCTGAAATACGGTGACACCCTCAAGCAGGAAGCAGCTAAGCATGGCAGGGGAGGTGGAGGGGAAGAAATACAGTGAATGGCTACTGGTGGGTGAGCAGCCAGGATGGCTTCATTGTTGAAGTGGGCATAGTATGAAACCCCATAACAGGCTGCCCACAGTCATGGAGCTCAGCCGGTTACGCAAGCAAAAGTGTTCCCCTGAGGATCTTTGCATATGTTCTCAAAAACATTGAAATATAGTTATTCCTCCCAAAATTTCTCGGGAGAGTGCAAAGGTTTTTCAAGAAGAAGTTTCTTGTAGGGAACGGAAAAGGTTTGCGAACAAATAAAACGTTTTGTGAGAGAACGCAACGTTTCTCTGCACTGTAAAAAATATTGATGGTTTAGCTAAAAAAAGTAAGTAACCTGGTTGCCTTAAAATTTTAAGTTCATTGAACTGGAAAAAGTGAGTTAATGCAATGAAGGAGAATGATTTAATCAAAAACTCAAAATTATATGTTATCTGAACTAAATAAACTATTTAAGTTGATTTGACAAAATAAAAAATGTTGTGATTACTACACTGTAAAAAAATATTGTTGGTTTAAATGAAAAAAGTAAGTAACCTGGGTTGCCTTACATTTTTAAGTTGATTGAACTGGAAAACGTGAGTTAATCCAATGAAGAAGATTAATTTAATCATCAGAAACTCAAAATAATAAGTTATCTCAACTAAATAAATTATTTAAATATGTTAATAAATATGTCGTGATAACAAATCTTGAAAAGAAACGTAAAAGTTTTGCATGCGAATGAAAAGTTGCAGTGCAAATCCCCTGAATGTTGGACCACCTCAAAACAGCTTCTAAAGACCTGGATAAAGACATCCAACCAATTTCATCTTGAACTGTAAGACGACAGCTAAAAGAGTTCAAGTTTGAGAGGTTGTATAGCTACATGTAAAGAAACAATTTATTAGTTTCATAAATATAAATAAGTAGTACAAGTACTAAAGTAACTCAGGTATTAAGCTGCTTTTCTTTGTTAATGCACTGCTCTTGAGTGTCCTGACTCTACAACAAGTCGAGCGAGCTCAGTTACTTTGTCAAGAACAAAAGGTGATATTAATATTGAGGTCACTGTGCGAGAAAATACAACGATTTAATTAGAGACTCTAATCACCATGTTCTTGACTTCCCATCACTCTCTACACAACCGTGGAGTGACGCACTCTCCCGGTACTTATTTAGTGTCAGTAATACAGTGGCCAAACTTTTTAGCTCTTTCCATTTTCCTCCATCATCAACTCCTTCCTTTCCTGACAAGATCCACTCCTCCCTCTCATAAGACCGGGCTCGCTCATCTCCAGTCCTGCACTGCGTAAATTAATTGAGATCCCGTCATCATTATCTTCTGTCAGTCTTGCCTGCATCACCCAAGCCCCCTGATTTTTTTTCCAAAGCACGGCTTTAACCGAACGGAATACCAATGAACCCTTACGGGCCCTTTTTCAATGCAGCCTGGGCCTGGTGATTTCAGAGGAGTGCGGAGACGCTTCCGCACGCCTGCCTCGTCAGCCCGCCGTTTCGCTTTCATCTAGAGGATAACTGGAGCTGCTGTCAGTTCCCATATGACCTGCTTCTGCTTTTTTCCACCCTGGTTTGGCTCTTTCATTTGGTCTGCATTATATTATAGTTTTATTCCATGGCATGGTTGAATGCGTGAGTGTTATTGGTTGACAGACCATCTGAGGCGTTAATTCATTTTATAAAAGGGCACAACAACAAAGAAGTTTTAGATTCATTGACCCAACCATGAAGATAGGAGTATGAAGATACTCCCCTTACATCATTGGAGTAGAATGTACAAAAAACATATATATTAGCCACCAATTTGTCAAAACGTAACATGAGATTGTGTTGGTTGACCACATTACATAGTTTGTATCACTTCTGTACTTGATTTACGAACTACCGCAACATTTTAATGAAAGGAAATTCAGATTTGAAATTCAGCGATTTATCGGCCACAATATCGTTATCGGGCGATTATGTTAAATTTGTATATTATCATTATCGGCCCAAAAATAAACTTTTATTTTTATTTATTTTTTTGCACACTGTTCGACATGATGGTTTTGAATTGCTTGAAATACGTTTGGAATCACTTAGAAAAAGAAAATACAGTTAAGTGCAATTGTGCGATACAATTGTAATGAGAACATTATTATTGTGTGCTTGGGATGGGCTTTTTGTTTTTGTTTTTGGACTATTGTTTTTGTAATCAGGCTCTCAAAAATTGTGTAAAAATTTGGATTTAGATTTATCAGCCAATATATCGTTTATCGGCTTTCAAATACAAAGAATTATCGGTTATCGGTATCGGTCAAAATTTTGCTATATTATTAATATTATATATTCAATAATAATAGAAAATAATTAATCAGGTCACCATTAAAGTGATAGTTCATAAATTACTCACATTCTTGTCCTTCCAAATCATTTTATCATTGTGTCCCTTTTAACCAAATACTTTTTTTTGCAGACACAAATGATGAGTTCAAAAGAATAACAAATTTTATTCAATAATGGAAAATATTCATTCGATTAATTATGCAACAAGGATAAAGCAATATTTCTTGAACATATATCTGAAATTACAGCAGAATGATGAGTTTGTGAAGTCAAGTGTGAACTTTATGAATAAGTAAACAAGCCCTGACTGTTATAAAGTCACAGATATATTTCCAATTTAACCAGAACCCTTTGATCTTTTTTTTATTTTTATGTTTTTATTTTACATAACAGTTGTAACAAGGCACTTTTATGGTGCTTTTCTGTCCTATTTGAAGTTTGAGGTTAAATTTCCGTTTTGTTATTTTTAGTATAATTTCTATGCATTATTTATATTCATTAGCTTTATGTATATATATATATATATATATATATATATATATTAGTTTTTATGTTACTTTAAGCTTTATATATATAAAGCTTAAAGTAACATAAAAACATACTTTTTTAAAAGTTTTTTTTTAAATTATTAACATTAAAACTGATAAAATTACAAAGAAATATAAAAAAGTACATATCAAAATTACTAAAGCTTTAACATAAAAACTAATATATATATATATATATATATATTAGTTTTTATGTTAAAGCTTTAGTAATTTTGATATGTACTTTTTTATATTTCTTTGTAATTTTATCAGTTTTAATGTTAATAATTTTAGTACTTCAAATTGAATGATAATATATATAGAATAATATAGATAATATAGAATAAAATATAATTATATAATTAAATAATAAGGATTAAGAAAAAAATATGTTTAATAGAATTATTATACATTATATAATATTTGTAACTTTTTCAGTTAACAACTATTTTTATAGTTTTTATTTTAGAACTGCATGGGAAAAAGAGACAACAGCATTATTCACAATTTCTTCTTTTGTGTCATAGAAGGAGTATAGCTTTGGAACAACACAAGAGTAATTTTTGGGGTGAATTTTTGGGGTGAACTATCCTTTTAATATTCTATCAAATGAAGAATAATACTGCATCTTATTAAGCATGTATGCATAGTCTGCTGCTAGTGACAGTATAAGCGTTCAGGTTTAATCGAGGACAAGTGCATGACAGTCTAGTTTTAGTTACAAAGTTATGCCGCTGTTGTCTCACCCTCATATAACCCTAACCTGATTACCGTGGAGTATGAGTCGTGACTTATTTGGGTCACAGTAGAGGGTGACAGCCTTGAAGAAAAGATAAGCAGTCACAGACACACACACACACACACACACACACAAAAAACTATAGCTTATGGCGGCCGCTTCACCGGCAGGTCCATGTGGCCTTGCACTGGTGACGCTCCTATTACCCACAGAAGTCTGAAACCGGCCCCAGCAGTTCTTTAATTACTTCATTAATTTTAATCAGATCCAATTAATTACATTTGCCGCAGCCCGGTGGAAGTCCGAGCCCCAGTGACCGCGGTAGGGGGACCTTGCGAGTCTTCTGATGCGGAAAAACGTTCAATTGCATAAAAATCAATTATTTCTGAGAGCAAAACAATGACACTTGGCATTCAGTAATTATACCCTGCTCACACGGCATCTGATTTAGTGCGTCTGCGGCACTTAAGTGTTACCTGAACCGCTCCTTCAGTCTTTAACCGCTATAAGCTTGCCAAAATATCACACAGACCCATAAGATTTTACATTTCGTGACTAGTTCTATTGCTTGCGCTCATGAATTTAAAGTGTGAAATGAGACTTTTTAAAGAGAAATGTGGGAGGAGCTTGAGTTAGTTGCTCTGCAACCGGCGAGAGGCATCAAAGCTTACGCTACGCCGTCATACATCGGGTCAGAGGTCACTCACAGGATTGCCCTGACCGGAAGCTAGAGATTATAGTTTATAAAGTTCTTTTTCTTACTAAAATGCATCACTTCGCTTCAAAGAGCCTTTCTTAAAGGAGTAGTTCACTTTAAAAAAAAAACAAACAAAAAAAACTTTTGCTGATAATTTACTCAACCCCATTTCATCCAAGATGTCCACGTCATTCAAGGTTTTTGATGAAAACATTCCAGGATTTTGGACTTCAATGGGAACCAAACGGTTCAAGGTACAAATTACAGTTTCAGTGCAAACTGCAAAGTGTTCAAACCAGGCGATGAATAAGGGTCTTATCTAGCGAAAAGATCGATCATTTAAAAAATAAATACAAAAGTTTAAGTTTTATAAGCTCAAATGCTCACCTTTCTCTGTTCTGTGATGCGCCTTTGTGACTCTCCTGTTCGAACTCGTTCATCAAAATGAACAAATCTTTTTTTGAGTTGTTTCGTTCATTTTGTTTATTGAATGAACCAAATGACTCAAAAAAAGATTTGTTTGTTTTGATGAACGAGTTCGAACAGGAGAGTCCCGAACACGCATCAGAGAACAGAGCAACTTTTCGACTGAAGAAAGAAAGACATGGATATCTTGGATGACATGGGAGTGAGTAAATAATCAGCAAAAGTTTTTTTTTTTTGTTTTTTTTTTTTAAGTGAACTACTCCTGGAGCCATTTTAGGGGGCTTCAACATACATATGGTACCATTCACTCACATTATAAAGCTTGGAAGAGCCAAGATATATATATATATATATATATATATATATATTAATACTGATTGTTTTTGTGTTTGGCTCAAAGAAGAAACTCATATAGCCTACACCTAGGATGGCTTGAGTCAATTATGGGATAATTTTTGGGTGAACTAACCCTTTAAATTTTATTGAATATCATATTTCACAATTACAACGCTTTAGATTACAGAGGTTGCTATCACTACACTCTAAAAATGCTGGGTTGTTTTAACCCAACTTTGGGTCAAATATGGACAAACCCAAACGTTGGGTTAAAAGTGTAATAATAAAAATTTAACCCAATGGCTGGGTTAGTCCATATTTGACCCAAAGTTGGGTTAAAACAACCCAAGAATTTTTAGAGTGTAATAGCGCTAAAAATAAAAATAAATAAAAAAATAAAAATTTTTTAAAAAGCACTCTATTTAGTCATATTGTAAATTAAAAAAAAACATATTTTGAACCTACCAAAAACATTTAGCGTTATGCAATAGCTATTGCGCTCGTAGCTGTAAAGCAGTAATTATTCTGAAGGTTTAGAAGGCATGGATGAAATTATATCAATTAACTTTGACCCAGTCTCACCACATCCACTTCAAATAATTCTTTTTCCATGAATAATGACATATTACTGCATTAGACACCACACCACTGATTACTCACACCCACTATATCCACAAATGATAAAAGCTGCAGTAATTTATTGCTTTCTTTTGACTTGCTCTGTATTATCAAATGGCATAGATGTTTTTGGCCTCAGGTAAAGGGTCTCATCTCAATAAGCAAATAAGCCATTAGAAAATAAGCTTTTCATAATGTTTCTGTAATAACTATACCATTCATCTCATCTTAATGTGCAACTCCGCCTCATTGCCAAAACAACATAAAAGTCATATAAAAATGTTTATATTGCGGCGTGTACCAATTTTCACAGATCAACAAACAGCCACAGCAAATACACACTGGATTTCTGCCTGCATGTTCTGTATAATTATATTTAATGTAAGGTACAATCACTGTGTTTAATTGATTTGGAAAGCCGAAAATCATTTGTTCTATCACATTTTTGTACGTTTGCAGACACACCGAAATGTATTATTAACATACCATGACAGCAACACAGTGTCGGCCCAGATCCGGCCCACTTCTGGGCCGTGTGGAGTCCACTTCAGTAACACTTACATACTTATCTATATTAAAGGAGTGGTACACTTTTAAAAAACTTTTGCTGATAATTTACTCACCCCCATGTCGTTCAAGATATCCATGTCATTCTTTCTTCAGTTGAAAAGAAATTAAGGTTTTTGATGAAAACATTCCAGGATTTTTCTCCATATAATGGACTTCAATGGGAACCAAACAGTTCAAGGACTAAAAGACAGTTTCAGTGCAAACTGTTCAAAGGGATTTAAACGATTCCAGACGATGAATAAGGGTCTTATCAAGCGAAACGATCAATCATTAAAAAAAAAAAAAAAAATCAAAGTTTATGTTTTAAAGCTCAAATGGTCGCCTTGCTCTGTTCTGTGATGCGCGTTCATGACTCTCCTGTTTGAACTCGTTCATAAAAACGAACTAATCTTTTTGTGTGTCATTTGGTTCATTTGGTTTGGTCAACGAAGCAACAAAACGTCCTTGAACGCCATTGAAATTAATTGTTGCAAAAGCATATGAAAAAAAAAAACCTATAAAGTTTGCTAGGCCAAAAAGAGACTGTAAAAATATTTTCAAGATTTTTTTTATCACAACATATTTTCTTTTGTCAAATCAACTTTATAATAATTTATTTAGTTGAGATAACTTATTATTTTGAGTTTCTGATGGTTAAATCATTCTCCTTCATTGTATTAACTCACTTTTTCCTGTTCAATCAACTTTTTTCAAAATTTTAAGGCAACCAGGTTACTTACTTTTTTAAGTTAAACCAACAATATTTTTTACAGTGTAGTAATCACAACATTTTTTCTTTTCTCAAATCAACTTAAATAATTTATTTAGTTCAGAGAACATATCATTTTGAGTTTCTGATGGTTAAATCATTCTCCTTCATTGTATTAAATCACTTTTTCCAGTTCAATGAACTTAAAATTTTAAGGCAACCAGGTTACTTACTTTTTTAAGTTAAACCATCAATATTTTTTTTACAGTGTATTAATCGTGCGATGAAAAATTTACGCCGTTAAAATAGGTTTGCGTTAATGCCGTTAATAATGCGTTTAACTGACAGCCCCAATATATATATATATATATATATCAAAATAAACTGTAAAAAAAAATACTTTATATATTGTTGGTTTAACTTAAAAATTAAGTAACCTGGTTGCCTTAAAATTTTAAGTTCACTGAAATTGGAAAATTGAGTTAATTCAATGAAGGAGATAGATTTAATCACCAGAAACTCAGAATATTACGTTATCTGAACCAGATAAATTATTTAAGTTGATTTGACAAAAGAAAAAATGTTGTGATTACAAATCATTCATTTTTTTTACAATGTATATATATATATATATATACACACAGTATTGTGCTAAAACTAAATCAACAAAAACTTAGTTAAAAAAACACAACCAAAGGCACAACCAAATTTCAATAAACAATAGAGTTAAATTCAAATGAAAAAAAGAAAATATAGCCTAATTCAAAATATTAAAAAACCCTGTACATGAGCATCAATGATATTAAAATACCACCGGTTTATAGAAGCAACCAACACTCTTTGTAATGCAATTGCTCTGAATCTACTCCGCAGAGGAGCTATAGCTCAGAAAATCCAGCGACTTTCGAGACGCATAGCTCCAATTAGATTTTTTAATCTTATAGCGCTCAGGGTAATGCAACTGCAGACTAGGGTTTCTTTCCCAAGCTGCTAAATGTTCTCATTAGACGCTGCTCAACTGAAGATAGCCAGACTGTACTGTATAGCGGGCCCCTGCACGCATGAAGATAGCTGTAAAGCCACGCGTGTTGCGGCGAACAGCAAATTGTAAAAAAATAAAATAAAAACGTTGTTGTGTTATCTTGCACTCACAGTGGAGCAGGACTTATCTGCTGAAGCAATGGCAAATGCGCTCTTCATTTACAAATTTGGGAGAGCTTCTGTAATTTCTTAGCACATGTTCAAGATGCCTAGTATGACATTTTGAGCAGCATTGTTAGCGAGGAAAAGCCGCATTGTGTTTATCCAAGCTTACCGTGTATATTATGCAATATCTCATGTGTCGAATAAATTCGCCTGTACCGCGCTCAGTAGATGTTACTGAAGCATTTCATGACTTATTTTCCCTTTTTATTTATTAGACAGGCATTTCAAGTCAAATGCTGGTAAAGTTTGCAAACGACGTGATCCAATATCAATGAGCAAATCAATGAAATCTCTTGAATCAAAGATTCGAATTGTGTCCTCAACAATGCATTATAAGTGCTTTCTGTTCCCATGCCTGTCTATGCAATGATCGTTCATTATCGTTTCATTATGTGCAGGGAGATTTTTGTTTACTGTCTAGACTAATTTTCATGGTATTTGTTACCTCAGGCTACCATGTTTAACCAACATTTACCCTGGATTCCAGAGAATGATGTCAACATGGCTAACATGCTGTAACATGATCACGAATGCCAAATTAAAAAAGCCTTCAAAGCCCTCTTACAGATTTTTCTCCTCAGAACTGAGTTTATATCTTACAAGTCTCGCTTTATAACCCACAATTGCAAGTTTATATTTAATAATTCTGACTTTATAATTCATAAATGCAGGGGAAGGTGTTTTGGGTTGGCGTTTTGTTCATTTTTTATAGCATTAAAGGTATAGTTCATTTGAAATTAATTTTTGGTATGTTTTAGCTTACCGTAAATAAGGTAAGCTAAAACATACCAAAAATGTATTTCAAAGTGAACTATAACTATAAGTTAAATAAAAACGCACACACATCACTGGCTGCAGGCCATTGTTAAACAGGCCGAGCACTATTATTTAGCTAATTTAGAATTAGTTCTGGATTAATGCTTTCTCTTGATATTAAACTCATAAATCAAAACCTCACCTTCCAAAAAAAAAAAAAAAAAATGGAAAGGTTTTGAAAGACATAGAGGAAACAATATAAGCTCTAACATGTTCATGGCAGCAAACGGTTTCCAAGGTGTATATAAGCACAGGCATATTTGTTAACAAAGAAAAATATTTTTGGTGGGAGATTGCTACTGAATGTGAACGATAAAGCAACATTTGGAGGACACAAGATTAAATGGAGACAAAACAGACACAAACTGGAGGGCGGAAGATAACTTTAAAATAAATATCAGAGTAAAAACAGACTCATCTGTGTGGGAAGGTCTTTCAGTACGCAGCTCGTCATCTGTTGACAAACACTTTCCAACATTGATAATAAAAAGAATCTTTATTAATAATTGAGCAGCAAATCTGCATACACTCTCAGAAAAAAGGTACACAAGGTGTCACTGGGGCTGTACCTTTTCAAAAGCTAAACTTTTGTCCATTTTAGGTGCTAATATGTACATTTTAGGTGTTAATATGTACATTTTGAGCGTTAATATGTACATTTTGAGTGTTAATATGTACATTTTAGGTGCTGATATGTCCATTTTCAACACAGTCTCATGAAGATGCGTATCTATACCACGAGTGTCATTTCTCGTGGCATTTATACGCCAAAAGTGTTTTTTTCGTGTATATGGTACGCACTAAAAAACCCTGGGTTAGGTTTAGGGGGGAGGGGGGTGGGGAGTTCGTGTGTATTATACGCAAAAAAGTGCGTATAATATGTACGCGAAAATCGCGTGCCAAATACACGCAAAAACTGCTTTTGGCGTATAAATGCCACGAGAAATGACATTCGTGCCATAGATACGAACTTTCGTGCGATCGGGCTGCCATTTTAGGTCCTAATATGTCCATTTTAGGTGGCAATGTACATTTTAGGTGCTTATATGTACATTTTATGTGCTGATATGTCCGTTTTAGGTCCTAATATGTCAATTTTAGGTGCTAAAATGTCTATTTCATGAGCTAATATATCCATTTTAGGTGGTAATATGTACATTTTAGGTGGTAGTATGTACATTTTAGTTAGTAATATGTACATTTTAGGTGTTAATATGTACATTTCAGGTGCTAATATGTCCATTTCATGAGCTAATATGTCCATTTTAGGTGGTAATATGTACATTTTAGGTGCTAATATGTACATTTTAGATGCTAATATGTACATTTCAGGTGCTAATATGTCCATTTTAGGTGGTAATATATACATTTTAGAGGCTAATATGTCCATTTTAGGTGCTAATATGTCCATTTTAGGAGGTAATATGCAGGGCCGTATTAAGAGCTCACTGGGCCCCGGGGCTATGAGTTACTGCAGGGCCCCCCCACCACTTTAGGTCACCAACTACATGAGCTAAATGTTATATTATTATACGAGTCATATATACGATATTATTATTTATCCATCTATGATATACTTCACAGTTAAGTTATGTTACTTTTAACACGATTTTTTTTTATCATATCAAAATGTATTGACTAAAATTTCATAATTATTGTGACCAATTTCAATATCACCAAAAAATATTAGTAGCTTAAGAAAATAATCTCAAGCTTACTGATGACAAGAGTCACAAATTAAAATAGAACAAAGGCACAATAAATCGACCTATGAAAAACTTAAAGCACTGAATAATATTATAGCCTATTATATAAAGTAATCAAATATACAATACATGGTTCACCTTGGTCTCAAAACCAGCATTTAATGAATTCTCCCGCTGCTCACTGTGCCTGAGCAGTTTGAAATAATTTGTATCCAAACCACAACGTTTAAAAACGCGTTTAAATGATAAACTTACATCATGATGGCGCAGCAAAATTTAAATATTTCTACCGGATATATTATCGCCAGTCCTTTAGGCGAATATAGAGTTTAATCAAACACAAAAAGCAAAATTATACATCCATCAAGTTAATATTCAAACTTACCGAAAGTTTGTGGGGTCGATGATGACGCTGTGTTTTAAGAATAGACTAGATTAGAATGAAGAGAAGAGTAAATAAGGCGATTTATTGGTTGATGTATAGCCTATTCTAATAAGGCGCAGGCAGCAATCATCTATAGGCCTACGTGCAGCAGCAGGTCGGTCGTTCACAAGTTAAATATAGAATAAATATATTTGTCATATCAAATTAAAACCTGACGTTTCAATTTACCATGCCCTGCTCAGAGCCGTTGGCCCTGCATGCCTACGGGGGTTTGAATGACAGGTGGCCTGGCCAATCATAACACCGAATACGCAACTTTGTCCGACAACAAAGCTGTCAGTCGGTGGACGTGAACTTGAATGACAATATTTGAAAGTTGAGACTTTGTTTAATATCAACAGTAAGCTGCTCTGAACTCTCTCTCGTAATCACTCGGTGTAACTTAGTCTTTGCCCCGCGAAGTATTTTTCACTGCGTGAGTGCATGAGAACATGATGTGCGTGACTCGTGAGACCCGCCTGGCTCGTCACATATAAAAAGGCGGGTCTTTGCGAACGTCTCTATTAATTATAATGATTCCATGATAATGCATGGAATATAAGGCAAAGTGCAACTAAATAACAGGGATAATTTGTGGGGGACGTTGCGTGGTAAGGCTTTGGTAATCAGATGGCTTGCAGTATCTGCTCCACAGCCAATCACGGGCCCCCTCCTTGCTTGGGCCCCGGGGCTTAAGCCCCGCCTAGCCCTATGGTTAATGCGGCCGTGGTAATATGTACATTTCAGGAGTTAATATGTACATTTTAGGTGTTAATATGTACATTGTAGGTGCTAATATGTACCACTAATGTACCAATATGCAGCCTTTGGGTACAAAAGTGTACCTTTTGAAAAGGTACAGCCCCAGTGACAGCTTTTGTACCTTTTTTTTGAGAGTGTATTAGAGTGATCTTTCTGAAGGATCATGTGATCATGTAATGATGCTAAAAATTCAGTTTTGATCGCAGGAATAAATTACATTTAAGGCTACAATATATTCAAATAGAAAATAGTTCAAATAGTCATTTTAAATTTTAATTTATATCTTACTGTATGTTTTTTTATCGAATGATATGACATACTTACTGTTACGGGTTCTATTTAGTTTGATTAATTAAATGATTAAAGTTTGCTGTAAATTTTTTCCCAACATTTGTAAAAAACAACAACAAAACATTGTGATTCCTTTATGCAAATCTTTGCATACTGTTTTTTCAGAACATTCTGTCCATTATACACACATACGGTAAGCATCTACCCAAGAAAAGGAGTGATATTAATGTCCAAGGGTCATATTTAAAAAGGAGAAAGGTCTTTCTGGCCATCTTCTTTGATGATAATGCTACTCCTAATCCTACTCCCTACTCTTAATGCACTATATGTCATGGCTAAATCAGAAAAGGTTGTGATTGCATTTACTGCACGGTGGGGAAAAAACCAAGCGCACACTTTTCAATCACACTAAAAATGCAGATAAGCTTCCCTAAGCCATAAATCTAGATGAAAAATGACACCAACCAACAATCAGAGCCAGTAGTGCAAGACACTGCATTCTGGTTGAAGCCCATTCGGGATGCGCTCAGTGCAAGGTGTGAAATTATTAAATTATTCGAGGCATGGGTTTCCATAAAGGAAAGAAGAGTGAATCCTCAAAGATCTGATGAGTGGAAAGAATGTGTCTTTCCTTGTAAGATTTGAGAGAAAGCAAAACAAGCTCCCAAGGACGGTTCCAGACATCTCGTTTGAAGATATGTTTGCATTCTTCAGATTTCTCATGAAAATCCGGAGCCTGAGATATCTGTTATGAAGACTCTCTTCTATATCACTATGAACACTGAGACTTTTGGTTGTCCCATAACAAGGTCTTTTTTTTTTAAGTAGAAAAGTAACTTATTTTGCCTGAAAACATCTTATTCAATATATATATATATATATATATATATATATATATATATATATATATATATATAGTATGAGTTATATATGAGTTCAGGTATATATGAGTTCAGATGCAAAAGCCTCTAAATGCCATTTGAAATTTTCTTCTTTAATGATGATTTTTATTAAACTTGTATATTTAAGTTCAGTAATTAATTTCACTTAAATAACAATTAATAGGTAATTATCATTGCCATTTAAGTGAAATATATATAGATATATACTGTATAGATAGATAGATAGATAGATAGATAGATAGATAGATAGATAGATAGATAGATAGATAGATAGATAGATAGATAGATAGATAGATAGATAGATAGATAGAGTTTGAGGGTCTGCAAGGGTCCTCTCATCATTTCCTACGTTTTTTTGTTGTTGTTTTTTACCCTCCATGTTGGTGGGACCACATGACATTGGGTTGCACCATAAAATTATAAAATTATTATTATATTATTATTATATAACAAATAGTAAATAGATAGTGTTAATATGGCTTTTTCCACACATGATATCAGGACATTGATGTGTTTTATAAATAAATAAATAAATAAATAAATAAATATGGGAAAATTACTAGTTTCAAAAACAGAAATGAATGAATAAATAAAATAATGTTTATAAGCCTTTTGATATCAGGACAATCACATATTTTAAAATAAATAAATAAAGATTTAGAAAGAAAGTAAAATAAATTGACAAATTATTTGAGGTCTAATATGGCATATATAAAGCTGACTCGGTCAGAATCTTCTCCAGGACCAATGAGCAAATTTAATCATATTGTTCCCAATATATTATAGGCCTGCCTGGTCCCGTTATAGCTTAAAAAGCAAAGTCATTGAGTTAAAGGAACTGGGTATTTTGCACAATTGTGCCAATAATATTCAAGACTATTCCATCAGGGGAGGCGTTAGACGAGGAACAATAGTGTGAAAATGAGCGTCCTCCAGTGCCAGATTTTCAAAATAGATCTATAATGACTCATACAGCAGTTGGCGGCTAAGCAGTACTTAGGAGACTCAAAACTCAACTAGCACAGTACAGCCAAAAAGATCTCAGCGAGGTGAGAAGACACGATCTCTAATCCTCTTTCTGTGGCCGTGTCAGATGATTCGCAAATCTCTCCGAGCTGGAATCCCACTCGTGTTTGATGTTGTCTGGAGCGACTCTGCAGTCGCGGTTCGGATAATGAGGATGGGCTAGAACAGCCAGCCATCGGCACAGACCATTTACTCCATTAAATCAAGTCAGAGCGACTGCTGCAAAATCACACCCACCCAATTGAGCATCTCCATTTGGACGAATGGTGGAAAAATGTGTGTTCTAATGAAAACAGACGGTTTGATGAAAAAAAAAAAAGCATTATTCTGATATGACAACATGTCATCGCATAGTTTAACTAAGTAGGACCTTGGAACAGCAGCCTTAGGGTGTGTTCACACTTGTCAGGTTTGGTTGGATTAAAACGAACCCTGGTGCGATTGCTCTATAAGTGCACTCATTTGAATATGTGTGAACGCTGCTGAGCCCTGGCGCGCACCAAACAAGCAGACTGAAACCCCTGGAAATGTGGGAAACTGGTGCTGTTCGACTTAATTATGAACCCAACATGAACCAAAGACAGTTGGCGCCCCCCCAAAAAAAACTATCCCCGTCATAGTCTTGATGTTACCCGTCACAGATCAATCTAGTCATCCTCGTTTGTGTGACCAACCCGAACTCACTGCAATTCGTACAAATTCATACAACACCACTTGGACAAAATCGGACGATTTTTGCTAAACGTCCATATTTTACAAGTAGCCCAATTCGTATCAATTCGTACGAATGACTGACCCCATCCCTAAACCTACGCAGCACTGGGGTTTAGACAAATCATACTAATTCGTACAAGTGAGGTCATACAAATTCGTGCGAATTGGTTGTCAATGTTTTGACTCCATCACACATTTTATAATCTCTTCGTGAGTTCTCAACTGATAAAAATACCATGTACGCACACACAACGAGCACACAGCAACGTTTTTGGATCTTCAGTAAGTTCAGTCGCAAAATATACGCCATAAAACACGTATTTGTGTTTGATATCTTTAGGTATGGTGTTAAAAAGTTAGTTCAGTATTTTACACTTAAAGGGTTAGTTCACCCAAAAATGAAAATTCTGTCAGTATTTACTCACCCTCATGTTGTTCCAACCCCGTAAGACCTTCGTTCATCTTCGAAACAGAAATTAAGATATTTAAGATATTAAGATCACGCCTGTATACTAGTCCATAGGCTTCTTGAGGGAATGACTCTTTCTGGCATCGAAAAATCATTAAAGACATCGTTAAAATAGTCCAAGTGACTACAGTGGCTCAATTTTAACTTTATCAAGCGACGAGAATACTTTTTGTGCGCAAAAAAAAACAAAAATAACGACTTTATTTCAACTATTCACTTCCTTCTCCATGGGCCTGTAGTCAGTTAACGTAGTGTGATTGCATAGAGCTACGTCACACGTAGGCTCACTATTGGCCGACGCTGGTCATGTGTGTGATGCGTGTGACGTGCACAACAGAATCTTACGTTATTAAACTAGTAACCTGACTCGCGCAGAGGGAGAAATAAACGAATAGTTGAAATAAAGTCGTTATTTTTTTGCGCACAAAAGTGTTCTCGTCGTTTGATAAACTTAAGATTGAGCCACTGTAGTCACTATTTTAACGATGTCTTTGATGACTTTGAGGACAGCAAGTCATTCCCTCAAGAATGGACTAGTATACAGGAGTGATCTTAATATCTTAAATATCTTAATTTGTGTTCCGAAGATGAACGAAGGTCTTACGGGGTTGGAACAACATGAGGGCGAGTAAATACTGACAGAATTTTCATTTTTGGGTGAACTATCCCTTTAAAGCCCCTTTTTAAAGATCGTTTCTGATGAATAGAACGGTTAAAATTGAAATGGGGACAAATGCTGCTGTCCCGAGAGTGTTTGAATCCTCATAATAGGTATAATTGATGGTGTAAACGCGCTTTAAGAGTAATCACAAGCAAAAATTACAAATATTTCAAAATGGTTTGGGAATATCCATATGCATGAAGAGATAACAACAACTGGGATTTTCTGTAAATGCCCATTTTCTTTTCCTCAATTGGTGACAATACTGCATTTTAGCACTGCTGGGAAGCTCTGTTTCACACGGGTGTAGCGAGGCTTGTTAAGTTACTGCTGGATGCCCGCTTTGAGCTTAATGAGGTGTACGGAACCCCTCCTGCAGGATTCTACCTCATCACCAACACCACGGTTCCCATTTAGGACCCTCGGTCTCGGATCGGAAGGCTTTCAAGAGCGGAGCTCACAGCTGAGTGAAAGAATCAAAAGTGGTGAGGCTTGTAAGACCGTTCACCTGGCTTGACGCCCAACACTTACCACGGGCAGCCACACACACACACACACACACACACATACATTCCCAGACCATCGCTCCAGCAAAGAAAACGGCTTCATCAGAATTCTCCACATCTCTTGGCCCAGAGCGCCTCTCGGCCGAGCTGGGATTGGACAAGGTTCATTACCCCTCTTTGATGTATTTCTTCTTTCAATTTTACAGCCCTGCACCTTTTCCCTCGTCAGGATCAACTCTGAGCGCAGATAAAGACCAACCTTTCACACATCTGTTGTGGATGGGGGGGGGGGGGGGGGTGGGTGGGTTGCGCTTGCTTCGAGCCTCGGTTTTCTTTTAAAGGCGAACCGTGAATATCATGTGAAGATTAGAGGGTGTCACGTGAAGGCGATTCTTTCCAAACCATCGGGCGAGTTCTTATTCCTAATGACGCCAAACACGTCACTGCTTTCAATCCCACTTTGAGAAGGTTAAATGTACAGGCGGATCTCTGAAAACAATCTGTTTGAAGTGTTCTTTCTAAAATGGACTAAAGCAAGTGGCAAATGACCTCAAACAAGCTTGAGCTGGAGAATCATCACACTGGATAATGCGCAGCGTTCGGCGCCCCATCATCTTCACGCATGAGTGTGTCGAATGTTCGCATATAAGATTCTGCCTTGTGATCTGGAAGTCTGTCTGACACGCACATGTTCACAAACAAACACCGATCAGCTGCACTGTAATTCTGACGCACTTACAGTACATGCAGGATTTAGACAATCACGAGGGCTCATTCGGTTTTCTTTTTCGACTTCACTTAGCTTTAGATCATTGTAACTATGATCTTTGAAGCAGATCTTTTTAAAAATAACTCGAAGTGAAATTGTATATATACATCTATATACACACATGCACACACCAAAATAGAAGGTCATTAAAAACATGCCCCAAGTGGTATTTGCAAAGACAGTGTTTTTGTTCAGAACTTTCTTGTTGATTTTCTTAACTCGGGAGACTTAAAGGAGTTAAGCCCTTAGAAAAACTCTAAGGAAAAAAGTCCAGAGAAAAAAAGTCCAGAGAAAAAAACTTCAAGCTGCTTAGAGAAAAAAAGTAATGTTTTCAGGGTTGTTCAGTTCAGTTAAGATTTGGGTAAACCAGGGGTGATCAATCAGAGCAGAGTAGACCAATCACAACAGACTGAGCCATCTGACCAATCAGAGCAGACTATACCAATCACAACAAACTGGCCATCTGACCAATCAGAGCAGAGTATACCAATCACAACAGACTGAGCCATCTGACCAATCAGAGCAGAGTAGATCAATCACAACAGACTGAGCCATCTGACCAATCAGAGCAGAGTAGATCAATCACAACAGACTGGGCCATCTGACCAATCAGAGCAGAGTAACAACAGACCAAGCCATCGAACCAATCAGAGCAAAGTAGACCAATCACAACAGTCTGGGCTATCTGACCAATCAGTGCAGAGTAGACCAATCACAACAGACTGGGCCATCTGACCAATCGGAGCAGAGTAGACCAATCACAACACACTAGACCATCTGACCAATCAGAGCAGAGTAGACCAATCACAACAGACTGGGCCATCTGACAAATCAGAACAGAGTAGACCAAACACAACAGACTGGGCCATCTGACCAATCAGAGCAGAGTAGACCAATCACAGACTTGGCCATCTGACCAATCAGAGCAGAGTATACCAATCACAACAGACTGAGCCATCTGACCAATCAGAGCAGAGTAACCAATCACAACAGACTGAGCCATCTGACCAATCAGAGCAGAGTAGACCAATCACAACAGACTGAGCCATCTGACCAATCAGAGCAGAGTAGACCAATCACAACAGACTGGGCCATCTGACCAATCAGAGCAGAGTAGACCAATCACAACAGACTGGGCCATCTGACCAATCAGAGCAGAGTAGACCAATCACAACAGACTGGGCCATCTGACCAATCAGAGCAGAGTAGACCAATCACAACAGACTGGGCCATCTGACCAATCAGAGCAGAGTAGACCAAACACAACAGACTGGGCCATCTGACCAATCAGAGCAGAGTAGACCAATCACAACAGACTGGGCCATCTGACCAATCAGAGCAGAGTAGACCAATCACAACAGACTGAGCCATCTGACCAATCAGAGCAGAGTAGACCAATCACAACAGACTGAGCCATCTGACCAATCAGAGCAGAGTAGACCAATCACAACAGACTGGGCCATCTGACCAATCAGAGCAGAGTAGACCAATCACAACAGTCTGGACATCGTATTCAAATACCTCCGGCTTCACAATCCACACGACAAGGCGAAAACGTCGTTTTCAAATTTATCCACTATGGAGAGTGTATTGGAAAAGTAAAGTTTTTTTTTTTTATTTTTTTAATTATCAATTATCTTGGATGCACGTAAATCTATTGAGACTCCGAAACTAAATTAAGAACCTTTAAAACACCATAATGGAATTCAATTTAAATGAATATTTTATACTTATAAAAAAATAACAATTAAACAAGAAGTAATATGAATTATCATGTTCAATTAATAATGTGAACTTATTTTAATATTTTAAATTTAATATTTAAATAATTTGCTTTTGAACAATGACAATCTAAACGACAACAGTTTATTTTAGGAAACAACATGTCTATTTGACATAACATTTAATATTTCGGAATAAATGCATATTTATACATAAAAAAAACATATAGCTAAGTGTATAGTTGAGGATCTCGAGGGTTCTTGACAATAAAAAGTTTAGAAAAAGTCTCTTCTGAAACTCTAGAGGTGACATGTGAAATTACGTCTTTTCTTGGAAAATAATTGAGATATTAATGACATCTCATTTTTCTATTTTTCTATCGTACAGGAATAAAGAGCTGTTTGGCAGTCACACTATAAGTTAAGCTGGGTAAAGCGGATGGTAATTTAATGGCATTATCTAGCGTCGGGCGGAGAGGTGAGGACGTAGGAGGGCTGTATTTGTGGCGGCTCATCTAACAAGGTCACGATGTTTGGGTTAAGGACAGACAAAATTAATATGTGACTGTGCTAGGAAGGCCACATTTAATTTCACAGGTCCTGCCTTCTCCTTTCTCCATCTGTGAGAGAGGGGCCAAGCCGTGGCCTGATGAGGGCACAGCCATCACAGTTGCCTTGGCAACATTTAATTGCTTTGCCTCCGTCAAAATGGCACTGTTTTTGTTCTTTTTTGTTCCTCATCTCTCTCGTACTCTGGCTCTGATACACTCAATTCCATTTCTGCCAATAACCGCTAATCCTCCTGCCAGGACCACAATCATGCGGCTTCATCTCCAGCATGGGCCGCTCGGTGCCGCTCCGCTGTTTCCTTGCCACAGTTTCTTTTTTCTTTTTGCTATAACTTTCCAAGAGGATATAGGACGTGAAAGATGGTTTGTTTTATTTTATTTACATTTACTTTGTTTAGTTGTATTTTGTTTTATATCATGTTGTATTGTCGTATTTTGTTTTATAGCATGTTGTTTTGTTGTATTTTGTTTTATATCATGTTGTTTTGTTGTATTTTGTTTTATATCATGTTGTATTGTCGTATTTTGTTTTATAGCATGTTGTTTTGTTGTATTTTGTTTTATATCATGTTGTTTTGTTGTATTTTGTTTTATATCATGTTGTTTTGTTGTATTTTGTTTTATATCATGTTGTATTGTCGTATTTTGTTTTATAGCATGTTGTTTTGTTGTATTTTGTTTTATATCATGTTGTTTTGTTGTATTTTGTTTTATATCATGTTGTTTTGTTGTATTTTGTTTTATATCATGTTGTTTTGTTGTATTTTGTTTTATATCATGTTGTTTTGTCATATTTTGTTTTATACCATGTTGTTTAGCGGTATTTTGTTTTATATCATGTTGTTTTGTCGTATTTTGTTTTACATCATGTTGTTTTGTCGTATTTTGTTTTATTTCATGTTGTTTTGTCGTATTTTGTTTTATTTCATGTTGTTTTGTTGTATTTTTTTATTTCATGTTGTATTGTCGTATTTTGTTTTATATCATGTTGTTTTGTCGTATTTTGTTTTACATCATGTTGTTTTGTCGTATTTTGTTTTATATCATGTTGTTTAGTCGGATTTTGTTTTATTTCATGTTGTATTTTTTTATTTCATGTTGTATTGTCGTATTTTGTTTTATATCATGTTGTTTTGTTGTATTTTGTTTTATATGTTGTTTTGTTGTATTTTGTTTTATATCATGTTGTTTGTCATATTTTGTTTTATACCATGTTGTTTAGCTGTATTTTGTTTTATATCATGTTGTTTTGTCGTATTTTGTTTTATATCATGTTGTTTTGTCGTATTTTGTTTTATATCATGTTGTTTTGTCATATTTTGTTTTATATCATGTTGTTTTGTTGTGTTTTGTTTTATATCATGTTGTTTTGTTGTATTTTGTTTTATTTCATGTTGTTTTGTTGTATTTTGTTTTATATCATGTTGTTTAGTCGTATTTTGTTTTATATCATGTTGTTTTGTTGTATTTTGTTTTATATCATGTTGTTTTGTCGTATTTTGTTTTATATCATGTTGTTTTGTCATATTATGTTTTATATCATGTTGTTTTGTTGTATTTTGTTTTATATCATGTTGTTTTGTCGTATTTTGTTTTATATCATGTTGTTTTGTCGTATTTTGTTTTATATCATGTTGTTTAGTCATATTTTGTTTTATTTCATGTTGTTTTGTCGTATTTTGTTTTATTTCATGTTGTTTTTTCATATTTTGTTTTATACCATGTTGTTTAGCTGTATTTTGTTTTATATCATGTTGTTTTGTTGTATTTTTTATTTCATGTTGTATTGTCGTATTTTGTTTTATACCATGTTGTTTTGTTGTATTTTGTTTTAGCATGTTGTTTTGTCATATTTTGTTTTATATCATGTTGTTTTGTCATATTTTGTTTTATATCATGTTGTTTTGTTGTATTTTGTTTTATATCATGTTGTTTTGTCATATTTTGTTTTATATCATGTTGTTTTGTCATATTTTGTTTTATATCATGTTGTTTTGTTGTATTTTGTTTTATATCATGTTGTTTTGTCGTATTTTGTTTTATCATGTTGTTTTGTTGTATTTTGTTTTATATCATGCTGTTTTGTCATATTTTGTTTTATATCATGTTGTTTTGTCATATTTTGTTTTATACCATGTTGTTTAGCTGTATTTTGTTTTATATCATGTTGTTTTGTTGTATTTTGTTTTATATCATATTGTTTTGTCATATTTTTGTTTTATATCATGTTGTTTTGTCATTTTTTGTTTTATACCATGTTGTTTAGCTGTATTTTGTTTTATATCATGTTGTTTTGTTGTATTTTGTTTTATATCATGTTGTTTTGTCGTATTTTGTTTTATATCATGTTGTTTTGTCGTATTTTGTTTTATATCATGATGTGCACTTTTAGGCTTGATGGGTTTTAAACAATGTATTATATTAACAAGCGTTGAGATTTGATTTGGTAAGAAGTAAAATAATATACAGTAATGTTAGTTTAGTCAACATGATTAGTACTAAATAATAAATCAGTATTATATCTACAAGGTAATAATAATTCTAGTTATTAAAGTCGTAACTGAATGCAATTTAATTTGTTCAAAGTTCTTAGTAGAGTCATAGGGTAACTTAGGGTAGCTTGCTTTAACTTCGTTATTTTTTAATTTTTTTTTAATATCAACGCATTAACTTCAACAGCCCTAAATTAAACACTAGAGATATTTTATTTATGATTTGTCAGACACATTTTTCCACCACCTTTTGATTGACAGGATATACTTTGTCCTTAACATCAATTTTTAAACAACCGGCGTATGGCCGATAGTGAACATAATTGCTTTAATTAGTTATTTAAAGATTATTGGCTGATACATCTGTGCATCACAAAACATCACAAAAACAATGTTTTGAAATTATGGGGTGATCATAATAAATCACATGTATAAACTCTGAAACATGCACTGGAAAAAAAGGTGTAGATTATAAATTTCAGATTATAAAAAACATCAACATTTTTTTTTAAAGTAGAAAGACTGGAATAGTCTTAGTTTACAATGACGTAATCCAGATTCCCTTCACTGACTAACGCCTTTTTGTTTTTGGACCTGGAAAGTCATTTGACATTTTTCCTCATTACACAGCTTTGACTACATCCCACTGTGGATTCTAATAGAGATTAACATCCATTAAAAGCTCCATGGTAGACTGACTGCTGAGACCTTCTCACAACAACACAGAATAAGTGCAATTAAAGCTCTTCCACAGTCTTTGTCTAAAATTCAACATGGTGGCAGAGGGGGGTATGACTGCGAGCCTATTGTTTTCGTGTTTTTTTTTTAATCGGAAGATGCGGCTTAGCACGAGTGGAGCTTAAAATTCCACTTGTCTAGGAACCGAATCAGACATCGGGTCTTAATGCAGTTGTGCTCCTCGAGAGCCAAGAGGAAGCTGGCAGGTCCTGAAGGAATGTGTGAGAGAACAGGTCTACAGGAAGGAGTTGATCTATGATGGAAACATATTTGCAGAACAAATCCCTTAATGTGAAGCAAAACTAACTCATGTGACTTTGCTTTAACAGAGGATGTGATTATATAACTGGACATCTCAAATGCTGGTTCTGAAATAAGCCAAAATGGTCCCTCCTAAAACTGTTTCATCCGATTCAGTTTCTGAACACAAGGCTTCCAAACGCATGACAGCGTTTATTGCATTTCATTGACACGCTCTGAGGTGCAAGTCATTTTTTTTTTTTGACAATTTCACAGGAAGTGACAATTATTTTCTCTCGAACACCTGAGATGAAAATCTTATTTAATATTCCAATTATGCGCAGGAATGTGAAACTGGTTGTAAACATAGCTACAGAGGGCAACAAATCTTGCAAGTTTTTGATGAAAACATTCCAGGATTTTTCTCCATATAATGGACTTTACTGGGAACCAAACAGTTCAAGGTCCAAATGACAGTTTCAGTGCAAACTGTTCAAAGGGCTTTAAACGATTCCAGACGATGAATAAGGGTCTTATCAAGCAAAACGATCACTCATTTAATAAATAAGTAAAGTTTAAGTTTTATAAGCTCAAATGGTCGCCTTGCTCTGTTCTGTGCGTTCGCTCCTGTTCGAACATCAAAATGAACAAATCCTTTTCCGAGTCAATTTGTTCATTTTGCTTGTTGAATGAATCAAATGACTCGAAAAAAGATTTGTTCATTTGATGAACGAGAGTCACGAACGCAAAGAACAGAGCAAGATGAGCATTTGAGCTTATAAAACGTAAACTTTTTTTTTTAATGAGCGATTGTTTCGCTTGATAAAACCCTTATTCATCGTCTGGAATCATTTAAAGCCCTTTGAACAGTTTGCACTGAAACTGTCTTTCGTACCTTGAACCGTTTGGTTACCAGTAAAGTCCATTATATGGAGAAAAATCCTGGAATGTTTTCATCAAAAACGTTTTCTTTTCGACTAAAGAAAGAAAGACATGGATATCTTGGATGACATGGGGGTGAGTAAATTATCAGCAAAATTATCAGTTATTTATTTATTTTTTAAAGTGAACTATTCCTTTAACTCTTTCCCCGCCACACACACAATTTTACGTATTTTTTTGAGAAAACGCTTCCCCGCCAAACACAGATTTTTTTTCAAACACAGAAGTGTTTTCACTGTTGTACAGTAGGGGGCGCTATGACCCATCTTCTGAAAGAGGAATCTCAAAATCTCCCGATCAAAACACATGCGAAGCAGACAGAAACAAGCAATCACATATGTAATCATAAGCATATGTAAAATAACGCGATCATCAACATTAAACATATAAATCAAAACTGCCAGATTACTGAATGAAATGTCAGCTTTTTGCTTAAAATTGAGCTTTTTATGAAACTTACCCATATTCAAGTGTTTTTTTGTTTAAAATCAGAGGGTCTGTTCTTTCTTTTGATATATTGCATGTTCAGGTATTCATACAAAAAATTCAGGGGGCCATGAAATTGTGAAAATAATGGTGGCTGGCAACCTTTCTTGAAAAAACGCTGGCAGGGAAAGAGTAAAAATGACGAGGGTGCGCTCGGCTACATCACGTCTAGATACGTGCGTTTATCGTTTGACGAATTACCGCGGCTTTGATCACTGGGACATAAACACAAACATCTCATTTTATTAAAAGTCTCCCTTTAATTGCCTCTAAAATTACCGCCAGCTTTCCGCGGGTGGTAATAGCGTAATGATAATTACGCAAGCGAACAGCACTGACTTATTTGAATTCGGTGCATTCTTTAATAGGCCTCATTTGCATAAGACAACAATGATGATGAAATAATTGAAAAAGGTCTGGTGAAGTGTTAAACTGATGCATAAAATGCCTCAACAAGTTGTATGAGTTCCAGTCACTGACTGAAAAAAGCAATACAAGGATACTATGCTTAAGTAGTATCATACAATAAAATCATCAACATTTAAATTGCACTCTAAAAAATGCTGGGTTGTTTTAACCCAACTTTGGGTCAAATATGGACTAACCCAGCCGTTGGGTTAAATTTTTACATTACATTTTTAACCCAACATTTCGGGTTTGTCCATATTTGACCCAAAATTGGGTTAAAACAACCCAGCATTTTTTAGAGTGTGCACATAAGGCGGTATTTATATAAACTGCCAGCTATCCGCGGGTGGTAATAGCGTAATGATAATTGCACAAGCGAACAGCACTGACTTATTTGAATTCAGTGCATTCTTTAATAAGCCTCATTTGCATAGGGCAACAATGATGATAAAGTAATTGAAATAAGGCTGGTTAAGTGTTAAACTGGGGACCTATTATGCCACTTCTTACAAGATTTAATATAAGTCTCAGGTGTCCCCAGAATGTATCTGCGAAGTTTTAGCTCAAAATACCTGACAGATAATTTGTTGTTGTAAATGCTCAGGAAAAACATGCTGTTTTTCTTTTTTTTTTTCATGTATCTTTAAATGCAAATGAGCTGCTGCTCTCCAAACCTGCTTTCCAAAAGAGGGCGGAGCCTGTACAGCTCATGCTTTGGTTTTGATTATCATCTCTATCACGATCACGCTCACCTGACATTGTAGTTCTTTATCATTATGAAAGTTTATTATCTGCATGTGTTTTAAAGCCATATATCAGTCTAAACATCCGTGTATGGTTTTCTGAGTGCACACATGCACTCAGGATGTCAGACGGCAGATCCCGTGAGTATTAAACTAAGTTCCCTTAAATATTTTATATTTGACTTTACAACGCAATTCTGACTTTATAACACTAAATTGATTATCACTAAGTTTATATCACACAATTGTGAGAAAAAAAAGGTCAGAATTAAGAGATAAAAAGTTGCAATTACTTTTTGGACGTACATTATCCCGCTTATTACACGGCTACTTGCCACAAAAGTAAGTAGTTAGACGTGAAATTATGATCTAAGTTTAAACGAATAGCGTCCGCGGAGAGAGCGATAGCTAGCATGGCAAGTTCAACCTAGATGGACATTTAAGAAATACCAGCCCGTTCTCATCCTTTAGCGTCACATAGAACGCTATATGACAAAACGGCGGTATACTACGCACATGGCACCCGTTATCGTTAATATTCACGCGAACCCAAGGCGTCATAAATCCTTTCGCGTAATATGAGGCTACCCTACCCCACACCTAAACCTAACCATCACAGCGCGTGTTATATTAACGATAACGGGTGCCATGTGCGTAGTATAGCGCCGTTTTGTCATATAGCGTCACATATTACGCTAAAGGATGAGAATGCGTTGGAAATACGCTAAAGTCATTACCACTTATTAAATGGCATATCGTCTGTTCTGTGACGCACGTTTGTGACTCGCTTGTTCAAACTCGTTCATCAAAAAGAACAAATATTTTTCCGAGTTATTAGGTTCATTCAACGAACGAAACGAACAAATTGACTCGGAAAAAGATTCGTTCATTTTGATGAACGAGTTCGAACAGGAGAGTCACGAATGTGCGTCACAGAAAAGAGCAAGTCGACCATTTAAGCTTATAAAACTTAAACTTTGTTATTTATTTATTAAATGAGCGATCTTTTCGCTTGATAAGACCGTTATTCATCTTTGGAGTCGTTTAAAGCCCTTTGAACAGTTTACAGTTTGTACTGAAAGTGTCTTTTGGACCTTGAACCGTTTGGTTTCCAGTAAAGTCCATTATATGGAGAAAAATCCTGGAATGTTTTCATCAAAAACCTTCATTTCTTTTCAACTGAAGAAAGAAAGACATGCACATCTTGGATGACATGGGGGTGAGTAAATTATCAGCAAAAGTTTTTTTTTTGAAAAGTGAACTCCTGTAAGCAGGGCAAATAATAAGAAATGAGACTTCAATTGCAAAAACATACTGTAATTCCTTCCTGGTGGTAAAAAAATAAATAAATAAGTTTTATATTTCCTTTCCTTCAACATTTTCAAGTCTCCAAATACATTCGTATTGAATGTAACATTCCTTGGAAAGTAGCTTGGAAACAGCTATTGCCGAAATGTATGGTATGTGGAGACATCTGTCACGAAGAAAGACTGAAAGAGGGAGGGAATCGGATCACGCCGACGCTTCGCCCACCCAAGCAATTTGGTACAGTGATGGGCGTTCAGGAAAAAAAAAAAGGATGGGCCATCTCCTGTGGGAGCGGGTGGGCCTGAGGGGCATGCTGGAAATCCAAGTAAACAGCGGCTGTCTGCTTGCCTCCCGCATCTTGTGCAAGGCTGGCTCGGAGATTTATAGTTGTCAGGGTTTGTGTAAGAGGCCTTGGAATATGTTCCAATTTCAGCTCTCCAATCAAACCCGGCTAATGTAATAGCCCCATCTCAGGCCCGCCCGCACCCACCTACCAATCCCAGACACCCCCCACCCAAAACAAAATCAGCGTCCGCAGCCAGCTCAGTGGACCGCAGGTGTGCGCTCGGCTATAACTCTCATTTTCAGGAAGCGCGCCGGCGAGTGGGTGAAGAATGAAATCTTAGAAAACAGCGGTGGCTCTCATAAACATTTTACAAGGATGATTACGTACTGGTTAGACTGGAGAAATCTCCAGCCACAGTGAAATCAATCACAGACGGACCCCCTCTATCGTAACTGCAAACCGAGCGTGTGTATTTCGTGTGTTTAATGCAGGCATCGTTGCGTAATATTTGTGTCAGTGCATTTGTGGTGCAAGCAAACAGACGCATTACGCCTTTTAAGTTTCATTTGGTTTTCCCTGCATTCGGAAACAGATGCACAAACTGATTTTCCTCTTCAAATGTATTATAACTGTTTATGAGAACACTAGACTTTCTCTTTTTTTCCAGATATTTCCAATACTCACACCAAAAAGTAGCTTAAACTTGCCTATACTTAACAAGCTGGATAAACTGGACTGTTTTAATGCTTTATAAAACAGTTTTAGGGGCTGTTTACATGACAGATGCTGTGTCCAAAATCAGCCACAACTCACTATAGAGTGAGCTTGCCATTTCGTAGTGCTGTCCGAATGTATAGTGATGATTATTATACCCTGTATATTACACTCAATGTATCCCATAATTCATTTTGAAAAGTAATGTACAACCGATGGCCACTAACCCAAGCCCTACATACCATCATACATTGCGCTGATCGTAAAAATAAGTTATAATCATGAGTGGAGTAGCGCATTATAACAGAAATGGCCAGAAATTACTTTTCGTTTTTAAATTTTGGAGAAATAAGCTCAATATAATGGAACGTATTTATTTAAAAAAAATTTATCCCAGAGCCGGCTCGGCACCAGCTGACAGATGATGGCGCGTTTAAATGGCGTAATCAACGGCGCCGAGAGACGATCGAGTAGTGTCTGAAACTGGTGTTTTGCTGGTGAGCGCACTATATACACAACGACTGTTTTCAACTAAAAACGTAAAACTTTGTATGCGATTTTTTTATGCGACAACGGCGTTTTGGGGGCCTGAAAACACAAAGTGCAAGTTATTGAACAAAGTCTCCATGTAAACAACAAAAACGAACAAAGTCTCTGAGAACGATGACGTCTTGGATTTGTGTATTCAGTCTATAGCTTATTGCCATCTAGTGGCATGGAGCAGAATACAGCGTTTTTAGACGTCTTTGTGGAATCGTGTGAATGGGGATCGTTTTTATAATGGCGTCGTCTGGACACGGAAAACTCAAAGGAACAACTTCTCTGCTCTGTTGTGTAAACGTACCATTAGACAGTGAAACTAGTTGACCAGCTTAACACCAGTTCGCTAGACCACCTCAGGCTGGTTTAAAAGCTTTGTAAAAAATATCAACAAAGACCACATTTAGTCTATCAACGGTAACATTAAAGGGTTTGGATTAACACAAATATCAAACACTTATTCGTATACATTAAATGATAGCGTTACGTTTCGAGAATTAGCATTTGCGCTACATTTCATTTAGTAATGACATCTCCGAAATCCAGATATTATGGTGTTCCACTGTCCGAAGCAGTGATGTATTAGGAAATAACAATGACAATGCTAGCATTATGTTTGCAGTTGTTGGAATGTCAACAGAGATGTATATTAGCTACCAAATTATGGAGCTTAAATGTTGCTCTGCTATGCTAGCATGTTTTACCAGCCCGTTCTCATCCCAAGGCGTCATATACTGATGCTTTTGCCAATGCGTATACATCCAACGCACATGGCACCCTTTAGCGTCAATACAAGACGCAGATATATATGGGCCAGAAGGTGCCTCCTAGTGGTCTAACCCTAACCCTACCCAAAACCTAAACCTACCCATAACCGAAGTGTGTTATATTGACGCTAAAGGGTGCCATGTGCGTTGGATGTATACGCATTGTCAGTATATGATGCCTTGGGATGAGAATGCGTTGGTTGTACTGTATATTTACTGTTAAAACAGGTAAAACTATTGACGTTGTTATATACCCAACTGCTGCAAAATTTTGACTTTACAAGTATTAGCATTACATGCTTGCTAATGAGTAAAGTAATCATCGATACCACACTAGGCTTGTGCTGGAGTGGTTCTGGCTTTGTACTCAACCAACAAAGCTGTTGGAGATATAAAGGAAGAATATCCCACATATTTGAATAAAACACAGCATGAGGCCACTTGCCTCTTGCATGTCATTCAAGTAACCAATCATGTCAATCTAGCTTGACAGTCTTGTGTCAAACCAAATCACAGGCTGTTTCAGTCTGGTAATTTAGTTAAGGTCAAACACATATTTCAAGAAAGTTTCCAAGACGATTTCTTCTTAACAAAGCTAATAGTCTACCACATAGATTATATATATATATATATATATATATATATATATATATATATGTCCTTGTTATTACATGCATTTACTATAGTAATAACTACTGTATAAATTAGGCATACTTACATGCAACTAACCCTAAATCAAAACCTAATCCTATAATAAGTACATGTAGTTAATTAATATTATTCAGAACTTAAATTTATATATATAAGTACACTGTGACAGGGACATAATAAAATAAAATGTAACCATATTTGGCTACCAGCCAGCATCATTATAGAAATACTCTTTTGTAGGCATATTTTGTCACTAGTGGATGCTAACAGAGTGCATGACAAAGGGAAATTCAAAATGAACAGACTTTATTAAATCCATACTTGAGAACAGGAAAACACAACCACATAAAAAAGATGAGACAGGACAAAGAATTGAACAAAACAGGACAGAACAAAACGAGGGAACTAGTGAATCAATTAATTGAAACAGGTAAACAGAATGATGAAGGCACAGACTTGGAAACTTAGGGGCTGTTTACACATCACTGTTTTTTCAACTAAAAAATGTATGCGTTTTGGCCGTTCGTTTACACAACAAAGGCGTTCTGGGGGCCTGAAAACACAAATTTTTGAAAAACGAATTACAAAGTGCAAGTTCTTGAGAACAGTCTCCGTGTAAATAACAAAAACGCTAATCTCTAAAAATGATGACATCATGCACATGCGTATTATGCGCTCAATCTATAGTGTTTCATCGCCATCTAATGGCCTGGAGCAGAATACAGCGTTTTTAGCCGTTTTCGCAGATCTGTGTGAATGGGGATCGTTTTGACAATGGTGTGGTCTGTAAATGGAGAACTCAAAGGAAAAACTTCTCAGTTTTAAGCATTTGGTTGTCGTCTAAACGCACCCTAGGTCAGCAGGGATATCAAAAACACAATGAAACAAAGCAAACATATTTGTCGACCATGACTAATATATTCTAAAAACACATATAGCCTAGGCTACATCTAAAATCGCATACTATCTTACTATATTGTAGGAAAAAACCCCTACTGGTGAATGTAGCATCATAACAGAATCAGAAGTTTCAGTTACAAAAACTATTGTATAAATACCCTATTTACACTACTAATTCGTAGATTGTCTAAAGTATTTAAAGGGAATAATGCTTAAATTAGCATCTCCTTGTAATGCTTATAACTTTTTTTAATTTTTTTTTTTTTAAAATCAACGTTGTTCAAAGTTACATGTAGTTACTATAGTAATAACTATAAATTATACATAATTACATGCAACTAACTCTAAACCAACCCCTAATCCTATCCTAACCCTATAGTTAGTACATGTGGTTAATTATTATTACTGAGTTCTTGAGCACTGTAACACAGACACCTTAAAATAAATAGTATTTTGCCTCTCAAGTAAGATTTATTTTTACTACAACTGTGTATTTAATGACTCGACCTGACTTGGCGCATTATCTTGAGCTCTCCAGAGAGAGTCCAAACCTGCACAGTTTGGCAGTATGTATGTGAAGAGGAAGAAAGATAGGGAGACGGTGTCCTTTGGGAGAAGGCAGAGGTTGTGAGCACAGCAGAGACAGACAGACAGTAGGTGACACAGATGTATGATGCACCAGAGCTCCAGGCACAAAGGTCCCTGACAGGTGAGTCCATATTATAGATGAGCTGTGCATGATGATGTCGGCAGGAGTGTGGCAGCTTGGATTTTTTAAGGAGAACGGTAAATTATTTATAAACACAAGCATAAGTATATGAGAAGATTGAGGGTACATTTACACGACAATTATGTCCAAAAAATGCAAACATTATTTTCTTTATACAGGCGACAACGTTATCAAAATGATTCCCGTTCACACGGATCTGTGAAAACAACAAAAAATGCTGTATTATTTATGCCAGGCCAGTAGATGGCGATGTCACTATGCACCTTTAGACTGAACACGTAATACACATGTGCATGACATCACTGTTTTCAGCCGCCATTGTAGCAGAACTTCACCTGCGGTTAGCATCCCATTGACTCCCATTAATTTTGGCGTCAATTTGACAGCAAATAACTTTACATCTGAAGTGTCTAAAGACTTCATTTGTCCATTATTTATTTCTAAAGAAACACGACAATATATATAAAATGCTCCATTACTTTGTATCTTACGTTATGGCATCGTTGAAACAATTTTTGTAAAAATAGGCTAACGATTGCGTCATAACCAGTGAGACTTTCTGTCGCACAATAAAGATAATACCGTATAGACAGGAGGAGAAACTCGCAGGCACTCTTTAACTGGCTATGAGGCAATCGGGGGGATATGGAGGAACAAATTTAAGGTAGATACCCATAAAGAGAGAGTCCATAAAAGCAACCGGCCAAAATATTTCAACAACGTTTTCAAAATTTGTCTTGGCACAGCTACTAGAAGATTTACATCTGTCAAAGCCTGTTCACACCAGGACGAATTTAGTGCGCGTTATTCGCCGATGTTTAATGCCTCGTGACTAGGGATGGGTACCGAAACCCGGTATTAAACGGGCCCCGGTGCTGAATTTTGAAAGACCGCTGTATCGATAAGCTCGGGCGTTATCGGTTCTGCTGTCGGTACTGGAGAAATTATTTATTATTCCTATAAAGACGTTATCTTGAACATGTTTATATCGCCAGCCTTTTCTATATATAAACTATATTTTAATTAAACCATTTGTCTGTTGTGCAAATTTGAAATTCGCAGTTCAGAAGAGAGAGAGAGAGAGAAGAGAGAGAGCGATCTCTCACGCAAAGCCACAGCACACGCAACACGACAGCCCTGCTTAATGAGTGACAATGAGGACAGAACTAAACATTCAACGTGGTTACACTTTAGATGTGGGATATTATTCTAATATATTTTGTATTTCGGCTTCCAAAGATTATAAAAAGAAGATATTTGAGATAAAACCGTTAAAAAACAAGACGCATGATCTGTCCAGCTTAACTTCCTTTACTTCACAGCACTGCGGAGCGCTGTACCCAAACGTACCGTCAGAATCAGTACGATCGGCGATTGTTGCCTAATGCTGTCTTCTACTGTTTCAAGATCAAAAAATGGCTATTAAAAACACAAAAGCCTGCGCAAGAGCCTGTTCACAAGGCGGTGCGCGCTCCGAAACGGACTGCAACGAGACAAGAAAAGTAGCCTATACTTTGGGCTTCGTGTGTCCTTAACTATCAAATATACATACAAATGTCAAAATGACCAGCTCTGAGATTCACTTAAACACAGTTTATTCACTTAAACACAATTATGTCTTAAATGGACGTAAATAATAGGGAGAAATTGATGGTGCTTCAGTTACCGGTTACCGATTAGATTTGCTCTCGGTCTTAAAGGGGCAGCAGTCTAATAGCCTAAACCTGCTGACGATTCAGCCATTAATGCAAATCAAACAACAAAAGGCAGGAAAAAATCACTCACAGCTTTTGAATGAGTAACTTTAGATTTAATAAGCATTAATCTATCTATGATAAACTATACAGTGCTATTTTATATTTGATTACTAAATTAGGTTTCTTTTCAGACAGAAACAATTACCTGAAAAGATATGTTAGTACACCTTCCTGAAATTAAAGCACTTTTGTATATAATTTGTATCTTTGATTGATTTTATTCTTGTGTTTTTACTTGTTTTTTTTTTCTTATGTGTCCTTTTTGTATATAAAACAAAAAAGCCTGCACATTGCTGCATAACAAAAAGATATTTTTCTTCGTTTTGCTTTTTCTATTTTACATTTCAAAATATAGAGTTTAATTATGTTCTTAATTCTTTAAAAAAAAAAAAAAAAACACCAAAAAGAACCGATAAGAATACCGTTAAAGTACCGGATCGATAAGCGGTATCGGTAAGAGTAGTAATACCGATAAAACCTTAACGATACCCATCCCTACTCGTGACTAAACAAAGGGTGCCAATGTGAGTGTGCACACCAACCCAAAACGCCACGCTTAAAAGCGTAATTTTTTAAAAAACGCCTCTGGTTCGTTTTTTTAGTTTGACGCGCTGCGTCAAAAACTATCCGACCAATGAGATTGGTGCTTTTGCTCGTGTTTGGAGCTTCTGAAGTTACAGTAAAACACAACTTGGGGGCGCTCAAACACAAAACGATCTTTCCGAGCACACATATGCAACGGCGAAGAAATAGTGTCGCCGTCTACACTGCCGGGAAGAAATAAGACGAGGAAGATGCAAGACAAGATGAATGTAGAGCTGCTGTTCTTGCTGGTGCTAGAACATAAAGAACTATGTGACAAACGCGGCTGCGACTACAAACATCTTGATAAAAGAAAACTGATATGGAGTGGTATTGCAGAGCATCTAATGTCAGGGAATGAATTCGCATGTTCACTCGGCACATCGTTAGCAAAAATCGCTTGGGTGTGAACACAAAAAAACGTGTTGAAAAACGCTGACGAATAACGCGCGCTGATATTCGTCCCGGTGTGTACGGGCCTTCAGACTGTCGTCACGCTCAGTTTGAGTCTGCGCAGTCGCTCAGACATCAGAGAGGAAATTCAATAATCGGGCTTCAGTCTTCTCCGTTGAAATCAATGGGGTCGCTGTGTCCATTTCTTTTACCGTCTATGGTTTTTACAGATTCGCATTTTTTAGTTTAAACGGAGAGGATAACGGTATCGTTTTCAGAAACTTCCATTTTGAAACCCATTTTCAGGCCCCCAAAATGCCATCGTCGTGTAAATGAGCGGCCAAAACGCATAAAAGTTTTTAGTTGAAAATGGTGTCGTGTAAACTTTGTTTGTCTTTGCAGTTTATGAGTAACATACTTCACCTTTTCACCGCCAATGTCACTTAAACTCACCATAATGTTAACCAATAGGCAAATAGTTATTTAGGAATTATTTTAACGACTTGAAGATGTTTCTACCTAAAAAAAAAGAACCAAAATACTACTCTTTCTTGACACTTTTATGTATTCAATGATTTGCACTGTGTTTTACAAACTCAGCATGTGGTTCTTCAGACTTTCCATCATTCTGACAAACAAACTTAAACTTGACGACATTTGCTGCCATGACAATTGTGCATTAGGTATGTTTCTTGTACAGTGTGAACTCTTGTTTTTGCCTGCCAATTGCATTTTTCACCACTATATTGGGTCTGCTTGGATTTTCGGATTTCAATTTGGATTTGTCTTACTTGACTGATGTTATTTTCTCTCCATAAACTCCCAAATGGAGTTTGAACTACAACCTGAATCCGCTACATTACGCCCAAGAAAAATTTCATAACTTAACTGATGCCACCAGGTAACGGGTTTCCGCCATACTGTAAATCAATCACAATGAATGCGGAGTTAAATTGCGTCCATTTGAAACGTCTCAGGGAAGGTACGTTTTTACAGTGAGTTTTAACATTCCCTTGGTTTCCAGTCCATCTCTTCGTTTTTTTTCTGCTCGCTAAGATTGTAACGGTTAGCCTTTTTTTCCCCTTGTACCAGCACCTGGTTGTTTAAAACACACCATCTGTGTTTTATTCAGCTGTCTCTGACTACTTGTAGGGAATGGAGTTTGCGATTCTGTAGCAAAGCACAGTAATTACACAAAGCTCCATTAAATACAAGGAATTTGAGAAAGACCCAACACAGATGTTACAGTGAATCTGCAGAAAACAAGTGATGAAATCACGCAGGATGGCTGGTGCTGGGTGCAAGAGGACGTGTGGGAACAGGGAAAGAACACACAATGGGTGAGTAACCAAAATCTTATATGAAAGCATAATTTATCTGTATATGAAGAGTTCAGATGCAAAAGCCTCTAAGTGCCATTTGAAATTTTCTTCTAGAATGATCATTTTTATCAAGCTTGTATATTTAAGTTAAGTAATTTCACTTAAATTGCAATGAGGATTACCTATTAATTGTCATTTAAGTGAAATTACTGAACTTGAATATATAAGCTTGACAAAAATGACCATTTTAGAAGAAATTTTCAAATGGCATTTAGAGGCTTTTGCATCTGAACTCTTCATATGTATGCTTGTTTTTCTCAAATGAAACGCTTGTGAAGTGACACTCAAAGCAGAAGTTCATGTCCTCAATAAATCGAGACGAAGACACTAAAAAAAACACTGTGAGCTTGTGTATCACACAAAACTAAACCGGTCATTTAAAGCAGAGACACTCTGTGTGTGTGAATATCCACTGACTGGCTGTTGTCACGTTCATTTCTGCTGTTCGATTAATCCGTATCGAGGAAAAATATCCAGAGCTTATCATTGTTATCGACGTAAATCTTATCGCCCAGCCCTAATCTTTAGCATAAATGTTCTAAATAGATATCGAAATCTCTGACTGTGGGTTGGTATCTTGGCAGGTCTGAGTGCGGTTTGAGATATTGTTAAGATCTAAAACTTCAGAGGAGACCTATTGCACACCAAGAAATCATATTTCTGACTAGCTTATGTTACACCTCAGATAGCCTTTAAAAAGACCAGTCACACCTCCTGTTTTGAACTTGCCACTCAACGAGTTGGTCGAACATTTTAACCCAACCGCTTAGGCCGAATCCCAACCTCCGTTATTGTGAACATGGCAGATGAATTTGACTTGAATCAGCAAGGTGAAAGGCTGCCAAAGAAAACCAGAAAGCCATACACAAATCAGTATTCACCTTAGGGCAAGCTGCAGTTTGAAGATCTATTGTCAGAATGACTTTTCTTGAAACTTCTCTCTTAAGTGCAGTCTCGCAACAAGATCACCACCCAGGCCCTCGTTTGAAATGCCTCTCCCATACCTGTCAGACCAGCGGCAGATGCACGGCTAAGCCTGTGGATTCCAAACACCATCGCTGGATTTAATCCAGGGCTGAATCTGCTTTGCTGCTTGTAACTCAGCAGTATTAGGCTCCTTTTTCCATCTGCACCCCCGACAAAATTACCCTCAAGAACAATGCGGGTCCAGCAGACGTAATCTGAAAGAAAAGTGCCGCAATCATGGTGGTGTCAAAAGGAAATGGGTCGATGTGAAAGAGTGCACCCCGTGTCTCTCTGGCCACTGTTTTCGATCTTCTCCGCCAAGTGCGTAATTGGCAGGAGATTTTTACGATTATGCTTATTATGGCGCCCAAGCAGAGTCTTATCTTCAAGATTTTACCGGGCTGTTAGAGGCTTGATATTTGTATTGAGAGTGTTATACATAACTGAGAAGTGTGAACTGCTTGTTGATTGAAAGGTAGACATCTTCACACTGGAAAAGTGTGATTCTCAAGCATGTGGAGATTCTCATGTCAGAGCAGGGATTCAATTCTGGCATGGAAAATGCACATTATGTGAGCCCAGAACACGCATCACTGTTCTTGACTGCAATACATTCAGAGATTTAATTTGATGTATTTGATTTTCCAGCTGAAACATGCTAGCTGTTTTCAAGATTATCTAACCTGGTTTAGGCCATCTTAGGTTCCATCTTGGTCTAGCACGTTTCAGTTGAAGTGAATTTAGAAGTACACTAGCATATCGATCAGCCTCAAAGAGATTAAGACCAGACATCTTTAACCCTGCTCCCGGAGACCCACTTTTCTCATGAAGTTAGGTCCAAATCTAATCAAACACACCTGAACTAACTAAGGTTGTGTTTTGTTGAAGCAGGACTCCTGGAACTGGGTTGAGGACCTGTGGCATTGACTAAAAAACAGAAGAAAAAAAAAACCTTTTTATTTAATAGGGTCTTTGAGATGATCATGCTTAGAATATGATAGCTGGTTGTTGTTTGTTGCAGACCCACCAGTTTATATTCAACAAATTTGACCAGCTTGACCATTTTAAGGTGGTATCTAGCTGCTCAATGTTTGTAATTGGCTGGTCCATGATGGTTTAATTGTTTGACTGGATTCTGATCTCTGTCAAGGGCCCTGCTAGAAAGATCGAGATGATATACCAGGTCAGCAAATGTAGCCCAACCTGATAGAGGTTGAACTGGTTCACAACCTAAAGCAGCTTGTACCAGCGTTATGGTAGTCATTGTGGTTTGAACAACACTATCTCACGACCAATTCGTACGAATTCGACGCATGATTAAAAAGTGGCTAATTCGTACTAATTCGTACGACCTCACTCGTACTAATTCGTACGATTTGTCTAAACCCACGTGATGGTTATGTTTAGGGGCGGGGTAAGGGGTAGGTCATTCGTACGAATTCATTCGAATTGGCCAATTCGTAAAATATGTACGATGTACGAAAAATCTTATTAATTCGTACGAGTGAGGTCGTATGAATTGTTACGAATTAGCCACTTTTTAATCATTCGTCGAATTCGTACGACTTGGTCGTGAGATCGGGTTGGGTTTGAAATATGGTTGCTGGTGTCTATCTAGTCCATCCTGGTCAATTTCTGGTTTAGGTGGTTGATTAGCTGGATTTTGGTTTTAATCATATTTCTCTGTGAGGAGCTTCTCTGTGTTCTGTTCTTGTTATGGGGGTACCGCAAGGCTCCATTTTGGGACCGATTTTATTTTCATTATATATGCTCCCTCTTTGTTACATTTTCAAATCTCATCAGGTTCCCGATCATATTTATGCGGATGATCCCCAGTTGTACATGCCAATAAAATCTGGGTCTAAGTCCTTATCTGATTTATTGGCCTGTGTGAATAAGTTGGATGGGTGATAATTTTCTTCAGTTAAATTAAAATAAGACTGAAGTTATTCTATTTGGCGCCCCACATTTGGGAGATGGCCTAACCGTTGATTTAGGACCACTGAAAGCCAATATTCGCACTCATGTAAAAAACCTGGGTGTTATTGTTGACCATGAGTTAAAATTTGACAAGCAAGTAAACTCTGTTGTCAGAGGCAGTTTTTTTTCCAGCTCAGAAGTTTACGGAAATTGAAATCTATTTTATCTTTTGGCGAACTAGAGACAGTTATTCATGCTTTTATCTCAACAAGGGATGGATTATTGCAACGCTTTGTATGTTGGAATCAACCAGTTTTCACAAATGGTACACAACTGGTACAAAATGCAGCAGCACATTTCTTGATGGGGAAGAAAAAAAACTTGAGCATATCACCCCTATTTTATCACATTTGCATTGGTTACCTGTCAAGTATAGAATTGAGTACAAGGTTTTGACTTTTGTATTTAAAGCCTTGCATGGTCTTGCTCCAGTTTATATCTCAGACCTTATTTGTCCATACTCTCCACCAAGAACTCTTAGATCATCCTCTGACAAATTGTTAACTAAACTCTCTGCTTGTTATTAGAGCCAGACCGATTTATCGGCAGGCCGATATTATCGGCCGATATTAGGCATTTTTGAAACTATCGGTATCAGCAGTTATAATGGCCGATAAATTAATATTTCAAAAATAAAATAAAAACGAACGAAACACGCTTCGACCATGTCATGAGTGTTGCAGTTGTATAGTTTGTCCACCAGAAGGCACTCTACACCTTCCCTGTTGGCAACACTCGTGTATAACGCGCCACACATCCTGCAATCTGCTGATCCAGCCAGATTCATGGTGAATTAGTCACGAGTCATACATTGCTTGAAATCTGTTAATGTTTTATTGCATGTTTCTGAAAAAAAAAAAAATTTATATATCGGCCGATATATCGGAATATCGGATTTTAAAACCAACAAATATTTGTATCGGTATCGGCCTTCAAAATGCTTTATCGGTCGGGCTCTACTTGTTATGTGCCCTGTCAATCATAGCAGTCTCTATTCTACATCACTCACCAATCAAAATAGGCTTTTTAACCGGCACACTCAGTGTCCAAATTCACTCACTGGTTTTCCTTCACTCTTTTAAGTGGACTATATTAGTGGAGTAATAGGGAATACTGAATGAGGGAATAGGAGGGGACTTTGAATGAAGCACTAGTTTCTACAAAAAATAAATAAATAAATAAATTCCAGCAGGGATTGGCACTCACGAGACTCAAAAAAAACAATCACAGCAAATGCCAACAACCATTAAACTCACTGTATTCGCATGTCTTCAATTTAATGGATGTGGAACACGCCTCTCCCTCCATCAGGATGTTATGATCTTCCAATAAATTGATTTTCAAGTTTTTACCACATCCTGTTGTCATCATTTCCCAGAGCCTATTTCTGTATAAGTCAACCCCAGATGAAGGGTTCGCACCTTACACCATTAATAGACAATCTTGTTAAATAGGTCCTTCAACGACTGATTTCTACTGTCTTACCTGCAAGCGCTGTTAGTTCTGAAGTAGGTATTGATTTTTTTTCCTGCAGTGAGTGCAGCTTCTCCCTTGATAATGGATCGAAGTGTGGGGTTTTCATATCTGTATGGGACCATTTGAATTCGCTTCTAGGTACTTCAATCATTCCCTTGGTTAATATATCCCATCAGAACAAACCAAAGCCTGGACGGAAGACATAACACATCATCATAACTAGATTTGCATATGTGGAAGAGAATACTAGTGCTTGCAAAGCAAGTAAAAACGATCCCCCAGAGCTGGGAAACACGGCAAAACTAAAGGACATCATAAGACGCAGGAAGGCCATTACCCTACATTTCTCAACCAAAATTGCAGACATATCACTGAGATGCTCAACTAAATGTCAGTAGTAGCAGATTTAATTGCAGACAACTGCATAGTGTCGCCATACACAAAGTAGAGTATTTAAGGAAGAGGGTTTAAATATTGTTAACACAGAGTCTGCTGGGTTAATGTGTTACGTGTCAGTTTGTGCCTGCCGGTGGTGTTATTCATGGAATGGAGAAGTGAATGTGCCTGTGCTTTGATAACACATGCTGCTCTTGCTGATTTAAACTAAGGGTGGCGTGCCATTGTGCAGAAAGACAAGCAAACAGAAGGGTCGTTGTGTGTGTGTGTGTGAGGTGTGTATGTGTGTGATGTGATTGCCATAGCCCACCCTCTAAACTGCTTGCAAATATTGTGCAAGAAGCCATATAAAATCAACAAACTTGTTAAAAAAAAGGCTAGTATTGTATAAAGATGCATTTAGATCTGTTTTTAGAAAGAAAAGCCTTTAAGGTCACGTGCAAGGTCAATACAAATTAGTTCATTGGTTGGTTGAGAATGGAACAAGTGCAGGTAATAGGATCATATTATGAGGCGGAGTATGAGGTCGAGAGCACACTAAAATAGATGCATGAACAAATTCCGGAAGTGCCGGATATGGATGCAGCTTGTTCCTACACAAATTATACTCTACATGCTTCCTCTCCAGGATTTTCTCAAAAAATGTAACATTCAGCATCAAGTTTCAATCAGTTCACTGAAATAACAATCAAACATAGACTATTGTGGCTAATGAAATTTAAATCATAGTCGCTATTAAAATCATTAGCATTCTCATATTCAAAAGTAATAAGTAGATTCCAAAGCAAATGATGTTATCTTTTGGAAACTGAAATGACCAAATGAAAAGCGTCAACATCATTGAGATGCTCACAGTGTTGCTTACTTTTAATTGCCAGGAAAGTCCTTGCAAATATATTGTAAAATGATCAATAAATCAATATTTATCTCCTAGTTCCAATAGATGCACTGGAGAAAAGGGTTAGAGATGACACCTTATGCCCCGAATCACAATATTGATATCACTCAAACATTATAAAGATCTAGGAATTCCTTAGTGGGTAGACTGGGGTTTCTATTCAATAACCACAAGCATCATGTCCTGTGGTTGGAACTTGTGAGGCATGGAGGATATTTTGATGGTGATGGCTATATCAGGAAGAGGAGGGAATCGTTGTACAAATTAATTGAATAATTTATCAAGCGAAGCCATGATTAGTCAGGTCTGAATCAATGGAGTACAGCTTGATTAGATGATCAGGCTGACCCGTAACTAGCAGACGGTCTATGATGAGCCGATATTCCGTTCTGAGTGAGTGTTAATGGCACAGATAATGAAACACTTCAATCAGATTTTATCAGCGTTGATACTGTGTCTGCAATATTGTTTACAGGCGGATGGACGGACCGATAAATAGCAGGTTTCCCAATCTCACACTGGTCTGGTTTGCGGTTTTGGACGCTTGTGAGCTGGTCAGGCTGGGAGAAATCACTAATCCCACTGAACGCCCAGGCTGAAAAATCAACTAGAACAGCTTAAACCACTTAAGACCAGCAAACCACTTTAGGCTGCACACTTAAAATACCCAGAAAGGATCCATAAAAGAAGAAAAAAGGCGATAACATATCTCTCCATTTCTGTTACTAGCCTGCAGCCAGGCTTTCTCAAGCCGTCATAAATACACATAACAGCGACACTTACATGCTAAACCACATAGCTAAACACGGATCTGTCCCACACTACAAAGCTTAAAAGATTTTTGTCTTTTTTTCTCGACTCTGCACTAGGATATAGCTTCTAGCATGATAACACCATTAGCCACACCACCGAAAGACACTTATCAATCCCTTCAGCACTAACGTCTCAGCAGCTGCACCAAATGCTATTTAGCTAGCAAGAGGATAGAAAATCCGTCCTGTTTTTTTATTTTATGTGCTGTCCAAGGGGTATTTTTAACCACGGTGTCTGCAAGAAGCCATTCATCTTTTTACTTCTCTGCACCAGGTCAGGAATCAGCAAACAGTGCAATCCCTTCTTCAGTGAGACCTCTTTGAACGTTTTTACTTCACAGAATGACTTTAAAGGCCAGCCATCAACAGGGTATTTCTCCATCAGACGTTGATTAAATGTTAATTGAATGTTGAAATAATCGTTATAATTTTTCAAACCCCAACCCTTAGTATTAATCTTCACTGCACAACCCTCCCCCATCTTTTGTGCTACGGGCACTCAAACCATGTGACGTGTGGAGAGTGTGTTATGTTTCTTGGCAATTTAAACAAATTTTTGCATGGTGGATGATAAAATGTATGAAAATCCCATTGAAGGAGGGCCCAAGACGTATCTAGGGAGCAGGATATCATACTTTGTCTCTAAAATAGAATTTTTGATCAAGCCCAGATCCCAGCCAGCCATCACCCGTATGCACAGAGTATAAGCCAGAACCCACCGCAGGCGGGGAGCTTTGGCCTGCCACTATGAATGAGCCAGGGACAAATGAGCAAGCCATGCAGATTTGTGTAATCTGTAAACATCTGTACCTCGCGGTATTTATAGAACATAGATTCTCGCAGGTGAAAACGTAAAAATATGTTATCAGATGTGCCTTTCGTTTACACGGTGGCTTAAAAGGGCTTAAAAACGCAAAAAAGTGAAACCACCCTCCAGAGTGGAAATCTTAAAAATGCTCCACCCGCGTAAAGGGTAAAAACGCAAAAGTCTGCAAGACAGTGAAGGTTGTACAAAGGCGCACGGACTTGGTGTTGTTGTGTGGCAGTGCTTCACATTACCACCTAGCTGCCTAGAGTGCATAATATCCACTTGGAAATTCACACACTTTTGCGTCACCATATGCACGCGGATTTCCCACCCATAATGCTCGTCTAAACGTATAATAAAAAGTGGTAATGAAACAGCACTTTTGCGTTTTCTCTTCGGATCGTTTCCGTGTAAACATAGCCTTAGTGGACCTGGACACTGTGGTTGATTGACTAGTAAATGAGGTAGTGCTTTCCACCGCTGGACCTGCCCAGCATGAATCCAGGTTCGTTACTCTGTTTGAAGTCTGTGTAATTGTCAATGACCCCGCCCAGCCGCCCTTACCCTCTTCCTCTGCCCCATTCAACCAGTCCGCCTGCTCTGGTTGCCTTCAGCTCTATGTCTTCTTCTCTTACTCAATGTTGTGTTAAAAAGCCTCCAGGGTCGCCCCAGCAAGTGGATCACCCAGCTCTGCCTCCAGTCACTGATCCCGTCACTCCACCTCAGTCAGTCGACCAGTCGGGTCCACTTTGGCTTCTTCCTCCCTCGGTTCCACCAGATACCATTATGGATCCTCCGGCCCTGCCTCCAGTCACTGATCCCGTCACTCCACCCCAGTCAGTCGACCAGTCGGGTCCACCTTGGCTTCTTCCTCCCTCGGTTCCACCAGATACCATTATGGATCCTCCGGCTCTAGTCGCTGATCCCGTCACTCCACCTTGTTGTGTCAACCTTTCGGCTCCACCTTGACTTTTTCCTCCCTCTGCCTCCAGCCCCTGATCCCGTCACTCCACCCCAGTCTGTCGACCAGTCGGGTCCACCTTGGCTTCTTCCTCCCTCGGTTCCAACAGATACCATTATGGATCCTCCGGCTCTGCCTCCAGTCACTGATCCCGTCACTCCACCCCAGTCCGTCGGCCAGTCGGGTCCACCTTGGCTTCTTCCTCCCTTGGTTCCAACAGATACCATTATTGATCCTCTGGCTCTCCCTCCAGTCACTGATCCCATCACTCCACCCCAGTCAGTCGACCAGTCGGGTCCACCTTGGCTTCTTCCTCCCTCGGTGCCACCAGATACCATTATGGATCCTCCGGCCCTGCCTCCAGTCACTGATCCCGTCACTCCACCCCAGTCAGTCGACCACTCGGGTCCACCTTGGCTTCTTCCTCCCTCGGTTTCACCAGATACCATTATGGATCCTCCGGCTCTAGTCGCTGATCCCGTCACTCCACCCTGTTGTGTCAACCTTTCGGCTCCACCTTGACTTTTTCCTCCCTCTGCCTCCAGCCCCTGATCCCGTCACTCCACCCCAGTCTGTCGACCAGTCGGGTCCACCTTGGCTTCTTCCTCCCTTGGTTCCAACAGATACCATTATGGATCCTCCAGCTCTGCCTCCAGTCACTGATCCCGTCACTCCACCCCAGTCCGTCGGCCAGTCGGGTCCACCTTGGCTTCTTCCTCCCTTGGTTCCAACAGATACCATTATTGATCCTCTGGCTCTCCCTCCAGTCACTGATCCCATCACTCCACCCCAGTCCGTTGACCAGTCGGGTCCACCTTGGCTTCTTCCTCCCTCGGTCCCACCAGATACCATTATGGATCCTCCGGCTCTGCCTCCAGTTACTGATCCCGTCAATCCACCCAAGTCCGTTGACCAGTCGGGCCCACCTTGGCTTCTTCCTCCCTCGGTTCCACCAGATACCATTATGGATCCTCCGTGACTTCCAGTCGCTGATCCCATCACTCCACCCCAGTCTATCGACCAGTCGGGTCAACTTTGGCTTCTCCCTTCCTCGGTTCCACCAGACACCATTATAGATCCTCCAGCTCCAGTCGCTGATCCCGTCACTCCACTTTGTTGTGTCAACCTTTTGGGTCCACCTTGACTTCTTCCTCCCTCTGCATCCAGCCCCTGATCCCGTCTCGCCACCCCGGTCGGTCTGTCTCTCCACCTTGGTTTCTCCCTCCTCACGGCTCAACAGGGCTCCCTCATCCCTCCGGCTCCACCTTGGTTAGAGGTAACTCTGCCTACGCCACGGACTTACGAGACGCCCACTGCGCTCCGTCTTCCCTCCGCCTCCGGATGTAGTTTGATTGTCTAATTATTTATCAATTTTATTATTGTACTGAACATAAATAAATACATAAATAATGAATAGTGGTTTTATTGTGTATTATATAGACAATAAAACAATATAAATCATAAATTTAGCTAATATTAATTATAATATAAATTTTTATATAAAATTATTTTTAATATAAAGATACAATATATATATTAAAACAAAGCGTCTTCATTTTTTAATGATATGGAACATTTTTTGTCCAAAAATAACTTTAACCCCAACAAATGAATCAAAACTCACTCACAAAACTCATTTTTAGACACAAAGAATGATCAGCATAACTTTGTGACTGACTCTACTGTTCTGCAAATGCACATGATATCTGATTTTTAATTCTGACATCTTTTGCTATTGATTAGAAAAAAAGGATGTTGTTTTTTTAAAACACAAAACCAACATGGATACAAAGATAACATTTCTACAATTGTGGGTGGAATATCTGATTTAAGCTAGAAAAACTATGGTATTCATTGTTCACCCAACTATCGGGTGGTTGTGCTTGGCATTCCCACATTATTTATCGCACCATCACTCTTACTTTACATTTCACAAGGGTCTAGAAAGATCCGACTGCAGAACCGACAGCCCGGGTCCTTCTGAAATTACAACACCTCCTGAACACGAGCAGGCCTGCCATTTCTCCTCAAAGCCCAACTGGATGATTAATGGGCAGGTAAAGACTTTTCCATGCCACGTCTAGATACCTCAGCTAGGCCTCAGTGCACAGATAAAAGTCAAAGCGGGATTGCAGGGCCAAGCGTTCTCCTGCTAGAACAAAGCCTCATCACACAGAATGCATTCTATGCAATCCTGCAACACGTTCAGACAGGTAGTGGATGTCGCGGAATACAGCCAGAGGAGTCTGTCAATTCTTTTCTTGCTATGTCAATTTGGACCTGAAGACAGTGACTTCACCCAATGCGACTCTGAATAAAGTGAACCGACATCAAAGACCCACAGAGCAAATATAAGCTATATATGCAAATGACTGACTGGATGTTGCCAGAGAGACAGGTTAATTGGGAAAAGGAGTGTTCCGGCAATCTGTTTCCTTCCTTTTTCTCTCACTCCATGCTGCACAGGAAAGATGAAAGACAAAACCTTGAAAGTTTTCCCCCTTTTCTTCGTTTGTTGGAGCTCAGCGTGGCTTGTTTGTTGTAGCGTGCTGCTGTATTCGCAGGACAGAAGCGAACAATTTGTTCTGAAGTTGACTGTATTCGAGTTCACGTGGAGGTCTTGATCTTGTCAGTGAGAGCTGATGACATGCTCTTGGATTTCTTCAGTGACTTTTAGGCATGTGTGAACTGCCTTTGAGGATAAGAAAATATGACAGTTGTGCTTGTGTGAAACAGTCAGAAGGAGATTCTACCACAATACAATCCACCACACAAGAATGTAACACAATACACTGTATGTTTAGTTAAGCCATCAATCCATCCATCCATACATTAATCCATCCATCTGGACATTCATTCATTCATCCATCCATTTATCAAAAAGGCATTAATTAATTCATTTATATATCCATCCATCCATCCAAATATCCAGTCATCCATTTATCCAATCATCTATTCATTCATACATCCATCAAAACACATATTCATTAATCCATGCATCTATACATCCATTTATTCATCCATCCATCCATCCGACTATCCATCCATCCAACCACCCATTTATCCATTCACTTATCCATCCATCCATCCTCGCATTTATCCATCCATCTGGACATTCATTCATTCATCAAAAAGGCATTAATTCATTCATTTATCTATCCATCCATCCAAATATCCAATCATCCATTTGTCCATATATCCATTCATCTATTCATTCATCCATCCATCCATCAAAACAGGTATTCATATACATCTATACATCCATTTATTCATTCGCCTATCCATCCATTCATTCATTCATCTGACTATCCATCCATCCAACCATCTATTTATCCATTCACTTATCCATCCATCCAGATATTAATTCATAATTCATTCATCTATTTATCTATCCATCCATCAAAAATCCATCAAAAATCCATTCATCAGTCTGGCAAAATTCATTCATTCATTCATTCACCTATCAGTCCATCGAAAAATCATTCATTCTTTTATCCATTCATCCATTCATAAATTCATTCATCCATCCATCCATGTATCCAACCATCCAGTTTCCGATCCATTTAGTTATCCAGATATTCATTTATTCATTCATCCATCAATCCATCCTCCCATCCATCCATCCATCTGGAAATTCATTCATTCATTCATCCAAATATCCAATCATACATTTTCATCTATTCATTCATCAAAACACATATTCATTAATCCATACATCTATCCATCAATTTATATATTAATCTATCAGTCCATTCATTCATCTATTCATCTGATCATCCATCCATCCATCCGGATATTAATTAATTAATTATTTCATCCCTTTATATATCCATCCATCAAAAATGCATTCATTCATCCATTTATCTATCAGTCCGCCAAAAAATAATTCATTCATTAATTCATTTATTCTTTTATCCATTCATCCATTTATCAATTCATTCACCCATCCATTTATTTATTCATCTATCGATCCATTCATTCAACCATCCATCTGACTATCCATCCATCCAACCACCCATTTATACATTTGTTCATTCATTCATCTATCCATTCATTCACTTATCCATCCATCCATCCAGTTATCCATCCATCCATCCATCCTGCAGACTCAGCAGTGATGCAGCAGTGATCCTGACCAGCAGTGCAGGAAAACAAGATCCATGCATTCAAACAAGTTTGAACCCAGAGGTCTACATTGCAATCACTGCCTATTCATTAAATTCCACTGGAGGACCTGGATGAAGCCTAACGCGCAATTAAATTGATTTTAATCCCCGGATATGGTCTAATTATTTTGCATTAGAAGTTGTGGGAGAGGTGAATTGGAGTGGAATTAATGTGAATTATTCTAAAAGTGAAAAACACACACTTGGAACAAATTGACATCCCACTTGGCAGAAATTAAAAATAAAAGAGATGCGTAGAGAGGAGCTGATCGTGTAAAAGGGAAGTGACTCTATAATTTTAGATCATTATCTTTTTGATGTCAACATGAAAAGATATCTGCGACCCAGTTTACCTTGACATAAAAAGGGGGGCTCAATTTATATGTTTATTTTTTGGGAATAAAATGCACCAATAAATCACAAGCAATAAATGCCGGAATATTCATTGAACAAGTAAATGGGGTCAGATTTGATTTTATAAATATATTTAACCAGAGAAAATCTCATTTGTTTTTTGCATTATGTGCATACATACATACATGCATACATATGTAGCTTTTATTTATTCATTTATTTATCTATTAATAATGTACACGCTGAAAGAATAATGTTCAAAACAAATATTTTGTCTTGTTTTTATGAAGCCTAAGCCAAATACATAAATAAATAGATTATAAGTATTTTTGTCCTCTTTTAGGACACAATATATAAAGTCTTGTTTTTATGAAAAAGAAAAGTATCAACATTAAGTGACTTTATGTTTTAAATAATAAGAAATATCTGCCAACTGGGTTAGAAAAAGTAAATCTTGTTTTTCCTTTGAATAACGTTTACTTTTTTGAGTCAATTGGTGCTTTTTTCTTGTTTTATGTATAAAAACCCACTTAGTTTTAATACTTTTTTAATTTACATTAAGTCATTTTGAAGTAAATGTATCTTGATTTAAGAATGCTTAGATATTTGTACCGTAAAAAATGCAAAAATACTGAGTAAGAAAATCATATTTGCTGTGTTCAAAATAAATATATAATAAAGCTGTAAATAAATAAATAAATAAATAAAGCCAGGGTCATTGTCCATTTATTTAATTATTTATTTATTTGTCCATTCATTCACCACATTTACCCTTATCAAGCATGTGTGCAACTACATGTGGAGATTAGTTATATAAACAACAGCATGTGTCTAAACACAAATATATGATATAAAACAATATTTCTAATATAAACAAAAATATCATGTTTTTTTAACCATTAGAACTATTAAAAAATGAATGGATTAATTGCAAATCTCAAATTGCACGCACTACAGGTGCCAACGAGGCCATAAATAATATATTTATCATCAGGAAACAATACGGAGTGTAGTACAATGCAACCAGTAATTTAGCATTTTTAGCCCACCAGCATGAAAATTACTGATGTATTCTTATTAAACTTTCAGCTCTTCTAGTTCGATAGGACCGTTTCCATAGTAACCACACAAAGAATGTGCGCCTGAGAGCCGAACTGAGCGCTACCCTTTCTCTCTCCTAGACTCTCTTTCTAGGTAATAGATATTTGCTTGAAGGTGACATCACTCATGCTGTTGTTGGCTTCTGAACACACAGACAAGAATGTATGGCAAATTATAAAGAAGTTCAATTCAAAAGGCATCATAATGGGGATTCTTCTGCCTGATATGTGATGATGTGCTAGAATAAGACAAGCTGATTGATATTCAGAGCAACTTAAAGGATTACAAACATCTTGTTCAAACCAAGAGGTATGAAATTGTACAAAATCATTTGTTTTCTAGCTCTATAAAAGGAGTAGTTCACCCCAAAACTGAAATGATGTGAATGCACACATAAAAAAACAACAACCTGTCACTCACATGAGATCCACCAATACCAAACCATCCAATCAATTCCCTATGTAAGAAATCAAGTCCCACCCTGCATTTGTTCTTGTTTGAGAAGCTGTTTCACTCAGATACAATTCAAGAAAAGACTATCGCAACTTCTGTTTTATGCTGCCTTTAGGGGAATCACTGAATCCTCAAGGTGTGGGTAAATAGGATCCATCTCTTTTCACAGCAAGCTGGAATTTTACACAACAAAGAACATCCCCATCCAGAGGATTCTCCAGGGGAGCAGCTGTGGACTTCAACAGGCATGACCCAGATCCTCAGATGGCCAGCTAGGTTTGCTTCCACATCCTGTGTCTGGGTTATTACATTCATTTTGTGCTCCATCCTTTCCTCCTAAATGGTTTCATCGGCCAATCAGAATGCATGAGTGCTTTCTCTTCGTTCACACACAGTGATTTTGATCCCAGGTTTTGAGGTGTGAGGTGACCTGTAAGCTGCCATGCGGTGTATCAGATAAACAGTCATAGCTAACAACACAATTCTTTAACAAGAACACAAAACATTGAACGTTGAACAGAAATACTGACAGCCAGTAAGGTCTGGCATTAGCATGTCGCTAAGCTAACAACTCGATTCTTTAACAAGAACACAAAATGCATTGAACAGAAATACTGACAGCCAGTAATGTCTGGCATTAGCATGTTGCTAAGCTAACAACCCGATTCTTTAACAAGAACACAAAATCTTGAACGTAGAACAGAAATACTGACAGCCAGTAAGGTCTGGCATTAGCATGTCGCTAAGCTAACAACCCGATTCTTTAACAAGAACACAAAATGCATTGAACAGAAATACTGACAGCCAGTAATGTCTAGCATTAGCATGTCGCTAAGCTAACAACCCGATTCTTTAACAAGAACACAAAATATTAAACATAGAAAATAAATACTGACAGCCTTCAATATCTGGCATTAGCATGCCACTAAGCTAACAACCCGATTCTCTAACAAGAACACAAAATATTGGACATAAAACAGAAATACTGACAGCCAGTAATGTCTGGCATTAGCATGTCGCTAAGCTAACAACCCGATTCTTTAACAAGAACACAAAATATTGAACGTAGAACAGAAATACTGACAGCCAGTAATGTCTGGCATTAGCATGTTGCTAAGCTAACAACCCGATTATTTAACAAGAACACAAAATATTGAACGTTGAACAGAAATACTGACAGCCAGTAATGTCTGGCATTAGCATATTGCTAAGCTAACGACCCAATTCTTTAACAAGAACACAAAATATTGAACGTAGAACAGAAATACTGACAGCCAGTAATGTCTAGCATTAGCATGTCGCTAAGCTAACAACCCGATTCTTTAACAAGAACACAAAATATTAAACATAGAAAATAAATACTGACAGCCTTCAATATCTGGCATTAGCATGCCACTAAGCTAACAACCCGATTCTCTAACAAGAACACAAAATATTGAACGTAGAACAGAAATACTGACAGCCAGTAATGTCTAGCATTAGCATGTCGCTAAGCTAACAACCCGATTCTTTAACAAGAACACAAAATATTAAACATAGAAAATAAATACTGACAGCCTTCAATATCTGACATTAGCATGCCACTAAGCTAACAACCCGATTCTCTAACAAGAACACAAAATATTAAACGTTGAACAGAAATACTGACAGCCAGTAATGTCTGGCATTAGCATGTTGCTAAGCTAACGACCCAATTCTTTAACAAGAACACAAAATATTGAACGTAGAACAGAAATACTGACAGCCAGTAATGTCTGACATTAGCATGTTGCTAAGCTAACAACCCGATTATTTAACAAGAACACAAAATATTGAACGTTTAACAGAAATACTGACAGCCAGTAATGTCTGGCATTAGCATATTGCTAAGCTAACGACCCAATTCTTTAACAAGAACACAAAATATTGAACGTAGAACAGAAATACTGACAGCCAGTAATGTCTGGCATTAGCATGTCGCTAAGCTAACAACCCGATTCTTTAACAAGAACACAAAATATTGAACGTAGAACAGAAATACTGACAGCCAGTAATGTCTAACATTAGCATGTCGCTAAGCTAACAACCCGATTCTTTAACAAGAACACAAAATATTAAACATAGAAAATAAATACTGACAGCCTTCAATATCTGGCATTAGCATGCCACTAAGCTAACAACCCGATTCTCTAACAAGAACACAAAATATTGGACATAAAACAGAAATACTGACAGCCAGTAATGTCTGGCATTAGCATGTCGCTAAGCTAACAACCCGATTCTCTAACAAGAACACAAAATATTGGACATAAAACAGAAATACTGACAGCCAGTAATGTCTGGCATTAGCATGTCGCTAAGCTAACAACCCGATTCTTTAACAAGAACACAAAATATTGAACGTAGAACAGAAATACTGACAGCCAGTAATGTCTGGCATTAGCATGTTGCTAAGCTAACAACCCGATTATTTAACAAGAACACAAAATATTGAACGTTGAACAGAAATACTGACAGCCAGTAATGTCTGGCATTAGCATATTGCTAAGCTAACGACCCAATTCTTTAACAAGAACACAAAATATTGAACGTAGAACAGAAATACTGACAGCCAGTAATGTCTGGCATTAGCATGTCGCTAAGCTAACAACCCGATTCTTTAACAAGAACACAAAATATTGAACGTAGAACAGAAATACTGACAGCCAGTAATGTCTGGCATTAGCATGTCGCTAAGCTATCAACCTGATTCTTTAACAAGAACACAAAATATTGAATCTAGAACAGAAATACTGACAGCCAGTAATATCTGGCATTAGCATGTTGCAAAGCTAACAACAATTAAATTCTTTAAGAAGAACACAAAATACTGAAAGTAGAACAGAAATATTGACAGCCAGTAATGTCTGACATTAGCATGTTGCAAAGCTAACAACACAATTCTTTAACAAGTACACAAAACATTGAACTTGAGGATTTGAGGGTTCTTCACACTTACTAGTAGCTGAAAGCATAACAAAATAAGACAAAATATTAAATGTAAATATAAATTAATCATTAAACTCCACATGGACACCAAAAAGTCATGGTTTGGCTTGAAAGGATGGGGAAAAGCCTGTACCTGTATTTAAATATGGCACATAGCAACATATGTATAGCAAATATTACATTATATAGTAGACATATTGCCAGAGCCAGATTTACTTTGGAAGACTCTTGATAGTGTGAAATGGCCTTTTTCCACGTCTGCTGCATTTGTTGTCAAAGAGTACAGTGACTTGCTGGCCTCAAGCAATTTAATCAACCCAGGCTCATTGGAAAAAACACGCCTGTGGCGACATTTCTGCAAAATGATAGTCCATTGATTTTTGTAGGTTTCACAACACTTTCAAAGTAAAATCCAGTGAGTGGCGCAGATGAACCTGAAACTGGCAACATTTTAATATGTTAGTATCACGGTAGTTCGGAAATAAAATGTCCGGAGAGTGGCTCTATTAGGTTAATGTCAAGTCAAGTAATCTTAATGTATATAGTGCTTTATTCAATTTAGATATAAGTTAATATTTTAATTAATTATAATAATTAATTAATTAATTACTTTATTAATTAATATTCTGCCTTTATATACGTAATTTCACTGAAATGGAATAAAGGAGTTCACTTTTGAAAAAAAAAAAAAACAACCTTTTGCTGATAATTTACTCACCCCCATGTCATCCAAGATGTCCATGTCATTCTTGCCTCAGTCGAAAAGAAATGAAGGTTTTTGATGAAAACATTCCAGCATTTTGCTCCATATAATGGACTTCAATGGGAACCAAACGTTTCAAGGTCCAAAAGACAGTGCAAACTGTTGAAAGGGCTTTAAACGACTCCAGACGACGAATAAGGGTCTTATCAAGAGAAACGATCACTCATTTAATAAATAAATAACAAAGTTTAAGTTTTATAAGCTCAAATGCTCGCCTTGCTCTGTTCTGTGACGTACGTTTATGACTCTCCTGTTCGAAATGAATGAACCTTTTTCCGAGTCATTTGGTTCATTCAACGAACGACACGAACGAATTGACTCGGAAAAGGATTCGTTCATTTTTCAAAATGCAAAATTTCTCTTCGACTAAAGAAAGAAAGATATGGACATCTTGGATGACATGGGGGTGAGTAAATTATCAGCAAAACTTTTTTGAAAAGTGAACTACTCTTTTAAGTATCGCATTTAATAATATTTAGTATTTAAAAAGTACGATTTCTGATGTTTGGAGGCACGTTTTTCCAATGAGCCTATGTTGATTTTAAACGCTGTCGGTGGCAACACACTTTAAGGCAGTGTAATATTACCGGCCACTGTTTGAGACAGTATCTATGATGTCTTATGATTCTTCGATGGGAAGCTCACTTGGGTTTGGAGCCCTGGTGAACCTGAGATCTGTTTTGAGTTTGCTGTGATAAGAGCGAACATGATATGAAAGGACAATCAAGTCCTGGAAATGTCTAAAAGGGCAAATTCGGCATATTGTGTGGAAATCCCCCCTTGGTTTCTTTTGCTTTTCTCAGCTGTCAGTTTAGGCCTTTGAATAGCACAGCTGCGTTCCTACCTGCCCTCGCATGAACCACACGTCACCTCACAATCAGCTCTGTGCTGCTTCCCGGGGCGGTACAAAGTCAGAAAATAAAGCGCTAATCATCCATAACTGTCCCCCTCCATGTCACGGGGAGAGTAAAGAGACCATCCAACAAAACATAAATGATTCATCAAGGGCTTTTTCTCATTTGCTGTCTTATTTTCCGCTTTCCCCATTCATTTTACGGCATCTTTTTTGTCCTTCCTGTATGAGTGGAATCACAGCCTCTGTTTTGGCTTTCGTGTCAGCGCCAGGCAGACAGCTTCAGTTTTTCGTTGCTCCATTTTCGGATGAACAAAGACAATCCAGCTGTGTTGTCAGAAGGAGATGATTCTCTCTTTCTTTCTCTCGCTCTCTCTTTCTATTTGTTTCTCACCACCCTCCTCTTTTTTTCCATGCAGTTAACACACACTCTCCTCGACTTGGCAATAAATTCTGTCAGATTTAATAAAAGGCTACATCTCTCACACTGCGTACGGCAGTTTGGAGGACTCCTGCTGGGTTGGAGAGGACCCACCTGTCCTGAAAACAACACAAGACTGTGACCTCTCACCTGTTCTTGCTTCAAAACATATTTGGTTTTGTATATTTTGCAGAGAAATGTACTGTCATCTTTTGAAATCAGTGAGTTTGGTGTGATATGTTGATATGTTCTGTCTTACGGTTTGTATTTCCACAAAGCAAGATCGTTTGGATTTATGAATGAACCGCTCATTTTGAAATCTTACCGGTCTGCTGACACTTGTTATGGCATCCGCTTCAAACATTACTTTAGTTAACTCTACAATAGTGAATCCACTTCGCCAGCTAATTACACTTTGACGGCGATACCAAAGAAAGGTATCGAGTCTAGAGAGGTCTTAAACATGTTGTATCAACAAGGCTTTGGCATCTAAGGGCCTAAGAAAGGTATGTCAATGGTATTCACCATCTAGACAAAAAGCTGAGAGACTTTTCATGACGCCTAGAGTTTGTGTGCGCACAACGCTATCCGGGAAGTTTAATTATTGTGGTTGACTTTGCAATGATGGATGGTAGAGCTTCCTCACTAAATTATATGATAAATGGCTAACTACAGCTGTTTTTGTTGACATTTCTCAGACCAGGTGGTAATGAGTCCTGACCGGTCCTGTTGTGTTTTCTTTGGTTTCCGAGATGGCTGACACAATGCAGAAATAATTGCTAACCTTGCAGTTATGTGGTACAAAGAACAGGGAGAAAATATCCAATTAGTCACTAAAATTTCCTAATTAGCAGACAATAATTGCTTAATAATTCATTGAATCATGGCCTTTCAGAGTTTCAGCTCTGTATTATGAATAATCTTCGGGGGGAAGGTATTGTTTACAAAGATGTAGCAAAGAAATCCAACCATCCCTGCGGAGATAGAAGGACGTACTGGCATTGAAAAATTGAATGTTTTGTTCTCCACTGCTCACCTGTCATCTGCCTTGTCATTCCTCGTCTGTAAGCTCACCTCAATCTCTCTCCCCTCCCTCCAGATCCCTCTTTCCCTAGTCGTACGTCATTGAGATGTCCTCCGATGGAGAGAAATAGAGCGCAGCCGCTCGCCCCTTCATCTTCCTTGTGTTTGTGTCAACATCATCTTCAGGATGGGGAAACCGCTACTTCATAATGACCTGACACCCGGATCACCGCCGAAAGACGGTTTACGACGGGAGAAGAGAGATGTAGAAGCTAAAAAACCCACAAACAAGCTAAATGTGACAAGCGTTCAGAGCTGGAGGCTATGATGAAAAGTTAACATCAAAATGCTCTTTTCTAGCTGAGGTAGAAATGCTTTCTGTGCTTATTAGCAGTCCCAGAGGAGCGCCGCACGCAAGGAGAAAAGCAAATACAATATCGCTCCAGTAACCTCAAAAAACCTGTGGTTCTTGAGTAAGTCAAGCAAACATCTGCAAACAAGTGCCAGCCCACAGACTCGGTCTGTTTGGCGATTTGCAGCCGTCCTCTTTTGTGCGAGCTGGTTCAGTCTGGTGGAAAGGCAACATTGACAGCTCATTTGAGAAACGCCTGCAAGGCCCCCAATAAAACGTTTGTGCTTGACATGATTGCTTTGAGGAGAACAATACGCACACATAAACACTCCTTACAGGAACATTCGAGTTGTGATTGCTGATTATAAGGTTGTTTCAAATACAATCCCAGCTGGAAAAACAAGGTCAGTGTTCAAGTTTTTTGCTCGATCAGGGTCTAACCAGGCCTAACCAGCTTGACCGAGATTGAAACAAAAAAAGAGCATTTGACTCGATTTGATCCATTATGAATTTATTGGATTGTGAATTGTCAGTGTAACCAGTGCTTAAAGCCCACTGAAGTGCCTTGAAATGCACAGAATTATTCAATGTGTCACTATGAATGTCATTTCCACTGAAACAGGTAGACAGGGTGGAACATATCAAATGCAAGTCGGTACTTTTTGGCAACCCTAGGTAAGTATGCTTTGGGCTTAACACTTGGAGTTACCGCACGTTCTGATTTTGCAGAGTTAGATGTGTTCCTGGGCCAACATATTTTGAAGAGTCTGGAAAAACGTAACCCTACCTATGAGTAAAGGTCCCTACACACCGGGACGAATATCAACGTGCGTTATTCGTCAGCGTTTTTCAACACGTTTTTTTTGTGTTCACACCCAAGCAATTTTCGCTGACGATAAGCCGAGTGAACATGCAAATTCATTCCCTGACATTAGATGGAGCTCGGCAAGACCGTTTTGTGTTTGAGCGCCCCCAAGTTGTGCAACAGCGCCCCCAAGCAACAGCGCCAATCTCATTGGTTGGATAGTTTTTGATGTGGCGCGTCAAGCTAAAAAAAACGAACCCGAGGCATTTTTTTAAAAAAAAATTACACTTTTACACTAGGGATGTCCCGATACCACTTTTTCACTTCCGATACCGATACCGATGCTGCACCTTTGGCTTTTGCCGATACCGATATTAGTCCGATATTTTTTTTTTCGTGGTCCGACGTGCCGTATACGGCCCACAGGGTGGTTTATAGGTTTAACTTTGTGAAAGACAAAACAAAACAAACACAAAAGTAAACATAATACATATCTTTGGAAAGCTGAGAAACTCGTGATTCGAACGACGTAAACCATTTTAAGATACAATCAACACAGCGGGCACAATCTGTCTCTTTGTCAGACCACCAACAGCCAAAACAAACCAACACAAACTGGAAGAAACTCACCAATTAGCCATCTGTTAGTCCACATTCCAACAAAAATGGTTTGGTTTCACTGTAAAGCGTCCATACAATCCAATTTGAAGAAGTTTTTAGTCCAAAACAATTGTATATATGAATAAACATCCATGGAATGTAAATAGTAGCATTTCGCGTTAGCCGACAGCGCTATCACAACTTCGACGCACTAATGCTGCGTTCACACCGGACGCGAATAGGCGTCAGGCGCGAATGATTTCAATGTTAAGTCAATGCAAGAAAAATTCCTGCGGCGCGAAGGCGTGGAGCGCGGCGCGGAAGACGCGAATACGCCTCATTCGCGCGTCAAGTTGGCTGAACTTTGGCGTGAATTCGCGCCGCGTTAACCAATCAGGAGCCTAGCTGCTTGCTCACGTGGTGAAGTGTCTGGATGCTTCAATAAATTATTTTGTTAATATGACTAAATGCATGGTGGGATTATGCACAACAAAGCAAATGTTTCATCACTTAAAACATTATTTCTATATGGAGACATGTTCATTTTGTATTGAATGTTATTCATTCCATATCTAGAAATAGTATTATGTTGTAAAGACAATCAACATATGTGCATAAATTCGTGTCTGGACGTGAGAGAGAGAAAAAAAATCACAGGACAGGTTAATAACTTTTGAAGGCTGGCTCTATTTATTATCAAAACAAAAATAAATGACAGCTAGATTAGATGGATGAGGGGCCGGGCGAGGGTGATCCTCGCTCAGATGCGGGACAACAGGTCATCAAACTGGGCGCGTGACAGGCGGAAGTACCGCTGACAGCGGCCGTCATCCAGCGCAGCTCCTGGAGCGAGCAAATGGTGAAACTCGCCAAACGGTTCGGCTCCGAAGGGTCCGGTGGACACAAATATACGGCGACGATGATCCCCACGCCGCTGTTCTGCTATCCAGAGTAAATACAGAGCGGTAACTCTCTTGATGAATGCTCGGTCGACATAAAAACAATGACCGCCAACGGATTTTGATTCTGACGCGCGTAAATTTCGCTTCAAACTTGAAAGGAAGCGCGTCGCTCGCGTCACTCGCGTTGCTTTCTCGCGTAGCTCGCGTTGACTATGTAACGGCCCTTTTACGCGCGCCAGTTTCGCTCTTGACACGCAAAGCGAGAGTGATTCTCTGCGCGCGTGTGCGTAAACACAACAATTATCACGTGACAGGCTGCGCCGCTAAACTGGATATCGCTCATATTTTTTTCTCCCCTCCGATCTCCGATCTAGCGTTCTGGGCCGGTATCGGCGCGATACCGATGCCGTGGATCGGATCGGGACATCCCTATTTTACACGTAGCGTTTTCCGTGTCGGTGTGAACACTCACATTGGCGCCCATTGTTTAGTCACGAGCCGTTAAACGTCGGCGAATATCGTGTGCGAAATTTGTCCCCGTGTGAACAGAGGCAAATGATAGGTTAATAACACTGATGTAGAGGAACTTAACCCTAGTAAGCCTAAACTTGACATAAACTGGAAACTTGGCCCTCAAATCTGATTGGTGAACACTTGGTGATCTGCAGATGTTAGGCTGTCGACTAGAAAGTCGACTAAGCAAGTTACTTTGCACATAGCAAGTCTGAATCTCAGCTTGTGTCAATTCCTGATCCCTATTGTTTTGTCACCTCTCTGCCGTCCTTTCACCAACAGTGACAAAAGGCCAGAAATAAAAAGAAGGCTTCCTGGGGGGAAGAAACCCTAAGGGCGTTTCTTGTTGCGGGGAAGCTCTCAGCAAACCCGCGGTCAGAAGTGCAAATCTTTGAATATCCATGGTGATCAGTCACTGTTCCTCTAGTATGTTCACAGGCTGAGTGAACTTCCACTCAGAAAGAGAGACCCCACAGGCAACCCACGACAACCAAAGTGGCATGGAGGGAAAATAGAGTGAGAGAAAAGAAGATTAAGACAACTGGGGATTGAGGATAGTGTCCTTTTTCAACCTGTCACTGTGGGTACATGTTGTTTACTGTGTGGGTTGTGTCATATACTGTATAATACAACACAGTAAGCGAATATTAAGTCATGAACTGGCTTTTTACATTTTATTATATTGTTGTCTGAGGTCAGCTTATGACGTTCGCTTGGTTTTTGCATTCAAAGCATCAAAATGAATAAGTAATAGGCTATTTTCTACCCTAGTTTTGAGCCTAGCTCAAAAACGCTCAGTTTTTATGGGCGTCTCGCACTGAAGACTTGGAAGTAAACGCCCACTGCTGTGAGTGGATAACAATTTTGCATATTATAATGAGTTTCGACTCACCCGTCGATACACTTTGGGGAAATTGTTTTGAAAACGTCCAATGTTGTAAAATGGCAACCGGAATGAAGCGAACAGACGGACAATGTTTTACCTCATCAGCTGAAACGTCATTAAAAATAAAGTTTATCTATGCAGTCCTATATGAATCCAGAGGATGCGGTGACTGTCTTCTTCCACAACCAGCACTGCACTATATGAGTATTGCTCGGTAGCTCGATCCGGTTTGTCATCACGAGGTAGGAATCTATGTTATTTAGCTATGCGTGTAATGCGTGAATCGGTGGGCGGGGCTAAACGGGCCGTGTTGAAGTAGGCGTTCATCTGCTTCTGCAGGGGTGGTGTTTTATCCTCTTTGACGTCATAGTTCCCCACTTTGAAAAACGAGTCGTTTGCTGAGGCTGGTGTCAATAAAAGCTTTTATTGGACTAACAAGGACGTTTTCAGTTTTGAAACTTACAGGATATTCTTATAAAATGATGACCTCTTATATGTCAAAAGCTCAGTTCATCGCCCCTTTAAACCTCCTGTTTTTGTCATTTATTTAAAGTGAAAAAAAAATCAAGGTGTATTTTTGGCGTTATAATAACATTAATAATTGTGAATGGCAGCGTATATAAATGTGTGTGTGTACACTACGACCGCCTGTGGTTGAATGCCACATATGCACAAACGCACTGGAGCAGCTGAAATGGCATGTTGAGCAACAGCTGCCCCTGGCTTTTACCCTCTTTGGCGGAGCGGGCAGCGGGCCACTCTTCTTCTCCAGTGACAGGAGGAACTTCAGATGGTGCCAGGCTAGTTTACTCCTCTGGCCCGGGCTGAAGCTGTTCGCAGCCATGTTCTGTCACAACCTATTGGTGTGTGTGAGATCAGCCTCCCAAAGTGCCCAACGACTGACATCTACACGCACAATATGATAACTGCACTTTGGATTGTGCATCTTGCTATGCTCAGAATACCATACTACTCCTATTCCTGCACTATGCAGTAAGTATGCAGTGTTTGGTACTTTATGTTAATAATATGCTAGTTTATTAGTTGTACATTTTCTAAACTGGGAACATTACAAGCACTCTACACAGAAAACTGTATAATATAATATAATATAATATAATATAATATAATATAATATAATTAGGGCTGTGCAAAAATTATTTGTGATTAATCGCATCCAAAATAAAAGTCTGTGTTGACATAATATATTTGTGTGTGCTGTATATAATTATTTTGTATATGTAAATACCTATGCATGCATGTATATATATATATATATATATATATATATATATATATATATATATATATATATATTTAAGAATTATTTGCGCTTAAATTCTGTGTGTATATATATATATATTATATATATATATAAAAATACATAATCTATAGTATATAAATATAAATATTTTAAATACGAATAACACATTTTCTTAAACATATACATGCAGGTGTGTGTATTTATATATACAAAATAATTATATACAGCACACACAAATATATTATGTACACAAACAAAGCAACACCGAAACAAAACACAGACTTTTATTTTGGATGCAATTAATCGCAATTAATTTTTGCACAGCCCTAAATATAATACTTATATTTATAACTCAGACACAGTAAATACAGGATAATATAATTATTGTCATGCGATTCTTTTAAAAAATAATTTAATTTAATGCGAAAAAAGAACTATATTAAAATAAAATAAAAAACAATTCATAACATAATTTAATTATCGTCATGCGATTATTTTCTTTTCATTTTTTTTTTTTTACATTTTTTTTTACAATTTAATACCTAATTGAATTTAATGCAAAAACAGAACTATATTTAATAAATAACCCTAATTCATCAATATAATATAATATAATATAATATACTTTGTCAGTGAGTGTTTTGGTGTGTCCTAACCTCTACGTAATTTGTCAACTTTTTTCATGTCTCATCAGGTTAAATATAGATTAATTTGTAAAAACATGTGTCACGACCCATGTGCTACGTCTCACGCTAATGCATCAAGCATATTTTAAACACAAGACAGCGTGCTGTGTGAAAAGTGAACCCTTAAATTTGTTATTTTCAAACTTCTTGATTATGTAAGCACTGTACTCATGGACTCATTTAAAATGTGATGAGGAGTCCAAACTTCTGAGATACCTGCAGAGATACTCCAAAAGCATCTCGAGAACATTAATATCGCACGCCGCCTGGGTCTCGCAATAGAGGTTTAAACACGAAGCATGCACCAGACTTACTTTTATTCTCTCAGCCATTTTAAGAGGACATCATGAATAAATAAATAACTAATAAATTCTGCTCCTCGTATAATTTACACAACCTGCCAGCATATTGAATTTGCAGCCTGGTTTACAAATTCTTGCAAATCCAGCTTTGGAACTGATTAACATTATACCTCCCTCCTCCCTGCCACCCAAAACACAACAAAAACATCCAGATCAGCACAAAACGCTTCCATAACTCAACCAAAGCTCAAATGGAGATCTTGCTCACTGACGCCCTGGGGGCCTCAAGCGAGGAGGAAAAAAGTCTGCCCTCCCCCTTTTCAACTCTCTCCCTTCATCCTGGGAGACGATATTGTGTTTAGTAAAAAAAAAAAAAAAACCTGATGACCGTAAATCAATTATCTGACATTTCCACTCAGCGGCTTTCTGCTTCAGGAGGAGGGCTGTAGAAAGGCAAAAGGGTTTGAATTACATACAAGAACAGAGGTTGGTAAACGGAAGCGAGTCAAGACCTGCGGACTGTTGGAAAAATGGAACAGGTTCAATAAAAAAGGCCAGACGGTCGGCTCCTTCCCGCCGGTTGTGCTCTCGTTTGTTAATTGGACTCCTGTAGGTTTTTCCTTCCTCATTCAATGAACGTTGCTTGGCACACCTTTCGTTTTAAAGGTAAAAAATCACCTTAGACTGTTAGGGGGTGCAGAAACCACGCAATCAGGCCAAGAGGAAACTACGGGGGTCATTATAGGAAAACGGTGCAATTTGAGTCTTTTTATTCATTCCTGATAGCAGCATTTAGTGTTTTACTACACATTTAGCTTGGAAAAGAAACATGAAAAATAAAAGCTAGAATAGTGATTGTATGTTTAAACACATACATCAGAAATGACCTTAGCGAACTAAAAAAAAACACCCTATAGAAATTTGTTAGCTCAACTTGTCACAACGCCAGCGGTCTCTTTCACTCATGCCAACAACTCTCATTAAAAATGAATGACTTCTGAATGCTTCGGTATGACAAATCACTGGGAGTGTGAAAGCCTCCCTTAAAGATGAACTGAACTGAAATTTGAAAAAAGGTGACATAACAGATGTATTTTATTAATTATCATTGGTACAATTTTTAAAATGGCATAATTTGTTAAAAGGGATAAAATGGTACATTGAAAGTCTTGTTTTTGTTACACGGGCGCCGCCATGTTGGATTTCAACGTTCGACTACGTCACTGGCATGGTAAGCCACTCCGCTGCCTACCCGCACCAGCAGAACAGCCGTAGCTTGTAAACAGTCTGAGGCGCGCTGACATGGCTGAAGAAACAGAATTTTTAGCGACACACTATCTAGAGATATGTACTTTCGTCAATGAGTACATGAAACGTCTGACAATGTCTGCATTAAATGTTTTATTTACACAAGTTACAAGTTCAACACATCACGTTAACGTTACACGAATCCTTGATATTCGGCTGAGGGGAAAAGATTCCTGATGTGTAGTTCACGGTAAAGGATGGGATTCTCCTTTCTAAATGCACCCTCGCACATAGAGTGAACTGCCAGTACGCTGTTAATCTAAACAGTCTGAGAAAAGTATAACAAGTTAGCCCAGCCGTCGCCTATTCGTAAAATACCCTGTTACTGATGGGGCGCTCGCGTCTCAGCTCGGACATCCATTAGAGACAGCATAGCCTCCCCCAACACGTTTCTCTCACCGAACAGCATCCGAAATGAACGGTGCATGATGGTGATGCATTTTTCGCCGATCAATAAATGTTTCAGGTTGACCTCTGCAAAAGATCGACTCCTGTGCAGTATGCATACTCCACAGCGCTCGCGCCCACAATCACTTCTCCCCAAAAACGATCCTGTACTGTAAGTGAAGCCTAAAACTGATCGTCCTCCATGTGGTGGTAGTCAGACACTACCGGCCTGTCCCTCGCGGGCTCAAATGCGTAATCCATGCCGTTAAAAGTGCTCATTTTCGTCTGTGTATATGGGACCTGCAGCTGTTGTTTATGGTGCTCCGCGGGTCCTACCATGCCAGTGACGTCATCGAAACTGCCAGCGCTAACAAGCGCAATTTTGCGTTGCTTATAAAAAGCTATATTAATATTTTTTATTAAAATGTTTAGTGTAATTTACTTTTAATTGTCATAAACAACACGTTTTCATCGTCGATTTTTTTCAGTTCAGTTCATCTTTAAGGATGAGATGTACATTTTTTTTTTTATATGATGACATGGTGTTTTTGATTTGATGACATTAAACATGAAACATCTCAATTCAAAGGGACAATCACATTGCAAAGGCATAATCTGGTCTTATTCTTCACTCTAAAAAAATACTGTGTCGTTTAAAAATTTCATTTATACATTTAACCCAACGTTTGGGTTTTTCCATATTTGACAACCCAGCATTTATGTGAAGAGTTTTTTTTAAAGCATGAAACACCTCATAATATGATGTTTCATATGATGAGATTGATCCTCATTCTCAATATATATATATATATATATGAAGAGTTCAGATGCAAAAGCCTCTAAATGCCATTTGAAATTTTCTTCTTTAATGATGATTTTTATCAAACTTGTATATTTAAGTTCAGTAATTTCACTTAAATAACAATTAATAGGTAATTATCATTGCCATTTAAGTGAAATCCCTGAACTTAAATATACAAGCTTGATAAAAATTATCATTCTAGAAGAAAATTTAAAATGGCATTTAGAGGCTTTTGCATCTGAACTCTTCATATATATATATATATATATACATAAGTACATATACATTTATCTATACTTATTTTTAGCTAGTTGTCAAAGCAATTTTTGTTTAGATGAATTTGAGGTAAAAAAAAAAAGATATAAAAAATGACAAAAGTAAAATGAAATCATGATAAAAAAAGATGAAAACGGGCAATACAAATATTATGAGGACTGTCCAACCAGTAATGCAATCTAAGTGAAGGGGTCCCTGCTGGAATGCGGTTGCGATGGGACCGAGGGGGACTTCCACTTTTTCCCCCAGAATGTGATTGCGAACGATCCAAGGGTCCCACCTGGAATGCGATTGCGAACTGACCGAAGCGGACTCTCCCAGAATGTGATCATGAATGGACAGAGGGGGACTCTGGCAGAAAACGATTGTGAACGAACCAAGAGGCACTTCCCCCGAGAATGTGATTGCGAACGATCCGAGGGTCCTTCTTGGAATGCGATTGCAAACTGACCGAAGTGGATTCTCTCCCAGAACGTGATCCTGAATGGACCGAGGGGGACTCTCTCCTGGAATGCAGTTGTGAACGAACTGAGTGGGAATCTGCCAGAAAACAATTGTGAACGAACCAAGGGGGATTTACCCCCAGAATGGGATTGCGAACAAACCAAGGGGGACTTCCCCCCAGAATATGATTGTGAACAAACAGGGGGGGACTTAACCCCAGAATGTGATTGTGAATGAACCGCAGTGGACTCTCTCCCAGGATGCGATCATGAATGGACCGAAGGGGACTCCCTCCCAGAATGCAATTAACCCTTCACAGGAAGTTGACAGGCGATCTGACCAATCATAATCCGCCAAATACACCATTTTTGTCCGACAAAGCAGTCAGGAGAGTAATTTTTTAAATTTCTTTAAAAAATTACCAAATTTGAAAGTTGAGACTTTGTTTCATTTCAAAAGTAACCTGGTCTGTCCTGTCTGTCAGCTCGTTCAGTGTCCTCTTTGCTCTGCAATGTATTTTTCACCGTATGAAAACATGGTTGGCCGTGGGAGAGGTGTGACTTGTCGGACATAGCAAAAGTAACTAAAGGGGAAGCAAAGGTAACTTTGTGAATGGTCAATCGCGAAAGAACCGAGTGAAACTCTACCAGAAACGATTGCGAACCAATCCCCCTGGAATGTGATTGAGAAAAAATAAAGGGACTCTCCAACCAGGAATGCAATCCAACTAAAGGGGTCCCTCCTGGAATGCGATAATGAACGGACCGAGGGGGACTATCCCCGAATGCGATCATGAACGGACCGAGGGAGACTATCCCAGAACGCAATCATGAACAGACCGAGGGGGACTCTCCCAGAATGCAATCATGAATGGACCGAGGGTGACTATCCCAGAATGCGATCATGAACGAACCGAGGGGGACTCCCAGAATGTGATCATGAATGGACTGAGGGTGACTATTCCAGAATGCGATCATGAACGGACTGAGGGGGACTCTCCCAGAATGTGATCACGAATGGACCGAGGGTGTCTATCCCAGAATGCGATCATGAATGGACTGAGGGTGACTATCCCAGAATGCGATCATGAACGTACCGAGGGGGACTATGCCAGAACGCGATCATGAACAGACCGAGGGGGACTATTCCAGAATGCGATCATGAACGGACTGAGGGGGACTCTCCCAGAATGCGATCATGAATGGACCGAGGGTGTCTATCCCAGAATGCGATCATGAACGGACTGAGGGGGACTCTCCCAGAATGCGATCATGAATGGACTGAGGGTGACTATTCCAGAATGCGATCATGAACGGACTGAGGGGGACTCTCCCAGAATGCGATCATGAATGGACCGAGGGTGTCTATCCCAGAATGCGATCATGAACGGACAGAGGGGGACTCTCCCAGAATGTGATCACGAATGGACCGAGGGTGACTATCCCAGAATGCGATCATGAACGGACAGAGGGGGACTCTCCCAGAATGTGATCACGAATGGACCGAGAGTGACTATCCCAGAATGCGATCATAAACGTACCGAGGGGGACTATGCCAGAACGCGATCATGAACAGACCGAGGGGGACTCTCCCAGAATGCGATCATGAATGGACCGAGGGAGACTATCCCAGAACGCGATCATGAACAGACCGAGGGGGACTCTCCCAGAATGCAATCATGAATGGACCGAGGGTGACTATCCCAGAATGCGATCATGAACGAACCGAGGGGGACTCCCAGAATGCGATCATGAATGGACTGAGGGGGACTATTCCAGAATGCGATCATGAACGGACTGAGGGGGACTCTCCCAGAATGCGATCATGAATGGACCGAGGGTGTCTATCCCAGAATGCGATCATGAACGGACAGAGGGGGACTCTCCCAGAATGCGATCATGAATGGACCGAGGGTGTCTATCCCAGAATGCGATCATGAACGGACAGAGGGGGACTCTCCCAGAATGTGATCACGAATGGACCGAGGGTGACTATCCCAGAATGCGATCATGAACGGACAGAGGGGGACTCTAGAAAAGCAATTGCACGGACTTGCTTGTGAGTCCCAGTTTGAAGTCCTCTTCTCTAGAACACACATACCACAATATCTGGGCCAACTTAAATAATCCCTTCAAAAAACATTTTTTTCTTGTTTTTGCCTTTTCCCCCCACATAATAACAGCCTTAAGAAATACAGGTAATATACTACTTTGTTACCATTAAAGTTCATAAAAAGGATTAATTATTGAGCACCTGCAGTGTATTGAGTGACTTTTAGAGCAAGTTTTGCAGCAGAAAACAAAACCTGCATAAAAGCGATTCCACAATATTCCAATGTTTTCTTGAATTTAAATATGCAAGGATGCAAGCACAGGGACTGACTAACAACAGCATCATTTTAGAAAAAGCATTATTATTACCAGAGTGTTGGTTTAAATAAACCCCTTGGGCTTTAATTTGAGGAAAAGAAGATATGCGGTTCACACACAGTACTAGAACAGTAAAGAAAAATAAAGGATGCATTACACGCCACAGGAAAAGTCCTGCCTTAGCAGTTTGTCCATCAGGGGCCCATGAATATGTGTGCAGGGGCCTCTGGGAGAAGAAGTGGAATATTGGCAGGCTCCTTCCCAGAACATCCGGCCCAAAACCTGGCCCTGCCATGGCCGAATTATCCAATTGCTTGGCTTGAGAATAACAGGGAATTAGTAGTGAGTGTGTACGTGTATGTCTGAGAGAAAGAGAGAGAGATAATCAGGAAGTAGAGAAAGGCTGGGGCCAGCTGGTTTTCTCTGACTGTAAAACTGACTTCTTAAATCAGTGTGGCCCGTAATTAACACCCAGCACCTCCGGACATGATGGGAAAGGAAGAGATTATTTCATGCCTGGGGACGTTACACCTCTCATCGTTGAGATGAAATGCTGTGAGGCCTTTGTTGTGGTATGAATGACTTCATTTTCTCTCAAGCACATCCTTGAACAACCAATATGGAAAATTCAAAGTGCTATCAGTGTTTGTCTGCATTTGTGGTTTGCAATGAAAAGAGAAGTCTAATTTGTTTTAAAATGAAGAAAACATCCTACTCTAAATCAAATCTTTTGTTTAAGGGTTAGTTTATACAAAAATGAAATTTCAGTTTTGATTTACTCACCCAAGACTGGATGACAAGTAAACCAAAAAATATGCAAGTTTGCTTGGCTAACACACACTGTGTTGGAAAATAACCTCCATACTCAAGAGGTGAGTTCAAATGTCTGTGACGTTAAACTGAGTGTGTTAACCAATTCATTTAGATAGGTTTAAACATACTGTAGTACTGTGTCTCAATTTAGGGGCTGCATCCTTTGCATCCAGCGGCTTAGCGAAAACTGTCCCAATTCGAAAGATCCTTCAAATGCTGCCTACTGTCAGTGTTGCCAAGTCAAATCTTTGACTGTTTTTAAGGTGTTGCTGTGGATAAAACATTTTTCCACAGGTAAGTTTCCACCCCCGTGGGACATAATCTGGGATCAGTGTATATTTCCACTGTCTACCAACAGGTTTGCTGGGCTGTCTCAGTCGTGGGCTACTAGTCACTGAGATTTTGATGAGTCCATGTGTAAAAAGTCAGTTTTTCATAAAAAGTACAATATTGAAGATGAGTTGAATAACAATATAAAGTACTTCAAATTTATACTTAAATACTGAGTAAATTTATTCCGTTACATTCCATGACTGGTTATTTGAAAAATGAAACTAACAAAATCTATTGTCACATTAACAAATTGTTGCAAGCTTTGTCCCGGGTGTTGTTCAATGGGACAGTCGGGTTTTGTCACCAAGCAAATGTGACAAGCGGCAGTAACATTTGTATTTTATTTTATATATAAAACTTTATATACGTTATATGTAAAAAAATATATATATATTGTTTTAATTGTTTTTTTTAAAGGCCTTAAAAACGTATCTAAAAATGTTCACTTTTTAGGCCACAAAACCGCCGTTGTCATTTTTCATAAATGATTTTCGTTTTTAGTTGAAAATGGTGTCGTGTAAGCGTCTACTAAGATTCTCGTGAAACTGTTGAGCTGCTATAGTACTGGAACTGAAAGAGAAAACGAACAATAAAATGTATTTGTTTATGCTAATATTGACTCCTGCTGATGACAATGCAGAGATTGTAATGTGTTCGTAATTCAGAAACACACAAACCAAACTTGTATAGAAGCATCTAAATTTGAGTATGTTTCACGCAAAAGGGAATGTTCAAAAGGGTGCCGTTGTGTCATTTATCGTGTTTTGTGACATTTGCGCTACATTTTTTACGATTCTTTTTCGAACAACGTACAGATAAGCTAAAAATCCCCAAAAATTACAAAAGGTACCACAGAAGTAGTCCATACGACTTTAAAGTATTTTGCATGGGGAACAGAGCGGAATTTATGATGTTTTGATTTATTCACACTTGCACGCAATCAAGCAACTCACGTGTGTCGTAAACAATTCTGAAAAGTTTGATTAAGCAAAAGTGTGAATGAAATTTGAGTTATGGTGGTCATTTTAAGTGAACAGACGCTAAAATTTTGGTCTGTTCCTCACAATGCTAACATATGGCTTCCGACTACTTGGAATACACAAGTAGCAAGTCACATGGACTACTGTCATGATATTTTTTACAGTACATTTTGTTGTTTTTGGAGCTTGATATCACTATATGCGTTCATTGAAAATGGCAGCTCAGAGATTATGTAAAATTACTCTCATGTTCCATGGAAGATTAAAGTCAAACAGGTTTGGAACAACATGAGAGTGAGTCAATGATCACAGAATTTCCATTTCCTTTCTCTTGCCAGGTATGGTTGGATATGATAAGAGCAAAAGAGATTGAAGGGCAAAATCAAACAGCGCCTGTCACTGACCTGTCCCTGACCTCTACTAGGCTTTTAATACCCTCGGATATGAAACCACTAATCAGCCGGCACCAAAAGGCCAGAGCTCAGAGATATAGCCTTCAACCTCAAACTCTTCCTCTCTCGCTCTGTTTTCCACCTGCCAGTCATCTGGGCTTCTCTGCGGCATGAGCTTCCCGATAGACCTGTGGTCCGTTCCATCCACTGTTCAAATCAATTAACAAGGCAGCTATTAAGTCTGTGTTATTCTACACACGGTGTGTAATTGAAACAGAGCAGTAATTGAAAAGCTCACAATGGGGAAAGAGAGAGAGAGACAGAGAGACAGAGACAGAAACGGAGGAATAAGGCCTTGCTTTGACAGACTATGGGACATTAAACTTTGACAATCCAAACAACGAACTAGAAACATACTATAGAATTAGTATCTGTAAATTTTGGTTCATTCTACTTTTAGACATTTTCTTTCCGATGGAAGCCTGTTTAGGTCCCAGATTGAATAAACAAAACAAAACATGGAATTGCACTTTATTTCTTGCTATTACAAAATTGTATCTTCAAATTGCAACTTTACTTATAAGAAATGTTTTTATCTTGCAACTGCTTGTGACTTTACATCTAATTCTGACTTTATCGTAATTGTGACAATTTTTTCCTGTCGTGATTTAAGCATTGTGAGAAATAGTTGCAATTGCGAGGTAGGATTTCTTGCAACTAAACGTTTGTTTCTCACAATTGAATTGTATATCTCTGAATTACGACTTTTTACCTTCCATCACCTTTTTACCTCCCAACTTTCTCTTAATTGTGACTATTTCATTTTTTCAACATTATATCTCCCAAGTGTGATTTCAGATCTCAAAAGTGTCACATTATTTATCTTGATTGCAACACTATATCTTTCAATTTGCGATTGCATACCGCCCAATTATTACTTTATTTTATTTACAACATACCCCCCAATTTCAACTTTATTTCTCCTAATTACGACATCGTATTTCACAGTTGTGATTTCTCACAATTGTCTGGTGGAAACGGAAACAGGCTTAAATAATTGCCTAAGTCAATTGAAAAACAAAAATATATAGGCATTTTTTTTTTATTTTTTTTGGAAGGTATACGATATAATTTACCTTTTGGATTTACAGATACACTTTTCAGTGATGGACATGAACATGCAGTAGAATCCCAGAAATGTATATACAGTAATGCATTCTAAACTGGATTACTTGACACTAACCTACCATAAACAAACCCCAACTTAGTTTTCTAATCTTTTTTTTTATTTTTTATTTTTTTGTATCAATCACTTTTCGAGCAGGATCCACAGATGTTCAGACTTTATCCTAACCAAAGGCAAAATAACCTGTACTAATACCAGTACTAATACATCCATTGATTCAATGCAAGTCCAGGGGATGTCCGGGGAAAAGAAAAAAAAAAGATAAAAAAGGTTGTTGATTGTGGCCTGTGGCACACTGAGTGGTTAGAGAGCAAATCTGTTCTCTTGAGAACAGATTTGAAGTATTAATGAATGAGGAATCCCCAAATGTGATAAACACAATCGAACACAGACTGAATCAGCCAGTAGCTAACACTGCATACTGGCGCCCAAGGTTGAGCAGACAGCGGCACTCGGCTCAGAGCACAGGACTCTGATAGTGAGTGACTCCATAATCACAAACATTATTAGCAGGGATACAACTATGTGCTGCCTTCCACAAGCAACATCATTCATGAAAGCAGTCAGAACTTTCACAGCCCGACGGCATCGTCGACGACGCCACACGTCACCTCCGATAAATGTTTACATAACTCGATGACAGATTTATCGATTTTCTTACCGTTTTTTCCAGCAGAAAGCTAACGAGCTAGCCATCACGGGGATGTCTGTGGTGTCTTTCTAGCCTTTACAGAAGGTTTTCTATCCAGCCTGGAACTTGTGCTTCCTTTCAGAGGATTTCAGCAATAAATCCAATGATTTTTGTCCAACTTTGATACTCTTGAAGTCCATAATTCATAAATAATCCGTCATTTTTGCCGCTAGCTCAATGCTAGCGGCCATTCTGGATATCACGTGATGTTTTCACGTGATGGTTTTTGACCAATTACAGGCTGATCCGTTGTAAACATTGGTGTGCGTCATTACGCATGAACCAAGCGTTGAAATAGTGGAAAGAGATTCAATAATAAAAAATAAAAAAAAATAGTGGAAAGAGATAGAGAGACGCACGGAGACGGGCGATTCACAGAGAAACACAGCGAAATGGACGTAAATAAAGCGCTGGTCTATTTTGGTGCATTGCAGGATCATGGATTTTCAGGAGAACAGAGCTTTTTGACAGATGAGGAACTAGATTACCAGGGTAGACCGAGCTGAAGTGCCATTTATTTATTTACTGTAAAAAGTATTATAGTAGTATAAATGTTATAAAAGAATAAAAATAATATAATACATGAAATAATAAATAAAATAGAAATGCAAAACCTGTGATGTGGCCCTCTCTGTGATTGCTGATAGGAACTGTTTTGAGGCTTGGCACCAGTTAATTTCATGAGGCCCAAAACGCCTGGACTTCTTTTGGAAAAATGTCAATAGTTTTTGTTCTGTACAAGTTATAATGTTTATTCCTGTGCTCCAGGACTCCAAAGACATGAACAAACTATTTTCCAGAGGAAATTTGCTTAGCTTTTATTTATTTGTGTGTGATTTCAATAAATATTTGAGTGATTCAATTTCCGATTTATTTTTTCATTTGTCTTTATGGTCCCATAACTTATTTTACATTCAGGTGACATCAATGCAACACAAATATGCTGAAAGTTCAATTTGTACTGAAAAAAAAGAGGTGTGTCAATTGTCTGTGCACCAAAGGGTTGATGTTTTACAAGCTTTTTTAGTAAATAACACCAGACGGAAAATTAATTGTAAAAATACTCTTAGGTCTCAGAGGGTTAAGAAGGATTTCAATTAACCTTTTGAAACACCTAAAAGACTAAAAGTTCAGATATTCATCAGTGGACCACTCCCAGCAAGAGGAACAAGCAGGTTTTCAAGGTTACTTGGGCTCAACACATGGCTGCAAAAAAACAGCAATATAAAATGACAACTTCAATCTTTTCTGGAGTCAAAGGCAACTTTTTCAACAGTATGGGCTCCACCCAAACAAACTTGGTTCAAGAGTGCTAAAGGGAAATATCTACTTCTCCCTCAATCATCCTTCTGCAGTCTGTGCCAACCTACTCAACCTGAATGGCACACACACACACCTGGACACAGTATGAATGACCACAGGACTTCACTTCAGCACCTGAATGGACATGCGGTTGACATGTCACACAAGGACAATGATAACGCCATGCAACCACAACAACTTCTGCCCACAGAGCTAACCACAGACAGAACGTGAACATATTAGAACTGCCCCAAGATTCAGCTCCCAAGGATGACTTTCTGGAAAACAGCCAGGGAAACTGGTGGAAGAACTGGTGTATGCTGGAACCAAACAATACCACTCTTTTGCTACAACCACTATTTTGCCCAGCTCGCCCTCCCCCTCCTCCTCCTCCTGCAAGAGCTCTTCGACCTCTGTCACAGTGCCAAGGCCACACCCTCCCACATCGGCTTGAGGTGAATCAGTGATATGTGTCGGGTCCCCGCTATGATAACAGTAACGTTCTCAAATGTTTACAGAACAAGTGGAAACCCAGTGTTCATGTATCTTTCTCTATTGCTGTTCAATTACCTGATAGAAAATCTAAGACCTTCAAAAGCCATATAGCAAACCAATCTGATCTGGTGCCTATTTCACGGCAAACTAAGATTGCTGTGGGGACAAAAAGTAAGACTGCTTAGTTAGCACTTTTAAACATTCACTCGCTTAAAAATAAATCACTACTAGTCAATGACTTAATAACCACATACAACCTGGATTTTATGTTTCTAAATCAAACCTGGCTAGAAGACAGCTGCCGCGCAACAGTCCTCGTTGAAACATTCCCTCCTAACTTTACTTTTATGAGTGTCTGCAGAGCTGTTAGGAGTGTTGGGGGTGCTCTTTTTAAAGATGTCTATCAATGTAAGTAAGTATCATTTGGGAATTAGCCGTCTTTCGAATATCTGAGTTTTGTGTTAAAAGGTGCACCACGTATTTTACTTATCATTATTTACAGGCCTCCAAAATACTCTCCAGCCTTTGCTGGGTGAGGACTTTACAGAACTGCCATAAACAAGTTCGACTTTGGAGTTTGACTGTTTTGCCATTGCTGGATATTTTAACATTCACATAGATAATGCAGAAACAAATATTGCAAAAGAAATCCAAACTGTTTTAAAACTTTTAATCTGACTCAATGTGCATGGACCCACACACAATGTGGACCCACTCTAGAGTTACTAATCAGTAAGGGTCTAAACATCTCATCGATTGTTATTAAGGACGAAGCACTGTCTGATCATTTCTGTATTTTTTTAATATATTGATCTCTCCTGCCATTGAAGCTAGATCTGTGTCTGTCAAGAAGAGAAAGCACCTTGGAGAAACTCAACAGGTACTGTATGCAAAATATGAAAAGACAATGCAGAAAAGCAGAGCACATGTGGCAGAAGACGAAACTTGTAGTCCATTATAACATCTACAAAGACAGCATCAATTCTTCAATATGGAATTAGACCAAGCTTAACAGACTTTCTTCTTGAATATTATAAACAGAAACTTAAACAACACATGCACACATTTTGATACTGGAGAGAGACTGACAAACCCCCCAAGCTGAAATGCTCTCAGACAGCAAGTGTTTGCTTCTTTCTTCTCTAAGAAAATCAATAATATCAGAAAGCTGATCAGCACATCCAGAGTTGCTCTGGGGTCAGAAAGATCAGACCACAACCTGAAAAAGTAGTTACTATGTCTAGTAACCATTCGGGAAGAAACCACATAGCCCCTTAAAACATCCACCTGCGCCCTTGACGCACTCCCCACATCTTTTTTTCAAAAGTGTGTTAAACCGCTTAGAAGCAGATCCTAGATGTGGTAAATGCCTCACTTCTTTTCCAAACTCCCAGAAAACTGCAGTTGTCAAGCCCCTGCTGAAAAAAGATCAATCTATTAAGCAACTATAGACCGATCTCAAATCTTCCTTTCAGAGGCAATGTCATTGAAAAAGTTGTCTTCAATCAGCTGAACACATTCAATCAGCTGATTTAAGCTTGAATGCATACTTTGACCATTTGAACAATCTGGTTTCCGATTGCATCACAGCACAGAGATAGCGCTTATAAAGATAATAAACGATATTCGCTTAAATACGGATACAGGCAAATTATCAGTACTGGTACTACTCGACCTCAGTGCTGCATTTGACACGGTCAATTCCAACATATTTCTTGATAGATGGGAAACCTGTGTGGGGCTTTCTGGGATAGTGCTAATATGGTTCAGGTCATACTTAAAAGGGTGAGGTAATTATGTGCGTAAAGGAGACCATAAGTCTGAGTGGACATCCATGACATGTGGAGTCCCTCAAGGCTGAATTCTTACACCACTCCTATTCAACCTGTACACTCACCTAAAGGATTATTAGGAACACCATACTAATACTGTGTTTGACCCCCTCTCACCTTCAGAACTGCCTTAATTCTACGTGGCATTGATTCAACAAGGTGCTGAAAGCATTCTTTAGAAATGTTGGCCGATATTGATAGGATAGCATCTTGCAGTTGATGGAGATTTGTGGGATGCACATCCAGGGCATAAAGCTCCCATTCCACAACATCCCAAAGATGCTCTATTGGGTTGAGATCTGGTGACTTGACACTAGGGGGTCTAACAACTAAAAATCAAGTCAGGAATCTTGGTGTGTCTCTAGAGTCAGACCTTATTTTCAGTAGTCATGTCAAAGCAATAACTAAATCAGCATACTATCATCTGAAAAAATATTGCAAGAATTACAGTAGATGCTTTTTTTTTCAATCAAGACTTAGAGAAACTTGTTCATGCTTTTATCACCAGCAGGGTGGATTATTGTAATGGCCTCCACACTGGCCTTCCTAAAAAAGACTATAAGAAAGTTGCAGCTCTTACAGAATGCTGCTGCCAGGATTTTATGAACTTTGCTTTTATGCTTTTTTTATGAGCAGGACAAGAAAATATGAACATATCACACCAGTCCTCAGGTCTCAACACTGACTCCCAGTTACATTTAGGATTGTTTTTAACTCTCTGGGGTCAGCGGTATTGCCGACGATACCAGCTCACTTTTTTTTTCTTATAAGTGCAAAAGAGACTCAAAATACTCTGCTGATTTTGATCTTACATATAAGTGTATGAAATGTACTATATAAATAAACCTGCCTTGCCTATCTTTGAGTTCAGCTCATGAAAAATGGGGGCAAAAACAAATGTGTTGCATTTATAATTTTGTTTAGTATATATATATGTTTTTTTTAGCTTTGTCACTAGGGAAATGGACCTTCGGGATGCTTGTTTATATGCTTTTTGCTTACGCAAACATGAAGAGAAGCACAACTTTAGAGCTAGTATTAGCTGTCACTTCCTGTCAAGTCATCGACGAGCATTTAGCAATGACAAGTCCACATATCTCACAGCTCCATATTTGTGTTATTTCCCCAGTGAGAGGCTGGTGAATTTAATCAAATTAAGTCTCTGAATTTCCTCATCTTTAACTTGACAGCCTCTCACAAGCTTTACATGAACTTCCAAAGTGTTTGAGAGGAAAATTATTTGTTTGTTTTTTTTTCTCTTAGAAAGAGAAATGCATTACAATTCTCGTTCCATTTTATCTACTTGAATCTCTCTATTTCACAGTTTACTCACTTGTGCGTCTTACAAGTCAATTGAAATGGGGATATTGGAATTCCAAACAAATATGTTTCAGAGGAAAATTGCAACTCATCAAAATGCTTCCTGTTACGGACAGTCTGCACAAGTATCGACAGCTACAGACAGGTTCTTAAAAGTGTGTCTCTCCAACCATACAGTTTGTTGGAATCATGAGACACAAGCAGTTACTGACCCAAGTCAAAAGAGACCAAGTCTCTATGATCCTGTCCCTTGATATGGCTTAGGCCCATCCTTCAATTAGATTTTTTTAATTAGACTTTCATTTATTTATTTATTATGCTCATTTATTAATATATAATGGCACACGTCTGCTCAATAAACCACGTGATATGAGGCACAAACTGTAACTTTATGGGTTCAACAGCTTGTCACTGGGGTAAAACCGTTTAAAATAACAACTTTGTACCTTATCTACCCCTAAAAGTAGCATATTAGTAGGCTACCTTAAAGTAGTAATATGAATCCTTAAGGTAAAAGTATGAAACATTTATTTTAAATAGTGTACATACAGTAGATGTCCCTTTGAAGTTAACAATCTGTCTATCTAATCAAGGCTAGCGTATTTATCCAAATGTTTTCAATCAGTGCTTGTAAAGTTTTTTTTAAAATGGCAGCAGTGTGACGAAGAGCTGAGTGTCTATTTCACGTTTACCATTTGCCGAGAGTTGAAGAATGTTGAGCTTTCGGTATAATACTGCGCTTTTCACTGTAACATTTTATCTAATCATCCATTCACAGTATCGGAGGGGAGGGACAAATACTACACCGACCAACCACCACATTTTGGTTGTACAATGAATAACGATAACAAACGACAACAACAAGCACATCTCTTCATCCAAAACGAGTGCCAGAACAAGTACATTGTCTACATTTTTATATTCAAAAACAAACTATTTGCGAAATCAGATACTAGAAATCAGGACATTCCGTATCAGCACGTTCAACGTCTGAGGGAGAAAAAAAAAAGTTGTCAAGTGCACAACTCTAAAAATTGCTGGGTTGTTTTAACCCAACTTTGGGTCAAATATGGACAAACTCAGCCAATTACATTTTAATTACATTTTTAACCCAATGTTTGGGTTTTTCCATATTTGACAAAAAAGTTGGGTTAAAACAACCCAGCAATTTTTAGAGTGAAGGCATTTTCAGCTGGCTAAAAACTTTTTGGTAGACACCCAGAATAAAGGTAACATTTTTACACTTTTTTTCTGAGAGTGTATGTTGGCTTTGATACAACCCAGAAAACCTTAGCATCCTCCTAGCAATGTCTTTGGTACCAAGAACTACCGGTCAGAATACCCTGACCACTACCTAGTAACTGCCAAACTATGCCCTTGCAACCACCCAGCACACCCTAGCAACTCGAACACCCATTGGGCAGTGTTTTAAGACTTTCTGTTCTGTTTCTGAAGGTCCATCTGTCTAAGTGTAGGTTTATCTCAGTCTGTAGTAACTGTAGGGGATGATTTACACCATAAGTTCAAAGCCCTGAATCTAAATATAAGCATTAGTAATAGTTTTGCCCTTCTGCAGCCAATCTTTTAACCAAGCGCCTGTTTGCGATGCCAAGGCATCCAGGTAATAAACATAAAAGCCCAGCAAAATGCATAAAAACCCAAGTTCTCATTTTGGGTATCTCGACTTTCCACACACACACACTTGCAATTACAGGTAGAGAAAGAAATTGTTGCAAATATCCTTTTATTGTTTCATTCTTGTCTCACACTACAGGGTGGTCTAGCACTTTTCCATGTTCTCCACTAAAATGTGCCATTTAAAAGGCCAAGTGGCTTTAAATTAGCCGCAGGCCGTCTCCCTGGGCGGAAAGGGCACATCTTCACATTTTTAAAGAGATGTTTTCAATTAAATCAGTATTGGAGAGAGCATATGCTAATGCCATGAATATTTAATGTATGTTCTGAGAAATAGTTAAGACCCCTCTGGTCACAAGGCTCTTTTCCTCACAATTGAGAGACGAGAAAAGTAAAAGAGGAACTAGAGGACGGCGTCGACAGCTCTTGGGCAGAGCGGAGGGGAGAAAAGATAAAGGACGAGAGAGTAGGGAGAGATAACTTGGGCTTTTAAAAGCTGCTTTTCCTTCTTCTCTGTCTCACTCCTCCTTTCTTTCACGTACTAGACTCGTTCTATCCTGAGGCACACGAGTCTGGTGTGTTTAAGAGCTTGGTGACTGATTGACAAAGAGTTTGAGGTGAAATTGGACGGGAATTCCAACAATGCCCTTCTGTTATCGACCAGCACCTCGAGCGTCCTCGACCTTTTTAGGACAAGAGGCACATTTAGGAAGCTATCTGAGTCACAACTGAATATCTGTTACCAAATGTAGAGCTTGTGCCTGGTTCAACTGCCTGCGGATTGTACAGTAGGTTATCTTTAGTTTCACAGAATAGTTTCAAAGTCACTCCATTTGGTTCATAGGTTTAGGTATCGTGGTGGGGTGCATGGACCGGAGTCAGACATCATGCCTCGGGAAGGTTTTTATTCAAAATGAAAATACATATTGAAAAGGGATTGAAGTGTCCCTGGGGCGTGATGTCCACATTTTGCCTGGGGATGTCAAGGACAAGTTGTGCTATAGGTCTGTTAAAGGGATATTTCACCCAAAAAATGAATATTGAGTCATCATTTACTTGCCCTGATGTTGTTCTAATGCCCTATGCCCTTGTTCTGTTATGGACCACAAAAGGAGAATAAAACGTAAATGGCGACCAGCATCAAGCTGATGCAAAAGTATCACAGATTGATCCCATGGAAAACGGACCAAAGTGTTTTGGGGCTATATAATGGGGTTTGGTGAAAAACAAACCAAAATTTAATGTATTGATTCACAAAATTCTCGACTTTGGCCACTGAACTTGGTCATCTGTGCACGACTATCCATGAGTCGATGAGACTCTATTCACTCCAACTCGCCCAGAAAAAATAAAGTTGTGAGGAAAGAGTAACAAAAACTTTACATTCTCTGAGGTGAATATATTCGCTGTGTTCATCGCAACTGGAAGTTAGCGCATTCACAGTTCTGGTCTGGTGATATTTGACTCGCATACCTGTACTTTTTGGAGATTTCTAAGCATATTTCATATCACGTTTTCGTTAATCTTAATTTCTTACTTGTTCTCTTTCTCTGGGCGACAGGGAGTGAACTGAGGCGCTAATTGAGCCTTGGATCTGCAAATACAAAAAAACATGCAAATCCAGTAGGTGGCCATGCCACTTTGTATTGTAAAACTATTCGCCTATAGACTGAACACGAAATGCGAATGTGCTTGACGTTAGCCTGGTTAAAACCAGACCATTCTCAGTTGTAACCGAGTTATGGTCTGGCAAAGCATCATAGACAAATCATTTCCAGAGGGGCGTCACCAACGGATGTCGCGGATAGACCTAAAACCAATGAGCGATGAAGGAGATGACATATGCAGAGCGGCGAGTGTTGTTCTTTGCTCGGTTTTTAACAAAAACGAAACGTTCAAATCGCTTAAAACAGGCGCGATAGCTGATTCGAATGAGTGATGTTCCACGGCGACATGCATTGTGATGTAGGCTACAAAATTTGCTTCAAAATCCCAGCGCTGTCGTCATCGAATAAAGCTCGCCCCAACGTTTCTGATTGGTCAATTTCGACTGATTGGAAATGGGCTTGAATGAGCTCTTTGCCAGACTAACTTTCAGAGCAAATCCAAATTTGGGTTTTCCCAGGCTAGCTTGACGTGACCATTTTCACAAATTCACGAATTTTTTTTTACAAATAGACTATAACTGAAACTCGTTTTGAAATGTTTGCGTTTTCAGGATCCCCAAAATGCTATTGTCGTGTAACTGAACGGCCAAAAACATTTTCCGATTACCCTGAGTCTCAAGGAAGACCAAGAGCCAAGGTCAAGAATTTAGTTTTTCACCAAACCCTATCGTCAACCCCCAGAACACTTGGGATAAGGTATGTATTGCAAAGATCATTCTGTGATAGTTTTGGATCTTTTTAAAAAAATTTTTTTTTTTTTTTTGTGGTCCATAAAAGAAAGAAAGGACGCGGCATTAGAACAAGACACCCATTTCATTGAACTATCCCTTGAAGTGGCCTGGCTATTTGACCCCCTCCCTGCATCTCAAGTAGACAATAAATTAATCTAATAATTTTCATGGTGGACGTTTGAAGCATGCAGTCAGGTCTCTACAACACACATTACAATTCTAAATCCCACTAGACGCCAAGATGCCAGGGTGTTGAGGGTAGTTACCTTGGGGTTGCAATGCGGCAGCTAAGTTGTTCTGAGCAGTGATGGGTCACTGAAGAATTTGTTCATTTTAAATGATTCTCTCATATGACTCTGTTATATTACTCTGTTAAGACCACGTTTATGGAATACACTCATTTATGAACTAAATGACTTGAAAGGTGTTTCCTGTACAGATCACTTCTCAGTGCAGGAAACAGAAAAGATCTGTTGACCTCCTGGTCCGAGTCACTTGTTCTTTTGTCATGTGACAGCCGCATAGACTATGTACTTGAAGCAGAAATAATGATATATTTCACTTTGTCATTTTGCTGTGACTATTATATTTTAGGTCCCAGGTAAGTTCACATTGAAAAAAACAAGCTCCCAGGCTAGGTCAACTAAAATAATGTCGTTGTTCCCAATGAGCCTACATGTGGGTGTGACATGTCAAAAGAATTAATGACTCAATCATAAAGACAAATTTGAGTGGGAAATTAACCATTAATCGTTTCTCATAATTTGTTTTATGTTATCATGATTTCCTGAGTCAGAATATGATCATAAAGTTGGGGATTTTTTGCTATTGAAAATGTAACATTTTATTTGAACTAAATGACTGAAATTTTGCTGAAAGAGATTCAAAGAGTCAAGAAAAGGATTTGAACTTTCTTGTTAGGTTGTTCTGGGTGGTTGCTTACAAAGTAACTCCACAAGCCAAAGGACTTCAGAAGTCATACATTTATTACATCAAGTTTAATAATACTTAGGGTCCACGGGATGTTATACATTCAGTTTCAGTTAAGCAAAGTAATAGTGATGGTTGCTTTGGCACAGCTAATGAAATTTCAGAAAATGAATAAAAATCAATTGCATGGCTTTGGAGCACAAGCAAATGATTTATTGCTTAATTAATTATTTATCAAGACCTTATAAAAGGTTTTGAAATATGGTTATGAAAGAAACAGCCACCAGGCTTGGGAAAATAAACTGTGACAGATTTACGAATGTAAACAAAGGACCAACTAATTTCTGCATTCAAAAAGCCCCCAGTGGAGCTGCTGGCTCACGAGCATCTTTAATAGTAGTTAGCATTTGATTAGTTGCCAGTGTTGCTCACAGTCTTGTAGGTCATGGAGGCCATGGTATTTAAAATAGTTATGCTCTTCCCCACTGGCAAACCTAGCGTTAGCTGTTAGCTGTGCTTTGCAACCTGGCTGATTTGTTGCCAGTCCACCATATTGAACCAGCCCCAAACCAGCCACCAGCAAATCAAATCTTCTTCAGTCATTTGCTTAATTGGTATTTTTGTCATGTTTTCCAGTTGAAATTTAAAAAAAAAGACCTGAGAAGGAATGTTACATAAGTAACTATACTTGTTTTGAGAAAACAAGTATGATATTTTGTTTAATATTTAAGCACATATAACAAAATTTCATGATGTTTATGATTAAAACTAAACTTTAAAACAACAAAACTTTTCCCAGCATAACCAACACTTACCAGCTTTATTTTAAGCTTGCACAAATCTGCTTAAAGTAAATTTATACTGCTTTAAAGGTGATTTAATATTTATGAAGCCCAGCACATGACATGCAACAATATATATATATACACACACAGTAAATTTATATATATATATATATATATATATATATATATATATACACAACCGTGAATTTATATATATATATATATATTAGGGGTGTAACAAAATTCACAAAATTCACAGTGCGGTTCGATATGATACACTCGTGTCACGGTTCGGTACATTTCCGATAATGCGAAAAGAAAGAAATGCCAGAGAAATTTCCTTGATTACATTTTAAAGAAATTATATTTTTATTAAAACTAACATCATAAAGTGTGATATTTTTTAACTTTGAGCAATGATGGAGCTATACTTGACTTTTCTTAAGAGCTTATAAAACAAAAAAGCTCCTTGGACAAAATGAAATGTAAAATTGTAGTAGTTAAACAAAGGTTTATTTTAGTTCAGGTAAAAATTTGAGGGCAGCAATTGTATTCATAATGTCAAAATAAAACCGACGTGATGTTACTTGAAAGAATTATAGCCTACTATTCCTGCCAAACTTCAATGGGAACAGTTAGTGTTACTACAGTTAACCTGGTGATGAATGTTGCTGATCTGTGGTCACTAGATAGTTCATTCATGGCACAATGTTTCTTCCCAGTTTCCACATCAGCACGGTTTGATCCATTAATAACGGAGAAATGATTTGTTGCACAGTCCACCATATGGATACTAAATGTCAATTGTTTGTATTTACAGTTTGACCGCGCACACACACTTATGTGTACATTGTGAGTTCTACACAAATGGAATAAAGAAAAGAGAAAACACAAAATCCAAGTTAATGTTATCATTTATGGGTAACAAAGTGTATCGTCACACCCCTAATATATATATATATAGTTTCCACGAATAAAGAGTACGTTCTCACCAGGGCCTAAAATTAACAGTCGCTAAGTGCCAAATATGAGTAAAAATAAGTTTTGGTGAGTTAATGAAACTGTGGCAATCGCCAGTTGGACATTTTTTATAAATTCTAACAAAATCGTGAGAACATGAACAACAACAAACATGAAAGGCGTTCGGGACAGTTGACAGGACAGTGTTGCATCGTCACGGAAGTTTAAGTCTTGCCAATTTACATATTCAAGCTCAAGACGACGCGAAAGGGAATTTATTTCGTTATTGATTATGAAAGTTTTCGCACACCCAGACATCCCAGGCGTCCCAGGCAGTGCGCGAAAACTGATTTGAGTTTCTCTTTCACGTCTTCTTGTGCTTGAACAGACATGTACAAAAAAAAAAAAAAAAGTCAAAAATCCCATTTTGGCAAGTACCCTTGTATTCTAAAGTATCCGTTACGTAATTTTAAGTAAGTCATGCGCATGATATAATAATTTGTTCCCTCGTTTTACTAAATTGTGAGCAAGGTATAATAACACTTTCCCTTGTTTTATTAAATCATGCACACAATATAATAATACATTACCTCGATTGTGTACATCATGGTAGATCGGATCACAAATAGACAAGGCAGACCCATTCCCGTTTACACCTGGTATTTAATCCATCTCTTTCGTCCACTTTCAACCACTTTTGTCCTGATTTTTTCAAGGGTGGGGTCTATGGATGGGTAAATGTATGGGCTTTTTCAGATCTTTCGATCTAATGGACGAAAAAATCTCACGCAATTATGAACAACACACGGAGGGCAGAAGCTTTCATTTCTGCTCTGATAGCCGCAAGATCACACCGAACACTGTGAGTGTGTGTTAGAAATCGCCAATGGTGAGAGAATTTTCGTCTTCAAACCAAACTTGGGTCTCCGGCCAAAGTCTAAATTCCGATCGTCTTACACTACCAGGTGTAAACAGGGCCTTAGTGTAAAACAAACTTAGTGTTTGCATCATAATGAACAGTTTGAACAAGCTACTTACAATTTGAACAAGCACATTAGCAACATAAGCTGGATTTTTAAGTCGGGTAGACCTTTCTGTAGCTGTTTGTTCCTCAAAATGACTGCCTGCAATGAGCTATCACTACCCACGTGCTTGAGATTTCCAAAGCAAGGCTAATGCCAACGTCTGTGACTTCTCAAGCTGAACTTTGCCCTTTTAAGGTACTCAGAAAATCCCTCCTAGCGTGGTAGCATTATCACTCTGCTCTTTCGCTGTCTCGTTTTCACTCTCTCTCTCGGTCCACAGAGAAATTCAGACATCCTTGAGCTGTGCGCTTATGTTGGTCTGCCTGGCTGCTGCTTTGAGTTTTATTAAGAGTGACCTTCAATATGCCTCAGCTTTCTGCAAAATGTCGCTAGCAGCACTAGGGCACCGTGAGGTCCTCTGGCTCCGCAGACTGTCTCGACACACTGCTTTCTTTCCCTCGCATTGTTTTGCTCGTGATGATTGAAACGGTTTGTGCAGAGATGAACGGGGTGAACGCAGAGTTCAGGAGTCTGGAATATTTTTTTTTGTTCCAATTGCTCATGTTTTCCATCTAGAGATGACACCGACAATAAGGCCCAGAATAGATCTCAATAAGATATACTACATGTTGTGCGCCAAAACTTTTCTAAGCAGCACTAGAGAAGAAGGTTCATTTTATATCATGGTGAGGCGAGGACAAAAATAGGATGAGGAGATAATCAACAGTACAAGACTAAAAAGAAGCAAATGCAAGGTACATGAACTTGCATTCATCCTCCATTACATTCCTTGTCACATGACAAATATAATATACCACCCAGCCCTAGTTCCTCATGAAAATCTCTGTACTCTTTCATATTGCAAGTCATTACAAATTCCATGTCCAAAACGTTTCTGTGACCCCAAGGCCTCACCAAAGTGATTCCCCTCTTTCAGAGGGCAAATCGCTGATAAGACTCATGCTAATACATTTTACTCCTCAAACCTATTTCAAATTCCAGAGGCTTGGTTTCTCCAAGGCGGCATTTCCAGGCCACTATAGATAAGACAGCTAAAGTGTTTATCCTTTTGGTAACCCAGCCTCAATATAAACCTATCCAGAAGTGCAAGTGACATTAGACACAGCGCCTAAACCTCCCAACCCTGCCTTCGCACCCCCTATTGTTACCCAACTCCAAAATATCTGATCTTTACGTAGCTTGCGTCAAACATAAAGCCATACGACCACTAATTATTTAAACCCTAATCAACTTTACCTTGTCAGGTCTAAATTGGATATTTTCATTTATTCCAGCTAATTGCTAGGCAACTGATCACCATGAGCTCCTTCAAGGCCATTACGTGCTAATGCAACAGAGCTAGCGGTAGCTATAGAGGCTGTCTGAAAAGTAGAAGTCATTGTCTACACTTTATGTTTACCAGGCCAGTGTGACTCATGAGGATTGTCAATGCATAAACTAATTTCTCAAGAGAATAATGAGAATTTGGAGGTTGCGGGTAATGATACGTAACCTCAAGGTTGCATTCACATCAACTTATACTGTTGAATGCTGCTTTAAATGATTTATTTAAATGATCTATCTATCTATCTATCTATCTATCTATCTATCTATCTATCTATCTATCTATCTATCTATCTATCTATCTATCTATCTATCTATCTATCTATCTATCTATCTATCTATCATATGTCTGTCATGTCAAAATGTTGTTCAATGCATCTAACTATTTTGCATTTTGATCTATTAAATAGCCTTTTTTAAACGTTTCTTAAAAGTTTCTATTTGAAAATGACGTGTGAGAGTAGGATGAGGCCGAGGGCCGAGAGAGAACGGCGCAAGGTCCCGTATCTCTCACAGAGGAGCGGAAATATAAAAAGAGGAGCGACGACAGTGAAGGATGAGAGAGGCCAGGCCTGCATTTTACATTTTATTATAATTTTACTTTGGTTTTGTATTTGTTTATTTATTTCATTAGAATATGTTGAATGTTTGCTGGTTCCCGTCTCCTTCTTCTCACAAGAACGAACTGTGTTACATGTTGTAAATTTAAATTCAGTTCAGCAATGGAAGTGGATTTTAAAAGCCAATCTCAAATCTGAAGGACAACACTAGTTTTAATAGAAGATATCTTAAGTGTATTTATCTTATCTCTTCTTTATCCTTTTTTAAACTTCATAAACGTAAAATTTGTTTGATTTATGCTTAAAACAACTTGGTTTTAATTCTGCTGTCGAAAAACTGTTTATTTGTGGCAAACTTGTGCACAAATTGTCTCTAGAAGTTTTGCCGTTTACAATAACAATCCCTAATAATGACGTCCTCGCTTTAATAACACATTGTATGCGCTCACGACCCTCTTTATGTGAAAATAATCACCTGTAATAGATCATCCTAAACTATCTCATCTAATCTAAATATGCTATTGGATGTCTAACTCAGAATGATTCCCATTTCCCAATTGATTTCAGCTTCCTGCCTGCTTGCATCCAATGTTTAACATCTCAGGAAAGGCTCAAAACACGAAGACGCTCATTTGTGAGATTGAAGAACACTAGAAATGATTGCAGAATGCTCGTGATTAGGGGTCAAATAGCAGCTTAATGACTTTCAAGTGACAAAGCCTCATGGGATTGAATATGAGGCCAAATGAATCCTGATTGATTCTCTATCATCCTGTCATGACCCGTGTCTCTCCGCCTTGTTTATTGGATTTAATTTATTACTTGAAATTAAGTAATTTTATGAGACTGGGCAAAAAAAAAAAAAACACATTGTACTAATAGCGCTGTTACAGTGAGGCCAAGTGCATTACAAGACTGAAAATGTCACCCTGTTGACCTTAACACTTAGGTTTCGTTTCATGTTGAATTGGTGCTTGCTTTGCCCTGATTTCAGGACATGTCGACAAACAACATGCTTGAAGGGCTTGTGGAAACTGCTAAAGGGCAGAACCTGATTTCACCAAGTGCAACATGTTCGTGGATCAATATCTTTATTGACCCTGAAACAACATTCCAATCAACCAATCAGATTTGAGGGAAAATACAGTTGTCAAGTTTAGGCTTACAAGGAGATGGACATAGACAAATAAACTAATTAAGATGCGTATCGTTGAACATATGAGCGCTATCAGAAGGAAAGACCAAAAATATCAAGTTGCGCGTTATTTAAATGCAATGTCCCATTCGATCTCATTCGAATTAAATGTCATAGTTATAGCACATGTAACACATTCGCGTAGGGGATGGTAATCTGGAGTGGAGACTTCTGCAGAGGGAATGTAAATTGATTTTTGACCTTTGATTCTATATCCTTTGGGCATGAATGAGGAATATACTCTCATATATTTATATTCATACTTTCTATAAATGTTGTTTCATTGTGCATTGCAATGTCAAATCGTGTGACGTGTAGGGATGAAAATAATTTCTTTGTGATATACAAATGAGAATATGTATGGTCATATTGATTGTTGTGGTGTGTATCTATAATTATGTAGACTGTTGATGTAAATATTTTTACATGGCATAAAATCAGACTCCAGTATGTTACATGGGTTTTGTTAATAAGTGTGTAAATTACCGCAAGTGTATGCTTGGTAACAAATGGCTCTGATGAAGGGTTGTACCCGAAAACGTTTTGCACTCTTGGACTTTCAAGCACTTTTGCAATTTATTTGTGGCCTTTGGACAATAAAATCCTTGACGCTTTTTGGCATATATTCGTGTAATGATCTCGTGTAACGCATCTAACTTTGCAAAATCAGGACTTGAAGTAATGTCAAACATAGCATGTATAATAATATAATAATCCTGTAAAAAAAACAACAAAAAAAAAAACGGTAAACTACTGGCAGCTGTGGTTGCAAAGCATCATACTGTAAAAAAATACAGTGTGTTACTGTTTTTGAAATTAACAGCTAAATACCGTATTGTCAGCTACAGTATAAAAGTTTAATTTAACAGCTATATGCTCTAAGGCCGTGTCCGTGTGTCCACCAAAGCGTTTTTAGCCAGCTGAAAACGCCAGATGCTCTGCTGAAGACGCCATGCTTTGGGCGCTTGAGAGCGTTTTGGCAGCGTAGCGTTTTTTTCTGTTGAGACGTTTCATTGCTATGATACAAAATATGCACAGCACAGTTTACTTGTAATTGATTTCGCAGATAATTTGTTTCATACTAAAAATTGATTTTTCATCCATTTTGTTCAGTTTGATGTCGTTGGTTGATGTCGTTGTACAGAAAGAATGCTGTGACAGTTGGTCAGTGTTGTTTAGTCCTGCCCCTTCTCCACTGTGATTGGACGGGTGGGTAAAAAGTGACAGTAATGAGTGCTGCGTTTTGTCCAAAGTTGAACATTTTTCAACTCTCGGCGACGAGTGAAAAACGCTGGCCGTTCGGCGCTTCAGTGTGAAAAATGTTATGCTCCTGGCGTTTAAAAAACGCGGTGCTCCCATTGAAAACAATTGAAAACATACGCCAGGCACGTGTAAAACAGCTGCCAGTAGTTTACCGTTTTTTTTTTTACAGGATTACTTTTACAGTGTAACTGGGAGTAGCAAAGCTACTCTTTAAACTTTTTTAGCATTGCATGACTACATTGTCATGAATTTTGAAATATTCTATTGCACATTGATCTTGAAATACTACCCTTATTAGAATAGTGAATTATATCATTTGTCATCTTTCAGTTTGTAGTGCAGCAAAAGAGTAGCTTAACACTCTTAAAGGTAAAGGGTTTTTTTATTAGCACAAAAAAACGTTTACATCACTGGATTCTTTCCATTCTACAAAAGGTTCTTTTTAGTGGAAAAAAGGGCAATTAAAATAACTTGGTTCTTTTTGAGGACTGATCGCTGGAAAATGGTTCTTCAAAAGATCACTGCAAAAACAACCTTTACTTTTAAGAGTTTATGTGAAATTAAAAGTAGCTTGGTAAGCTACAGTTTCAAAGTAGTTTCCTCAACATCTCCCTCCTCTTCAGACAGAAATATGTCTCAGTGAAAAGGCAGGAGCGTCTGATTAATTATCTCCATAGGAGTGCTGGGATCCATATCTCATCATCTCCTGGTGCCGGTTTTCGGGAGAGCGTGAGGATTACCACCTCCTCTGCTTTCCATCAGTCCAATCTCTATGAGGGACAAGAGCATCTACACGGACGCCAGGGAGGGAGATGGTGAACCGCGTCTCAGTGGCTCTTTAAAGCTCCTTTCCACGGCTCAACGAACACACACCGTTTCATTGTCCCAGCCCCCGAGCTTCATAAATCCACTCGTATCTCTGGAGAGCAGCCAGAAATGCTGTACGACTCTCTTTAGCCAGGATTCTGCCTGTTCCTCTCGGCACAGGCCATTATATCAGATGTAGAATGTACGTGACCTAAAGACGCCATGAATACAATAGACGGGGAGAAAGACAGCATGGTGCCCAGGGGCAAATGGAGCCCAGATCGAGTCTGAGCTCAATAAACTGAGCCCACCTGCTGGCTAAAGGATATGAGTGTGTATTTTAGTGTATAGAGTACAAGAGAAGCATTGCAGGTGATGCAATCACAAATGGCGATTTTGGGATCTGTTCACTGAAACCACATTTGGAAGAAGTCGAAATGCAGAAATGCAGATGAAATGACATTTGCGGTGTAAATGGTGAGGATACAGTAGCATGAAGGAACCGCCTACTCAACCTGCAAAAACTCAATATCTTATTTTCCAGCTCCAATGTCTCAACATTCATAAAACAAGATAGATTTACTTGAGAAATAGTGTTGGATATATGCATATGAAATATATGATGGTTTAATATATTACACATATTTTTGAACAAATAGAAAATATCCAGCGAGATGCAATTCGGTGGGTGAAAATGCCTTGTTGATGCCAGAGGTCAGAGGACAATGACCAGGGGTGCGTTTCCCGAAAGCATCGCTATGGTCGCAAGTTCCGTCGTTATCAGCATAGTTCAACTAGACACAACAAGAGTCGGTTATCAGCATAACACAACAGATTTCCCGAAACAATCGTTCTAACGAACATTCGCAAACAGCATCGCAAATTTGTGTGGTTTGAACGACAGCTATCGACCTGTGGTTAGAGGCATAGTTTCTATATTGCATGACATTTGGACGTAATAAATTCGTAAACAAGCTGACATTCAGTACAACCGGTGCCTTTTATTTAGAATACATACAAATGTAATTTACGTCTTTTAGTTTGTCAAAAGATTTAAAGTACCGTGTTTGAAGAGTGCGCATGTGCGAACGTGCTCTACTATGTAAGAACGAGACAAATATTGAGTCTGGTAATACAGACTGATCTCATGAAGTAGCGTGTGTATGACACGGCAATTCGTATTTCCGTTTTTGGCGTGCTATCAACACGCATAATCGCTTTTCAGTGTGTTTATGAACGCCGTTGACTTAAAGTTACTGTATATATAAATATATGACTTACCTCAACCCCATCCCTAAACCTACCCGTCACTGGGGTTAATGGCATTTATGACTGTTCCCTTACCATCCTAGGAAAAAAAAAAAACATCGCTCCTCAGATGTAGATGTACATTTTGCTTCGTTTCGCTCATACATTTGATGGCGTGTACAGACACGTGGAATGACACGGACTTTAATGGCGTAGACATACACGCATACACGCGGATAGCTCAAAATGTGTAGAGATAACACGCCACTTGACTCGAAAGTGGCGTGTATGTTTACGCAAAAGTCATGATGTCATGTTGGGTAATAAAGCAAAATAACTGAGAACAATTAGAAATAGTCCTCAGATGACATGTCTGTAATTTATATTAACAAATCTAGCGTTAATTGGATCTCAAACAGTTTCATTAAAAGTAGTTATTACTCCACCACGTGCGAAACCAACGTGGTTGAACAATACTTTGCGACAATGGGTTTCGGGAAACAGTCGCGACTAGCTAGTTGATTTCTCCAACGATGCATCGTACTATGGTAGTAGGGGTGTAACGATTCACTCGTTTTCTCGATGCATCGATTATAAATCCTGCCGATGCATATGCATCGATCCTGAAACATGTATTTTGAATCGTGAATCGTTTATTTACGTGAATAATCGATTTAAAAGGCTAAGAATCGAATTAATCACGATTTTAAAGCGATTCAGTGGTTTAAAATATATAAACACAACCTTAAAGTGTTCCTGGTACAAGCTGCCTCACGCATTGGCCGTCATACGACATCCGCATTTGATTGGTTTCAGGCACTCACACACCCCTGATTTCTCACGCTGAAGCCCGGTCGGTCAAATGCCTGAAAGATGAGTTTTTCTTTCTACCTGTTGAGCTACTCATGTCGTGATCAGCTTGTATTACCGCAAATTAGTTAAAATCTCCCGGAATCTAGAGCGAGCGTGCATACGAGACAGAGGTTGTACTCCAAACCGCGTATCGCGCGTTCACACACGGCTGCACGCACTCGGCAGAGAGGGAAAGCGAGCGAGAGACCACCTTGCGTGTACTGAGTCCATGTAATAAATGAATGAAATGGCATGGCAGCTTTATCAATTGAGCAGTTTGCCTCAAAACTATTGCTTTCTCGACAGAGCTCAGCTGGAGAGCTCAAACATGGACTGCTCAAAAATCTGTAGTTAACGTTATGAAAGCATGAGAGCTATGGGACCGAGCGCGAGCAAAATCCAGTGAAAAGATGATAACGAGTGCACTGAGAGGACGCAAAATGAAACTAATGAAAACGTCTCCATTAATTTGTGCATGTAGTCATTTAATGCAATACTTTAAAAGCCTTTTTCAAAATATTTGCTACTTGCAAATGCTAATTTGTAGGCCATTGAATTTTTTTATATATAATAATATATTCATTAAAATTAAAAACAAACATGAACTAACATTAACAATGGACAAAATCCCCACTATCTGATCCCCGAAGGCCGCTGTAGGCTAATTCAAACCCAGACAAAGATGGGTGAAGCATTGAAATAATACTATAATGCATAAAAAAATTAAGAATTGAATCGAATTAATCGAATCGCATCGAATTTGGATGTGAATCGCATCGAATCGGATCGTTCTGAATTTGCACAAATCGTTCATGAATCGAATCGAAAACCTATGAATCGTGAATCGAATCGATTCGCTGTCTACCCAAAGATTCACAGCCCTATATGGTAGTGAAGCATACGTTTCCCGTTGTATGGGAAACGCACCCCAGACTGGTTCCGTTGATTGAAAGGAAACAGTAACTCAAATAATCACTCGTTACAACCAAGGTCTACAGAAGAGCATCTCTAAACGCTCAACACGTCAAACCTTAAAGCAGAAGAGCTACATTTCACACAGACTCACCAAAACTAGACAATAAAAGATTGAAAAAATTTTGCCTTGCCTCGATTTCTGCTGCGACATTCAGATGGTGGGGTCAGAATATGGTGTAAACAACATGAAAGCATGGATCTATCTTGCCTTGTATCAACAGGGGGCATTTTCTTGGAACACTTTGCAAACCTTACTATCAATTGAGCATCGTTTAAACGCCACAGCCTTCCTGAGTATTGTTGCTGACCATGTTTATGCCTTTATGACCACAGTGTATCATCTTCTGATGGCTACTTCCAGCGGGATAACACAGCATGTCACAACGCTTAAATCAGCTCAAACTGGTTTGTTGAACATGAGAGTGAGTTCACTAAACTCAAATGACCTTCACAGTCACTAGATCTCAATGCAAATAGAGCTCAATCGGAATGTGGTGGAAAGCGAGATTTACATCATGGATGTGCAGCCGATAAATCTGCAGCAACTGTGTGAAGCTATCATGTCAATATGGACCAAAATCTCCGAGGAATGTTTCCAGCACAAACTTTCATTGAGGCAAAAGGGTGTACCTAATAAAGTGACCATTGAATGTATTATGATGGGGAAATGAAATTGTACCGCCTAGTAGGAACGACGTGAACGTACTAGATTTGATCACGCATAAGTGTGATTAATGACTGAAATTTCTGTCTGTTCTACACATAAATATAATGTAGGACTTCAGTAGACTTCAATACACCACAGAAATCATATGAACCATCATAAAAAAAAAAATAATAATCATAAACATGTTTGCCTTGCAAACACAATTGGTGGAACAAAAATGGCTGCCACTTTATCTATTATAAATGTCATGTCCGCATATTATTAGCATCCATTATATGACATTTCTATAACTAGAACACAGTTTTTATGGGGAAGACAAGCTATGCTGTACAAATCTACTCAGGCATGAATAAAACACATTACGAATGTTAAATGAGAGAACCTTTGAAGATGGCTCCTCTGTACAATCAGTGATATCACTTCCTCTTCATCATCATTTAAAGGGACAGTTCATTAATAATTTGAGGTAAATAAATAGTGATGATGTGTCAAAACATATACATATGTACATATATAGCATCAACAAATGTTGTGGCATCACTCATCCACTTTTATTATATCGTAAAAAATATGAGCAAACCATCATTTCATTAATAGAGAGCATAGAAAGAATTTCTATCCAAACCAGTGTTGAAGTCAGCATAATGAGGAATGAAAGTAACTCCAAGGTAAAAGATAAGGCTACAATGTGTCAAGGTGATTGGATGATCAAGTGAAGTGAAGGGCAGAGAGAATATTTTGCCTGTGGACATGGATGTGAATATATATCCCTCACAATTATACTAGTTATGCATCAATCTTGGGGATGCTTGACAAATTTTTGGCAAGAGGCTTCGAGGACAATGCTTGGTTTTGTGATTTTCTGGAAAGGAACAGTCACCTGAGGGTAACTTCTGCAAGGGATTAATGCCCAGTTCTCTCTGGAATAAACGATTGAGGAATCAACCCTGGAAACCTGTTTTGATGAGGATGGATGAATTTATGAGTCATCAGAAATGCTTATTCGCCATCTTTTACTGGTCATGGACTGGAGGGCTGGTAAAATATCAAATATTAAACATGACAATGTCACATCTGCCATTTCTCAACTCCCACCACCAGAGGTCTCACTTGAGTTGATTGTTCTCAGGTGTCCATCATCATCTTCTCAGGATGGCCTATATCAGGGGTGCCCAACCCTGCTCCTGTCCTGCACAGTTCATCTCCAACCCAAATCAAACACACCTGCTTTTAATTTTCAAATGACCCTGAAGACCTTAATTGGTTGCTTCAGGTGTGTTTGATTAGAGTTGGAGATAAACTATGCAGGACAGTTGATTGGCAGGAGCAGGGTTGGGCACACTTGGCCAATATAAACCCTCACTGTTTGCTCACTCTGCAACACTGAACTTTCTATGTTGGATTACGCTCTTGGTTTTTGACTTTAAACTTTGGATTTTGATCTTGGACTCCCTCTTCATGTTGTTTGCCCACCTGACAATCTGCTTTGTGTATGATCTTTGCCTGATGTTGACCATTATCTGGATTCTCCTTCTAGTTCCTCCTAAAAAATCTCTGCACATGGACTCAGACCTTCAAATTCTGTCTGATGCGTCACAAAATACTTTACCAGCAGAGATTTATTCCACCTTGGCTAATAAAGCTTCCTCGCTATCTGCCCATCATGCCCAGTTGATGAGATTGACTACACTAGTGGAAGAGATGATAAGACAATTCTCTCCCACGAAATCTTCATCCCACTCCCAGTGCCGCTTTGTTAACTTCATCTAACCCCCGCCTGGCCCTGCAGAATCAATTTGATGGCTTCCTGGGGCCTTTTGAGGATTTCAACATCAGGGCACCCTTTATATTGCTCAGCAACCACGTACCTCCCCCACTGAGTAATCTAAATTGGCATTGGTGTCCTCCCTGCTTAAAGAAAGAGCTTTGGACTGGTCAACTGCGATCTGGGAGAGGGACTTCAATATTCAATCATCATTGGAGGAATTTAAGAATCGCCTGTGTGAGGTGTTTGACCATCCCCATGAAGCCAAAGAAGCCGAGGAGCAATTGCGTGCGTTATGTCAGGAACACCAAACTGCTGCAGACTGTGCATTAACTTCCGAACCCTTGCGGGTCAGAGTTGAGCTGGCCTGTCGTGATGACAACTTTACTCTGGAGAAATATATACAGCTCTCCATTCGTATTGACAATCTTTCAAATTTGTATTCACAAGCCCATGGAGGGATCTAGCTTCCAATGAGAAACCAGCTCAGAAATCCATTCTGTAGAACCCATGCAAATTGGGCAAGCTCATCTTTCTTCTGTGGAGAAACAGAGCTGAAGGCGACTGGGTCTACTCATGTATTGCGGATTATCTGGCCATCCCGCAACATCCCCCAATTAACCAGACTTCCTCTTCTGACATACTAAAGCGAGTACACAATGTATTTTACCATTTAAAAGGACACAATTAACTGTAAACAACTCCCTACTTTGGAATGAAAAGTAAGTTGCTCTGGAAGCTTTCCTTGACTCTGGGGCAGCCGGGAACCTTATTGATGGAAAAATGAGTGGCTGAGTAAGGAATTTCTACTATTCCTTGAATTCCATTTGTTTGTGTTTCCGCACTAGATGGTCGCCCCTTAACCTCAGGATTCATCAAACGTTGTACTTCACCTATAACGACTCAAGTGGAAGCCACTCATGTTGAGAACTGCACTTTTCTGATGACTCACACACCACTCAATCAACTTGTTGTAGGATGTCCTTGGTTGGTAACACACCCTGTAATCTCCTGGAGAAAAGGATAAATGCAGAAGTGGAGCCCCATATGCCTTCATGCTTGTATTGTGGTACCATAAGTATATTGCAGAGCCACGGTCATCTCAGAAGATGAACCTGGGTTACCGCCACATACCTTCTGAATCTGAATATGCTGACTTGAAAGAAGTGTTTGACCAAGTTTGTGCCACTCAATTACCTCCTAACAGATTTTGATTGTCATTGATCTCCTAAGAGGTGCCATGCCTCCCCAGTCTAAAAAACTACCCTTTATCACGACCTAGACTATGGAAAATCCGATCAGTGAAGCCTTAAAGTCTGGTTTCCACATCTCCTGCATCAGGTGGTTTGTTCTTTGTGGAGAAAAAATATGGAATGATTATCGAGGTCTTAAACAAGACCACGGTAAACTACCCTTTTCCTCTACCTTTAGTACCCGCAGTCCTAGAACAATTATGAGAAGCCAGTTTTTTTTTTTCACCAAATTTGATATAATTAGAATAGCATTTGTGAGGGTGATGAGTGGAAAACTCATTTCCACACACACCAGGGCCATTATGAATATCAAGTCATGCTTTTTGGCCTGTCAAACTCACCATTCATCTTTCAGGCCTTCATGAATGACATCTTCAGAGTAATGATTGGACAATTCATCATCGTGTACATTGATGACATTTTGATTTACTCATCCACTCTTAGCACCCATGTTAAGCACGTCCAGATGGTCCTAAATTGTCTTAGGGAGAACCACTTGTTTGCCAAGGCAGAGTAATGTGAGTTTCAGGATATGTTATTGGACCCAAAGGCATTGCAATGGACCAGACTAAGGTTCAGGCTTTCCTGAATTGGCCCACACCCAGAACTGTAAAGCAACTACAGAGGTTATTATACTTTGCAAAATTTTATTGGAGATTCAATCAAAATTTCAGCAGTCTGGCTTCTCTACTGCAAACTCCACGAGCTTCAGTGGTCTGAAGATGCACAACATGCATTCATGGATCTAAATCAGCGGTTCACCTCAGCACCCATTCTCAAACAAGCTGACCCTGAGCTACCATTTATAGTGGAGATGGATGCTTCTGAGTGTTGAATTGGTGCCATTCTAAAAAACTTTCCCCTTGTGCATTCTTTTCTCAGAAACTGATGCCCTTGGAATGCAATTATGATGTGGGCAATAGTGAGTTACTAGCAATCAATCAATCAGCTTTTGAGGAATGGAGTCATTGGCTTGAGGGTGCCAAACACACTGTCATCTTGAGCATATCACAAACACAAAGAGAATACATTCACATGTCTTCAGATATCAGTACTCCAGGAACATTAAGACTGATGCCCTGTCCCGTCTGCATGACAGCCCACATGAGAGCTCAACAGATAAATCTATCTTACTATTGTCCATAAATCTTGGCTATAACATGGGAATTTATGAATGAGATACAACAGGCCCAAGCTTCTGAACCTCCAATCAAGGGATGCCCCAATAAAGTATATGATCCCCAGGACTTACAGGGTCAACTGATTCAATGGATCCATTCCACACCTAGCTTGGGCCACCCGGGCATTCTTCACACCATAACTCTGGCACGAAATTGATTTTGGAGGCCCTCTTTGTCCTCTGATGTCTCCAGTTACGTCAAGTGCTGTTCTGTCGCACCTGAACATAGGTCACATATACGTAACCACGGATTTCATCACTGACTTGCCACTATCTAGAGGTAACACTGCCATTCTCACAATCATTGGCAAGTTTTCTAAAGCTTGTTGCCTTATTCCCCTCCCAAAATTTCCTACTGCTATGGATAACTTGTTTCATTATGCATTTCATATGGTCTTACTACCATAATCAACATGAGTTGAGTCGTTATTTACCTTGTGCCAAATATGTTTAAAACTTGTTGATTAACTCTTTAACTGGGATGAATCCTTTCATTTAATCTTAGACTGCCTCTGTAAGTTGTTTGGCACTCTACTTATCTGCCTTGTTTGATCATTGCCTGATGTTGATCATTCGCTGGATTCTCCTTGTAATTTTCTCCTAACAAATCTCTGCACATGGATTCAGACATTCATTCTCTGTCTGATGCTTTACAGACAAATGTTTGGTCAAGTCAAGTTTGGGAAAACACAAAGATAAAGTATCTTAACATTTTTTTTTTTTTGTTTGTTTAAATTTATTTTTTGCATCATACTCCCAGCTAACAAAAACATGTTCTGGGAACATTTCGATAACACTCCCATTAAGTTATGAAAACATATGTGAATGTTCTCAGAGCGTATAAAAAGTTCTTTTTGGTTATGGAAACATTAAGAAAATATTTTCTCCATCATTTTGCTAATATTATGAAAGTATTCCCTGTATGTAATAACGTTCAAAGAAATTTTGTAATAAAGTCTTGAACATAGAATAGAATAGAATATACACTACTTTATTGTCCGATTTCTGATAATGAACAGTCATTTTGATGTTCCTAAATACGAACCCCTGAAGACGCAGTGGCCGAGTTTTTGTTTTCGAAGGGAATATTCCCCACGAGCAACGTCACTGCTTTCATATTTGCGCGATTCACGAATCATTTCTCACCAGACCGCTTTAAAAATGAGGATCAGACTCAGTATAAAGCTGGTTTTGCAAAGAAGCTGCTACTGAAAAAAAGAATCGGTACCAACTAGTCATGTCCCTGCTGCACCTCCAGAAGAAGTGAGTGTAAAATTGGATATCGTATTGTATATTGATTTCATATCAATCTTTGCAAATCGCTTGCACGTGTCATGATAAATGCGGCTAAGGTTTACTCTCAGGGTACATTATGGCATGTTTTCTATACGATGTTCTCAATATAATTTATAATCCCATGTTTATAATGAACAACACGTTATGGTCAGTACAAACTGAGTACGTATACATCAGTAAACACATAGCGTTCGTACATCTCACTAAGGTACTTTACCCTGCCAGTACACAAAGATAGATCAAATTGACATTATGTTAACCAACCATTCAGAAACGTCCTGTTCAAGCCCTAATTGTCGAACTTTTTTGCGGACGGTAGGGGTGGGCGATATGACCAAAATTGCGTTTCACCATATGACTCATTTTATTTCACGGTAACGATATATTTCCCGATATAGTTATTTATATAGTAATCCTCAAAAAAAAAAAAAAAAAAAGACAAAAAGGGCTTCAAGGACTTAAAGGTGCAATATGTATTTTTTAGCAGCCTCTATCGGCGATGTTTCAGATAGGGCTGAAACGATTCCTCGAGTTATTCGAGTTACTCGATTACAAAAATTCCTCGAGGCAAAAAATCTGCCTCGAAGCCTCGTTAAATTCTTATGACGCGCACGCAGGGATCTGATTGTTTCACACGGACCGTTATTCAGGAAGCACACCATAGCGCATGATACATTTGACTTCATAAATGGCAGAGAATGTCTAAAGTTTGGGATCATTATATGTTTATAAAGGGAGACAACAAGATGCAATGTGTCTGCAAAGTATACCTGGCAGGGCTGCCAACTCTCACGCATTCAGCGTGACACTCGCGCAATTCGATTTCTCACGCTGAAGTGTCAATCCTTTGGTCAAATGCCTGAAAGATGAGTTCGTCTATCTACCTGTTGAGCCATCGTGATCGACTAGTTTTACCGCCACCTATTAATTCGCAAGTTAAAATATGCTGTAATCTAGTGCGAGCGCGCATGCGAGACGTTGAGCTCCTAACCGCGGCTCGCGCACGACGGCAGAGAGGTAAGCGACCGCGTGCACCCATGTCTCTCTCACGCGCCAGTCAGACCAATTGCGGCAATTCATCATCATATGCTTAAACTTTTATGTAGCCACCCAACAAAAATTTCAGCATACATTCACCGGGACGTGATGGAGGAACAAATATTGTGAGACACACGGACACACACACTCTGATGTTTGTCTTGAGATTATAGTTGAAAAAGTCTGATTCTTATTTATAATTGTTTTATTTCCTTTTATTTATTTTTTTATAATTTGTACACATTTGTGTACCTGTTTGGGTTGATATTTTATATTAATATATTTTTGTTTCCAGGTGGGTAATTTGCAGAAGGTGCAATCCTTTTTTTGTAATGTTGTATTAAGAAGACAAAACTAAGGCCAAATAGGCTTTACTATTTAAGTTTGTATTCAAAGTTTTACATGTTATGGGCTACATGTAACAGGTTTTACAGTAAATTGTTTTAACTGTATTGTTATATAATTGTTGGCACTGGCACTTATAAACACTAAATGGGTAAAAATTGCAATAATTAGTTGTGGAGCCAAATGTTGCAGTTGGAATAAATACCTCTATTTTTTTTTTAAAGGAATAAAAGCCAAACACCTTATCATTTTCGTAATACATTATTTGTTTTGGTTGCTTAAAAATACACAAACAAATTATCCGATTACTCGATTAATCGATCGATTAAGTGCTAAATTAATCGATTACAAAAATAATCGATAGCTGCAGCCCTAGTTTCAGATTGCAACCAATTTTTAGAAGAGCGCTCATGCTCTTGCATTCATACTCAAACACACATGGTACACAGCCACACTGAGACTGTAAGCACACCGGAGAAAGCAAAACACAACATGCTGGAAACTCATGTAAACTCCCACTGCAACGTTACAATAATAGGCTACATTTTTCAGCTTGACGTTGAAATAATGCTCCATGCTCGTACCATGATACTTGAATCAATTCAAATCAACAAATAATTATACTGTATAAATACTAGACTAAACGAGGAGCTGAAAAGAGAATTGTTAATTAGATTAATTAGTCAACAGGTGAACTGAATACAACAATCAGACACACTGGGGAAACTGGGTCAACTGACAGGGCAACACAGGCAAACATGACAGAACCAAAAACACAATATACATGTTATAGCACTGAAGTATCCAAGAATAACTAATAACCGTTTATCTTCTGGTTTTGACATGTATTTAAGAGATAGGTGTTAGTGCTTTCTCTCATGCCTTCTTGATATTGAGCTGTGTTTTCCCTATTATTTCATTTGTTCTATTGAATGGAATAAATAAGGTCACTGAGACACCACTGCCGGAGTTACTGGAGATCACTGCAGATTGCTTAATATTTCCAAACAATTTGCACAATGAAAACTGACGCCGTAGAGCACTGTTTTTCTTTACTTAGGTGATTGCACTTCAGAGTCAAGGGTCGGTTTTCGCAAAAGCATTATTATTCATTGTAGTGACAGTCCTGACAGGATTAACTTGTGTATATTTGAATCCATCTTCACTGGACTATTTCACCAAGGAGAAATACAGTTGAAGTGTATAATTCAACATGCAGACAGGTAGGGCATATCAATGAGTAGAGGCGAGAGCATAACTCAAACGGGTTCACGAATAGGCCAGTCATAATCTGGAAAATGGGTTTTGAGGAACATGGATAGGCCACACAGAATACAAAACGTAATGAATCTAGCACCTACAGTGAAACTAGCGGGAACACGTGTGCTACTCACCTGGACGGATTGAGGAAAAGTCGAGGTCATGCACTAGTAATTGAATGAATGAATGAATTATTTAATACATTTTTATTAACCACGGTGTGTTACAGTTAAGGGAAAAAACAAGAAAGGTAGCTACTTCCTTAATTGTTGACATTATCATTCCTCACAATTACAAAATTATTTATATATATGAAAAGATAAAAAGAAAAGAAAACAAATACTGCATCTCTAAAATTCACACTATATATTCCAACAGGTAAATTGTTATAGCAGGAATAGCGTTCATTAATCAAATGATATTTTTCAACAAATTTTTCTAATCGCGTACTAAATACTTTTTCAAGGATTTTTGAGAATTGAGGGAGCAGTGAAATTGGTCTATATTTGGTAAAGTTGTGTTGATTACCATTTTTAAAAAGAGAAAAAATGCAATTTTCATTTTCTTGGGAACAAAGCCATTTAAAAAGTTTTACAGATGTACTTGGGTTCATAAACTCTCTGTCAGGGTAAAACCTGATGCAAAAGCTTTCATACTGAATTATCCAACTCCTTTTAAAAAACAGCAGTAAACATTTGAAGAGGATCAAAATCTTTCACCAAAGTTATACATAAATTTTGAAAAGTGCCCGTTCTTGTCTTAGGACAACTTTGATGAACTTTTTTGTTCATCAAATGTACTTACAGCATAGTCGCTGTACTTACCTAGTGTACATAGTTACTGTACTACAGTAGTTACCGCGTAGTCTGTCGCCATATGACCGAGTAGAAGTGATAACTGTTTTTAAGTGCACTATTTTTATGCAGGAATGATAGGTCACAACATATGTTTAGAGATGGAGAATGTGGTCTTGTAGGAAGATTTAATTCAAAAATTAAATGAATTTGAAAAAATTGAAAAATTAAAGTTCTGTCATCATTTAACCATTGCAAGTTAGAACTAATGACTGCTTGCTGTTTATTAAAGCAAGGAGGCAGCACAATTGTGTGATATTGCTTGTATACATTTTAGACACAATATTTCCAGGTACTTCTATGGTCAATTTTGATCCACCAACAAAAACAGTTCTAAACAAAGCCTCAGCAGAACTGACTGTTTTTTTTAACAAACTGTTTGACTGAATGATTCAAATGACACACTCATAAATTAATTACTTGTTTATTTCCTGAATGATTATTTAGCAACTCGTTCATAAAAAGTTACGTTTTGTTCCTAAATGAATTAGCACTTTAGAATGAATTGCTAAATGAAATGACATAGTTGCTTGCTTATTATTTTTCTTGAGTGAATCAGTGTTTATGAACAAATTGATTAAATGAATGATTCAATTGTTTGTCAGGCTGTGTTTTTTTTTTTTTTTTATGGAATGGCTGTCGATGAAGCATGTGGCAAATGATGGTTCCAGCCATCCAACAAAGGCGACGACAGACAACTAGACACAAATACAAGATTAATACTTGCGTACACAGGTGACAGGGAGGAACTGATTGACAAGGTAATTGACACAGCTGAACCAAAAGAACTATTGAGGAGTGTTACCATGGGAACACATGAATGACAGGAAACTGAAAAAAAGATGCAAAGAATAGAGTCCAAAAACAAACAGGCATGTAACATTACTCCCCCCTCCCAGAAGGCGCGATCTTGCACCATGATCCACACACATGGGTGGAGCCCACAAGGGTCCATCCGCCCAGGAGGCATCACATGTACAGGATGATACAGCGACCCAGTGCGGTGCTGTTTCAGGTGGCCATGGCGGAGACGGCCCTTCGGGCGGCCAGGGCGGAGGCGGCCAGAGCGGATTGGCCATTGTCCGGGAACCTATAGGTTTGCCGAGGACTCGGGCGACAAGGCGGCAGCCATCTTTGCCAGAGAAGAAGCTCACGAAATTGATTTTGGAGGCCCTCTTTGTCCTCTGATGTCTCCAGTTACGTCAAGTGCTGTTCTGTCGCACCTGAACATAGGTCACATATACGTAACCACGGATTTCATCACTGACTTGCCACTATCTAGAGGTAACACTGCCATTCTCACAATCATTGGCAAGTTTTCTAAAGCTTGTTGCCTTATTCCCCTCCCAAAATTTCCTACTGCTATGGATAACTTGTTTCATTATGCATTTCATATGGTCTTACTACCATAATCAACATGAGTTGAGTCGTTATTTACCTTGTGCCAAATATGTTTAAAACTTGTTGATTAACTCTTTAACTGGGATGAATCCTTTCATTTAATCTTAGACTGCCTCTGTAAGTTGTTTGGCACTCTACTTATCTGCCTTGTTTGATCATTGCCTGATGTTGATCATTCGCTGGATTCTCCTTGTAATTTTCTCCTAACAAATCTCTGCACATGGATTCAGACATTCATTCTCTGTCTGATGCTTTACAGACAAATGTTTGGTCAAGTCAAGTTTGGGAAAACACAAAGATAAAGTATCTTAACATTTTTTTTTTTTTGTTTGTTTAAATTTATTTTTTGCATCATACTCCCAGCTAACAAAAACATGTTCTGGGAACATTTCGATAACACTCCCATTAAGTTATGAAAACATATGTGAATGTTCTCAGAGCGTATAAAAAGTTCTTTTTGGTTATGGAAACATTAAGAAAATATTTTCTCCATCATTTTGCTAATATTATGAAAGTATTCCCTGTATGTAATAACGTTCAAAGAAATTTTGTAATAAAGTCTTGAACATAGAATAGAATAGAATATACACTACTTTATTGTCCGATTTCTGATAATGAACAGTCATTTTGATGTTCCTAAATACGAACCCCTGAAGACGCAGTGGCCGAGTTTTTGTTTTCGAAGGGAATATTCCCCACGAGCAACGTCACTGCTTTCATATTTGCGCGATTCACGAATCATTTCTCACCAGACCGCTTTAAAAATGAGGATCAGACTCAGTATAAAGCTGGTTTTGCAAAGAAGCTGCTACTGAAAAAAAGAATCGGTACCAACTAGTCATGTCCCTGCTGCACCTCCAGAAGAAGTGAGTGTAAAATTGGATATCGTATTGTATATTGATTTCATATCAATCTTTGCAAATCGCTTGCACGTGTCATGATAAATGCGGCTAAGGTTTACTCTCAGGGTACATTATGGCATGTTTTCTATACGATGTTCTCAATATAATTTATAATCCCATGTTTATAATGAACAACACGTTATGGTCAGTACAAACTGAGTACGTATACATCAGTAAACACATAGCGTTCGTACATCTCACTAAGGTACTTTACCCTGCCAGTACACAAAGATAGATCAAATTGACATTATGTTAACCAACCATTCAGAAACGTCCTGTTCAAGCCCTAATTGTCGAACTTTTTTGCGGACGGTAGGGGTGGGCGATATGACCAAAATTGCGTTTCACCATATGACTCATTTTATTTCACGGTAACGATATATTTCCCGATATAGTTATTTATATAGTAATCCTCAAAAAAAAAAAAAAAAAAAGACAAAAAGGGCTTCAAGGACTTAAAGGTGCAATATGTATTTTTTAGCAGCCTCTATCGGCGATGTTTCAGATAGGGCTGAAACGATTCCTCGAGTTATTCGAGTTACTCGATTACAAAAATTCCTCGAGGCAAAAAATCTGCCTCGAAGCCTCGTTAAATTCTTATGACGCGCACGCAGGGATCTGATTGTTTCACACGGACCGTTATTCAGGAAGCACACCATAGCGCATGATACATTTGACTTCATAAATGGCAGAGAATGTCTAAAGTTTGGGATCATTATATGTTTATAAAGGGAGACAACAAGATGCAATGTGTCTGCAAAGTATACCTGGCAGGGCTGCCAACTCTCACGCATTCAGCGTGACACTCGCGCAATTCGATTTCTCACGCTGAAGTGTCAATCCTTTGGTCAAATGCCTGAAAGATGAGTTCGTCTATCTACCTGTTGAGCCATCGTGATCGACTAGTTTTACCGCCACCTATTAATTCGCAAGTTAAAATATGCTGTAATCTAGTGCGAGCGCGCATGCGAGACGTTGAGCTCCTAACCGCGGCTCGCGCACGACGGCAGAGAGGTAAGCGACCGCGTGCACCCATGTCTCTCTCACGCGCCAGTCAGACCAATTGCGGCAATTCATCATCATATGCTTAAACTTTTATGTAGCCACCCAACAAAAATTTCAGCATACATTCACCGGGACGTGATGGAGGAACAAATATTGTGAGACACACGGACACACACACTCTGATGTTTGTCTTGAGATTATAGTTGAAAAAGTCTGATTCTTATTTATAATTGTTTTATTTCCTTTTATTTATTTTTTTATAATTTGTACACATTTGTGTACCTGTTTGGGTTGATATTTTATATTAATATATTTTTGTTTCCAGGTGGGTAATTTGCAGAAGGTGCAATCCTTTTTTTGTAATGTTGTATTAAGAAGACAAAACTAAGGCCAAATAGGCTTTACTATTTAAGTTTGTATTCAAAGTTTTACATGTTATGGGCTACATGTAACAGGTTTTACAGTAAATTGTTTTAACTGTATTGTTATATAATTGTTGGCACTGGCACTTATAAACACTAAATGGGTAAAAATTGCAATAATTAGTTGTGGAGCCAAATGTTGCAGTTGGAATAAATACCTCTATTTTTTTTTTAAAGGAATAAAAGCCAAACACCTTATCATTTTCGTAATACATTATTTGTTTTGGTTGCTTAAAAATACACAAACAAATTATCCGATTACTCGATTAATCGATCGATTAAGTGCTAAATTAATCGATTACAAAAATAATCGATAGCTGCAGCCCTAGTTTCAGATTGCAACCAATTTTTAGAAGAGCGCTCATGCTCTTGCATTCATACTCAAACACACATGGTACACAGCCACACTGAGACTGTAAGCACACCGGAGAAAGCAAAACACAACATGCTGGAAACTCATGTAAACTCCCACTGCAACGTTACAATAATAGGCTACATTTTTCAGCTTGACGTTGAAATAATGCTCCATGCTCGTACCATGATACTTGAATCAATTCAAATCAACAAATAATTATACTGTATAAATACTAGACTAAACGAGGAGCTGAAAAGAGAATTGTTAATTAGATTAATTAGTCAACAGGTGAACTGAATACAACAATCAGACACACTGGGGAAACTGGGTCAACTGACAGGGCAACACAGGCAAACATGACAGAACCAAAAACACAATATACATGTTATAGCACTGAAGTATCCAAGAATAACTAATAACCGTTTATCTTCTGGTTTTGACATGTATTTAAGAGATAGGTGTTAGTGCTTTCTCTCATGCCTTCTTGATATTGAGCTGTGTTTTCCCTATTATTTCATTTGTTCTATTGAATGGAATAAATAAGGTCACTGAGACACCACTGCCGGAGTTACTGGAGATCACTGCAGATTGCTTAATATTTCCAAACAATTTGCACAATGAAAACTGACGCCGTAGAGCACTGTTTTTCTTTACTTAGGTGATTGCACTTCAGAGTCAAGGGTCGGTTTTCGCAAAAGCATTATTATTCATTGTAGTGACAGTCCTGACAGGATTAACTTGTGTATATTTGAATCCATCTTCACTGGACTATTTCACCAAGGAGAAATACAGTTGAAGTGTATAATTCAACATGCAGACAGGTAGGGCATATCAATGAGTAGAGGCGAGAGCATAACTCAAACGGGTTCACGAATAGGCCAGTCATAATCTGGAAAATGGGTTTTGAGGAACATGGATAGGCCACACAGAATACAAAACGTAATGAATCTAGCACCTACAGTGAAACTAGCGGGAACACGTGTGCTACTCACCTGGACGGATTGAGGAAAAGTCGAGGTCATGCACTAGTAATTGAATGAATGAATGAATTATTTAATACATTTTTATTAACCACGGTGTGTTACAGTTAAGGGAAAAAACAAGAAAGGTAGCTACTTCCTTAATTGTTGACATTATCATTCCTCACAATTACAAAATTATTTATATATATGAAAAGATAAAAAGAAAAGAAAACAAATACTGCATCTCTAAAATTCACACTATATATTCCAACAGGTAAATTGTTATAGCAGGAATAGCGTTCATTAATCAAATGATATTTTTCAACAAATTTTTCTAATCGCGTACTAAATACTTTTTCAAGGATTTTTGAGAATTGAGGGAGCAGTGAAATTGGTCTATATTTGGTAAAGTTGTGTTGATTACCATTTTTAAAAAGAGAAAAAATGCAATTTTCATTTTCTTGGGAACAAAGCCATTTAAAAAGTTTTACAGATGTACTTGGGTTCATAAACTCTCTGTCAGGGTAAAACCTGATGCAAAAGCTTTCATACTGAATTATCCAACTCCTTTTAAAAAACAGCAGTAAACATTTGAAGAGGATCAAAATCTTTCACCAAAGTTATACATAAATTTTGAAAAGTGCCCGTTCTTGTCTTAGGACAACTTTGATGAACTTTTTTGTTCATCAAATGTACTTACAGCATAGTCGCTGTACTTACCTAGTGTACATAGTTACTGTACTACAGTAGTTACCGCGTAGTCTGTCGCCATATGACCGAGTAGAAGTGATAACTGTTTTTAAGTGCACTATTTTTATGCAGGAATGATAGGTCACAACATATGTTTAGAGATGGAGAATGTGGTCTTGTAGGAAGATTTAATTCAAAAATTAAATGAATTTGAAAAAATTGAAAAATTAAAGTTCTGTCATCATTTAACCATTGCAAGTTAGAACTAATGACTGCTTGCTGTTTATTAAAGCAAGGAGGCAGCACAATTGTGTGATATTGCTTGTATACATTTTAGACACAATATTTCCAGGTACTTCTATGGTCAATTTTGATCCACCAACAAAAACAGTTCTAAACAAAGCCTCAGCAGAACTGACTGTTTTTTTTAACAAACTGTTTGACTGAATGATTCAAATGACACACTCATAAATTAATTACTTGTTTATTTCCTGAATGATTATTTAGCAACTCGTTCATAAAAAGTTACGTTTTGTTCCTAAATGAATTAGCACTTTAGAATGAATTGCTAAATGAAATGACATAGTTGCTTGCTTATTATTTTTCTTGAGTGAATCAGTGTTTATGAACAAATTGATTAAATGAATGATTCAATTGTTTGTCAGGCTGTGTTTTTTTTTTTTTTTTTTATGGAATGGCTGTCGATGAAGCATGTGGCAAATGATGGTTCCAGCCATCCAACAAAGGCGACGACAGACAACTAGACACAAATACAAGATTAATACTTGCGTACACAGGTGACAGGGAGGAACTGATTGACAAGGTAATTGACACAGCTGAACCAAAAGAACTATTGAGGAGTGTTACCATGGGAACACATGAATGACAGGAAACTGAAAAAAAGATGCAAAGAATAGAGTCCAAAAACAAACAGGCATGTAACATTACTCCCCCCTCCCAGAAGGCGCGATCTTGCACCATGATCCACACACATGGGTGGAGCCCACAAGGGTCCATCCGCCCAGGAGGCATCACATGTACAGGATGATACAGCGACCCAGTGCGGTGCTGTTTCAGGTGGCCATGGCGGAGACGGCCCTTCGGGCGGCCAGGGCGGAGGCGGCCAGAGCGGATTGGCCATTGTCCGGGAACCTATAGGTTTGCCGAGGACTCGGGCGACAAGGCGGCAGCCATCTTTGCCAGAGAAGAAGCTCTGGAAGGGTGGTCTCGACGGCATGAGACTCTGGAAGGGCGGTCTCTACGGGACGAGGTTCTGGAAGAGTGGTCTCGACGGGTTGAGACTCTAAAAGGGCGGTCTCGACGGGATGAGACTCTGGAAGGGCGGTCTCGACTGGACGAGACTCTGGAAGGGCGTTCTCGACAGGACGAGGTTCTGGAAGGGCGGTTTTGATGGGACGAGACTCTGGAAGGGCTGTCTCGACGGGATGAGACTCTGGAAGGGCGGTCTCGACGGGATGAGACTCTGGAAGGGCGGTCTCGACTGGACGAGACTCTGGAAGGGCGTTCTCGACAGGACGAGGTTCTGGAAGGGCGGTTTTGATGGGACGAGACTCTGGAAGGGCTGTCTCGACGGGATGAGACTCTGGAAGGGCGGTCTCGACTGGATGAGACTCTGGAAGGGCGTTCTCGACAGGACGAGGTTCTGCAAGGGCGGTTTTGATGGGACGAGTCTCTGGAAGGGCTGTCTCAACGGGATGAGACTCTGGAAGGGCGGTCTCGACGGGATGAGACTCTAGAAGGGCGGTCTTGACTGGACGAGACTCTGGAAGGGCGTTCTCGACAGGACGAGGTTCTGGAAGGGCGGTTTTGATGGGACGAGACTCTGGAGGGGCTGTCTCAACGGCATGAGACTCTGGAAGGGCAGTTTCGACGGGATGCGACTCTGGCAGGACGATCTCAGCGGGATGAGACTCTGGAAGGGTGGTCTCGACGGAATGAGACTCTGGAAGGGTGGTCTCGACGGGATGAGACTCTGGAAGGACGATCTCGACGGGACGAGACTCTGGAAGGGCGGTCTCGATGGGATGAGACTCTGGAAGGGTGGTCTTGATTGGATGAGACTCTGGAAGAGTATTCTCAACGGATCAAGACTCTGTAAGGGCGGTCTCGAAAGGACGAGACTCTGGAAGGGTTGTTTCGACGGGACGAGACTCTGGATGGGCGGTCTCAACGGGATGAGACTCTGGAAGGGTGGTCTCGATGGGATGAGACTCTGGAAGGACGATCTCGACGGGACGAGACTGGAAGGGCGGTCTCGATGGGATGAGACTCTGGAAGGGTGGTCTCGATTGGATGAGACTCTGGAAGGGTTTTTTCGACGGGACGAGTCTCTGGAAGGGTGGTCTAGATGGGTCGAGACTCTGGAAGGGTGGTCTCGACGGGACGAGACTCTGGAATGGCGCCGACTATCTTAGGACGAAGTTATGGAGTGTTCAAGTTCACGACTGTTGGAAAGACAGATGGTGAACTAAGAACCACAGTGGAATAATACCCACTCAACAAAAGAAGAGTACAAGAGTACAGGAGGAGGAGACTAAAAACACTCGTTCCTTATTTTTTCCAGGGGGTGGGTCCCACTCACACAACAGACCTATTACAGATCAGTGGGTGGGACTTCACTTTCTGAAACAAAAAAAAAAAAAAAAAAAATCCAACTTGATTGGAAGCTAAGCTAACAGGCGCTGTGGAGCCAGTAGCTAAATGTATAATACACAATAGCGAAATGTACTCAATATGATATGGAAGAAGAGGATTTTGACCAGGCGATGAGTTACCCTTTAATAATTGCAAACCAAAATTTTAAGTGCTGCAGCTCTCCTGTATTTCAGAGCATTTGGTTGTTTATACAACAGCAAATCAACAGAAACAGAAACTTCTCCTGAGCCAAAGCATATCATTAACCCACAGACCCCAATCTGAGTCATATTTTTTCCATTTGATCAGCCACGCGACTTCACACCACGCAAGCTATCCGGTCATCTTAGTGACCAAAGAGTGGGGTCAGAGAGTAATTGCTGGCTTCAAGTTAAGATATCTGGGTAAACAGGTCTGACCCCTTAAACTTGACACTTATGATGAGTGGGAGGAGAGCAAGTCAAGCAGAGCAGGATCAGAGAGAGAGAAATGGCCACAATATTAAAAATTAGTCAAAAGAGGGGTGGGTGGCATGAACAAAATCTTATATAAAGAAATTGGTGTGTGTTGTGTTTATTATGATGGTCCCTTGAACACCTTCTGTTGATTATAAGTAATGTTGCGCCTTCATGTCTACCAACTCTCATTGGAGTGTTAGTAAAGTATTAGTAGACTGGTAGGGTTAGGATTAGAATAAATTGACATTTAAAAAATGATAGACGAACGTCCAAATAAATGCTTCCATAAACATTTTAGTGCTATCTTTTTGAGAACATTGTTAAACACCAGATACCTTTCAAAGAATGTTTGTTCATAACTTTGAAAGAACCTTGCCAGAACATTCTAGAAACGTTACCTGGGGACCGTCATACTATTAATTCCTAACCAAAATGGTAGAAAAATTCGCCACCAGCTACATCATGTTCTACTTTCTATGAATGTGAGTCCTAAGGATTTGATTGATGCTGAGGTATAGTGAACAAAATGCAATGAAGAGGAGGGAAAAAGGAAATGTGCTGTAAAGGAGATGATTACCCACTGGCACTCAACAGTCTTTGCTTCTTAAGTTTGCATCACACCAGTTGCCTTCTTAATTTTCAGTTGAATCTCCCGAGCTCTCCATTTCTTCCTGTCTGGATTCAGTGTGGAGGCAGCGGAGCTCTCCCTCACGCTGGGCTGCCTACGCCCGGCCGCCCCTGTCGGGTAGATTGATGGTGCACACCCCCTGGAGGCTTGGGTGATGAGCTAATGATGGCTGCTGGGATATCGGTGAGACCCACCCACCCGAACTCTTAATCGTAACTAATGCCCTCTGTGATCTTCCTCTTCGCTTCATTTTCCCGCAGGAAAAGCCACCCAAACACGGGACCAAATATAGAAGCAAGAATAATTGGGTTTTATGGTATCAAGGTTTTTTTTTTTTAGACATATGTATTCGTTTTAATGGCTTTTTCCATGGATGTGACAGGAAATAAAGTGAGAAAAGTTCCAACCTGAGTTCGCTCACGTGCCCACCACGATTTAAAGGGAGAGTTCACCTAAATGTACTAATTATGTCATCATTTACTCACCGTCATGTCATTGTAAAACTGTTGTGAAAAGAATGTTCATGCTGTTCTTTTTTACATTCTACAAAATCATACACTAACATTCTGGCAGGGTCCTCTCAAAGATATGAAGAAATTTTATTCCAGCTATGTTAATTGAGTGATGATTGAGCATTATTGAAGACACCTGATGTTAACGAGCAGAATCACTGGAGGAGAAAATCACTATTTTTAAGTCACCATTATGGTGATTAGTGTGTGCTTTAGTTGGGGCAGTTTTAATCAACTATTCTCTTTTTGAGCATGGACCTGAAAATAAAATGTCCAAGAACTTGTACTGTCATAAATCTTGAATGTTTTGGAGCACAGACCTAAAGCCACAATATGTATTTTTTCTGCATTAAAAATAGCAAAAATAACTGTATCTATGTTATATATTTCTGTTAGATATGTACTTACATTATCCCGACAGTTTCCACCAAATTTCAAATACGGAGAAATTTATAGTTTAATTCGAAGACACGGGACGTTTCTTTATTTCCATTTCGTCGCCCGTCTATGGCGTCATATAACCCTTGACTCCTCTATTTTCTCTAACTTCCTTGCAGAACCCGGCGAAACCGCCAAACACAAAGGGGAACACTGGACTACCGCCAATAAAGCAAGGAAAATGACGAAGAAAAAAAAGTAGTACGTATTTTTATGTGTGTAAATCACGTGCCCGCTCACGAGCGCTCACTCTTAACAGACACACTGTCCCCGGTGCTGCTCGCGCATAAAGCGCTCCTCGTTCACAGTAACCGGGTCGTCTCATTCAAATCAGCCAACTGTTGCTGTTAGCGAGCCGCGCACATTGAATACTCTTATGAGTCAGGCTGCGAATGTACGTGCCCGCTTCAGCTCTCTCATGCTTACCAAATAAACGCCTCACCTCCGGCGCCGCGCACAAGAAAAAAAAAAGTGAAAAATTCTAAAAGTTTACATTTATCGAAAAATGACATATTTTCCAAATAACACTTTTACTCTAAAACTGTGAGAAAATCAAAGCCATTCATCTAAACGAGCCCTCTTCCAAATCTGAGGTTGATATCTCAAAAAAATTTGCTGTGAATTTGCTTGTGCACAATAACAAATGTTTTTACTAGATGGAATTCGTATCGCTTTAATTTCCAAAGCGGTCTTGTTTGTCAGTTTTTGTTGAACGTTTGTCGAACATTTTTAAATGTCACCACTTTTTTCAGAAATGTTTTCATCCGCTAGATCTGCTAAGATCTGCTAAAATGAGCATCAAACAGAAATAACCTGGAGCCGTATACACGTGGTGTTCGATGCGCATACAATACAGACTGCCGAAAGTTCAACAGGGCGCAGCTCTTAAAGGGGCCACACCTTATTTCCACTCGTTACAGCTTCCATCCTACTGAGCAGGTACCGGTATACAGGGGGAGGGGATCAGGCCGTGAGTCCATCGCTGCGTGAGTGCTATTTATGACAGTACAAGTACTCCACAGCGACTCTAGGGGTCACAGTTTGACAAAAACGAAAATCCTGCATAGTGCTGCTTTAACGTGCGCATACCCAAGAATAAAAATAATAAAAAATAAAAATAAAAAAAATGTCTGATTTATGCATGGAACATGAAAAAAGATTGTTAGGCAGTGTGATATTTCCAAGTTTGCCATGACCGTGGGCACTAAACATACGGTTCATGTTGAAATAAAGCTCACAACAAGTTCAAATCATTTTGCCATCTGCTGCTGAGGGAGACCCTGCTAACCAAGTCATCACTGTGACTATGGCAGAAGAGGACAGGAAGCTGCTATTTATAGCCCACTGTATATGACAAATAAGGTTAGAAAAACATCCGCTCGAGAATTAATGCAGAAACCACTGACGGATGAGGCGGGGATATAAAACCTGTCAAATGGAGACTAACCTGTTTTCTCCTCTCTTCACATAATAAATCGGATTATTCTGAGTAATTAATGCGCACATCATGATAATTTAATGATTCCTTTTTCCCCCCGATTGAAAGTACAAATGATCTTCCTCATGGATCCAATTCACTCTCAAATGGATGCATTATGGAAATCTTGCATATACTTCAATTCCATTGCTCTTTGGAGGGAAAGGAACTCCAGGGTACAAAATCTTTGCATGAAAGGACCAATTAGCAGGATATGAGCCATCTCAATCACACAAATCTCATTTGATCCCGCAAGTTAGGCCTCTTAATTAAGTTATTCACTGTGAATTGCCGGCATGTTCAATGCCTTGCTGGAACATCGGTGCATTAAATTGATATGATGTAGGATATTAAAGCCATTTCTGTGTCATCTACTTTTAACAATAGAAATAACACATTTTCAGATTAATCTGGCTGTGTAATTTGACACCTGAGGTTCCCTCTCGAAATACAAAAAGGGAAGCACTTGTGTGTTACGCCCTGACGCCACAATACAGACGTTCAGCTTGGAATTATGATCTGAATCCGACGGCAGGACGGCATTTTACCCACTAACAACCTCTGTCATCTCCAATTTCAGATGAATTCTTCAGAAATAACCTTCTTTCCCCCCTCGAAGGGTATTTCCCCCACTTATGGGGTGGGTAAAATGGATGACTGAAATCTCAAGTGCTTATTCGCTAGAGTATTAGTCACTCCACTCATCGCAGAGGACCATCAAAACATAAGAGAGCCCACCTCCTGTCATTAGGTTCTTCATACGACAAAGTAAATCCCATAAGGGCCCGCATTAGGAAACAATCTCAAGACAGTCGACCCACAGTGCAACTGGCTCAGTATATCTATGCCATTCTCTCACAGTAAAGAGATCCTGAGTTGAACGGATGGCACAAAAGCCGTATTGATCATGAGATAATGGAATCTTGTCCTCGCTGTTTTTCTTCAACAATTTCATTTCCTCATCTCTTTCTCCGCCACTCCCTCCCACCTGCGAGGGAGACGGAGGGGGCTCGTATTCAACTCATCACTCGTTCCAGTCCTCCACTAAGTGTTTAATTACATTAGCATATAAGAAAGTGGGCCAGTGATGTGTTATGATTTAGATAATTTTGGTAATTCGACATCCATGGCCTCTCGCGGAGAATCTTGGCGAAGTACAATTAAGCGCTTGGAAGTATCACCTTTGCACACAGCGACAATTACACAATCTTAATAGGTTTTGAAAAAATAAAAAAAAATAAAAAATAAGGAGATCTAAAAACAGGTCTGGTGCACAATTAAGGTTGAAGTTGTCCAAGTGGAAGGACCTTTATTTCTTGTTTCTTTTCAAAGCTATTTTGAAACTCTAACTTAAAAGCTACATGCTACTGACAAGAGAAGGGAGATAAACAGTCAAGCTAGTGTTTTGAAAAAGTAATTAGCTCCAGTATAATCCAGCTAACACAAATGTTAGAAAATTAGTTATGAAAATGTACTTTTTTTCTTGGTTAAACAAAAGTTAAGGGAGCATTCCATGTCATAATATTGCAAACTTTATAGGAACCTTACTTTTGAAAACTTTGGGGGTGTTTGCATGACACCGCTTTTAACAAAAAAACTGAAAACTTGCGTTTGGTCGTTCGTTTACACGACAATGGCGTTTTGGGGACCTGACAACACAAGCTTTTGAAATCGGGTTTGTGAATTTGTGAAAAAAGGTGACGTCGTGCGCATGTATGCATAACATGTTCAGTTTAAAGGCACAAAGTGACATCGCCATCTACTGGCCTGGCGTGAATAATACAGTGTTTTTAGTCGTTTTTTTGCAGATCCATGTGAACGGGATGGTTTTGACAACATTATCGTCTGTACTCAAAAAATGTTTTCTCATTTTAGTACATCATTCTGGTGTAATTGTACCCTACAACATTTCAGAAACAAAACCTCCAATGAAACCTTCCACATTTTGATGAAGTTATTAAAGAACAGACAACTATGTTCTTTGTATGTGACTTCCATAGTAGGAAAAATATATACTATGATAGTCAATGAGACCAGAAACTGTCTGGTTACTGATAGTCTTCTAAATATCAGAAAATCGGCTGAATGGATTCGAAAACGGTAAAACTCAACTGTTCCACTCTAAAAGTGGAGTATCCCTTTAAGGGTATTCCTGTAGTTCACCCCAAAAAAAAAAAAAAAAAATGAAAATACAGTTATTATTTACTCACCCTCATGTCATTTCAAATCCATAAGACTGTCATTTGTCTTTGCAATGTATGTTTACAAACTAAAACTGCCAAAGTCTGCCTGGCTCATTTAATCAAAAATTATACAAATGTACAGTGAGGTGTTGGCCTAAGTAAGGATATCATTCCAACTGTTTGAACTTAGTAACTGTTATTTGGCTTCAATATCATACAACTTTTGACAAACAGTATTACACTGGCTTTACTAGCCTCAAATCCCCCACTGTCTTTGTTTCGGTTGATTCTTTTGGCTAATTTGATTACAACAGGACATAGAAACAAATGTTCCAAATCCTTCAATTTCCACATTCTCACAGCTGCTCACTGACCTTCCTGGACTGATGCTGGGAATTGTCACTCACCAGTGCTACATTAATCTGAAAAGCCAAGATTGGAGGAGGAAAGTCCTTTTTTTCTCTTTCTAAAGGATTCACATGTCTAATCCTAAACAAATCCATTTGCATTTGGAGTTCTTTGAGCCAGCCGGCATGGATTTCACTTTCTTCTTCCTGAGTTTCTTTTGAAGCCATTGCGGTGTCTTTGTTTTAGTGCATTTGAATGGGAGACTCCCACTGGGTTGAGACAAACTGCCTCTACTTATGCAGATGCTCATTAGCACAGTCCTTAGTCTTCACTCATACACAAAGCCAGAGGGGATTTATGAGTCTATGGGGCTCCAGATGCTGATCCAGAATGCTCAATGACAAAAGAGAAAGTTGTGCATCAGTAACGTTGGTTGAGAGATTAGGTTATATCCACCATGTTTAAATTAATGGCAGACTTTGGTTCTTTCCTTTCTGATGAAACTTCAGCAGTGCATCTGCAATAAGCTTAGACCAATAAAAACCAAAAGTATGCGAAATAAAAAGCTGCTGTAAGGGATTCTACACAGAATAATTTTAAAATATTCATATGAGTCAAAACAGTAGCGTTTCGGACAGATACCAATGTAATACACACACACCAACGCATTCTCACCCCAAGGCGTCACCTTTGACCATACTTCAATATTTGACGTTTTAGGCGCCCTTTAGCGTCAGTTACATGACGCAATCCTACGGCGTCATTTAACTGACGCTAAAGGGCGCCTAAAGCGGCAGATATTGAAGCATGGTCAAATGCTTCCCAAGGCGTCAGTTAGGTGACGCCTTGGGGGTGAGAATGGGCTGCACACACACACACATTCAATATATAAATGTAAATATTTCAATCACGAAACTCTAGAGGGCGCAGGCACAATCTTATTGGGTCTGCTGATCCTGCAGCCAATGAGATTGCTTGCTGAACATTTAAATAGTTTGGTTCAATGTTTTCACTGTAAGCTAGTCCAAAATCAAAGCTAGTAAAAATCCAAGGGAACAAGCAGAGAATTAAAACCAAGATGGAAGAAGACCTCCTTAGCAAGACGGTGGACCACCACGGTGGGGAAGGAGGGGCTGGTGAGCACCAAGGCGTAGCTGACGACCACCTAGGTAAAGCAGGTGGACCTGGAGACTACCACCGCTGACCAGGAGAAAATAAAACACAGAGCTAAGAGAGGTTGGGATTGGCATCAGAGGCAATATCAAAACAGGGAGGGAGCTAAAGGGTGTCCTCGCTGGTCATGAAGGAACCGGAAGAATGTTTAAGATTGGTCTCTGAGGTCATTTATGTTGCTAACCAGACAGTTGACTTCACCACTGACTTCCATGGCATGGCTTTCACACAGAGATTCCGGAAAATACACGGGTAATTTGACCCGGCATTTGTCCCGGGATTGTTTGATTTCGGTTCATTCACACTGCCAGTGATTTGCCGGGATCTTTGAGTGCGTTCACACACAACCCGTAATGATCCAGGAAAGGCACATGGCGTACGCGTCGAAAACATGTACACGCCCACACCGTTCTACAAAGCTGGTGAACGATCTCAGCTTCAGCACGGATAGTGAGGAGCTCCTGGTCTCTGCTTCGTTCCAGTTTGCAGACATTTGTTCGTCCTTTCTTTGTTGATGGCGAACACAAACTTTCTTCTAAGAGCAACAGAGTCGCGCGATGGCACACAGCCCTTACGGCATTGGTCCTGGCTTTTGTTCACACAGCGCACGTTCCGGGACTGATCCCGGCAATTTTACTACTGTAGGTCCCCAACCCGGCATCGATGCCGGTATCAATCCCGGGTCGTGTTTGCGTTCACACAAAAGGCGTTCTGGCAATTTCCCGGGATCAACGCGCGTGTGAAAGGGGCTCTTGGAAGTCAATGGCTACCACCAACTGTTTGATTACCAACATTCTTTAAAATATAGAAACTCATACAGGTTTAGAAAAAAAAAATCAGGGTGAGTAAATGGACAGAATTTTTTATTTTGGGATGAACTGTCCCTTTAAAATAATTGAAATTACTAAAATAAGTAAAATGTCATTAAAATAAAGCAAAATTGCACAACGTCTTAATGGTTGTAAAAATAGGTATCCTTATCTTGTGACATATGTTCAAGAAAAATATAATATCTCACAGTATGTTTTTTTTTTTTTTTTTTTTTTAATCAAACGATGCCCTAAAGCTTATCTAGATGTAGATAACTGAATGTTTGTGGACAGTACAGGTGTGTGATGGTTTTCATGGTTTCATCATGGATCTGAGTTTAATACAGCCGGTGTGAATGTGAAGTAGAGCATCCACCGCTCCCTAATGGCTAAAAAAAATGGTCTTGACGTAAGAAGCGAACGCATGAGCACACCAGCGTTTCTCCGCAGGGATCTCGAGTAAATGTCTGTTATGCAGCTACTTATTCTGCAGTCTGTGCCAGGACCGTATGCAGAGACACGTCAAAATCCATCTGCTGTGACGGATATCAACCTCATATGAAGAGAGGCATCGATCCAGTCATTTACCATTATATCTCTCAACCAGAACTGACACCAAAGGCTCAGTCAGACGTATTGATGTTTAATTGTGACCGAATAGATTTTGAAATAACATCTAAAATATCGAAAAGCCACTACTCCGGTCTCATGGCCTGACCCGTAATGATAAGAATTAGTCCAATTATGCACTCATATTGAGAGCTGCGTTATTGCATAAGCGATTCCATAAGCCCTGCGATATCTGTAGTTGTCTGGTGCTGAATGACTGAAGGCGGTCATGTGACGACGGAGAAGAATTCCGCATGCTTGGTTCCTGGGTGGATGCAGCTTCCAAAGGTCATTCCCGTCGCGCGGAGCAATGATGGAACCATACAAAGCAAGAACTCAAAAGCAATTTCTCTGAAGACTTACTGATCAGCATGAACTACTCGGAAAAACAGCGAGAGACTGGATTTACAAATGGCCTGTTCCTGTATAAATAACAGCGGTTCAATAAAAGTAGTCTAATAGCATAAAATAAAGGAAAATTGATCTGCTGTCGATAAAGAAAAGTGCTTTTGTTCATTTAGTGGGTTTCTTCCTGTACAAAAACTGCACTATAGTAACCACAACTTCTGGAAAAAATACTATCTATCTATCTATCTATCTGTCTGTCTGTCTGTCTGTCTGTCTGTCTGTCTGTCTGTCTGTCTGTCTGTCTGTCTGTCTGTCTGTCTGTCTGTCTGTCTGTCTGTCTGTCTGTCTGTCTGTCTGTCTGTCTATCTATCTATCTATCTATCTATCTATCTGTCTGTCTGTCTGTCTGTCTGTCTGTCTGTCTGCCTGTGTGTCTATCTATCTGTCTGTCTGTCTGTCTGTCTGTCTGTCTGTCTGTCTGTCTATCTATCTATCTATCTATCTATCTATCTATCTATCTATCTATCTATCTATCTATCTCTATCTATCTATCTATGTCTGTCTGTCTGTCTGTCTGTCTATCTGTCTGTCTATCTGTCTGTCTGTCTGTCTGTCTATCTATGTCTGTCTGTCTGTCTATCTGTCTGTCTGCCTGTGTGTCTGTCTATCTGTCTGTCTGTCTGTCTGTCTTTCTATCTATCTATCTATCTATCTATCTATCTATCTATCTATCTATCTATCTATGTCTGTCTGTCTGTCTGTCTGTCTGTCTGTCTGTCTGTCTGTCTGTCTGTCTGTCTGTCTGTCTGTCTATCTATCTATCTATCTATCTATCTATCTATCTATCTATCTGTCTGTCTATCTGTCTGTCTGCCTGTGTGTCTGTCTATCTGTCTGTCTGTCTGTCTGTCTATGTCTGTCTGTCTGTCTGTCTGTCTGTCTGTCTGTCTGTCTGTCTGTCTGTCTATCTATCTATCTATCTATCTATCTATCTATCTATCTATCTATCTATCTATCTATCTATCTATCTATCTATCTATCAGTGATGCGCGGGTTGATCCGAAATGAGCGGGTGCCTGCGGTCACCCGCGTTTACCCGTAGTTACGGGTCATCCAAAAATGTTTTTAATGTTATTCGGGTCGCGGTCGGTCGGGTCGTTTGAAAAAAGATGCCAATTAAACATTTGTATATAGTGCGCTTTATAGTGCGGAAAATACGAGTACTACTCTCGCTTTTAGACCAGCACGCGACGTGTTTAGACGCATATTAGCCTACACCAGATTTTCTCTCAAATGTTTGCTTTCACTTTCTATATGGGGAGGCTGCACTTTAGACATATTAGCATAATAAGACTTGAAAGATAACTTAGTCCAGTATTCAGGCGCTGTTTGACAGGCTTCTAATGCCTGTGAGCGTCGGGGATATGCCGCGCGCTCAGGAAAGCGCACGTTAGAACAGCGCGTGAATTAAATGTTTAACCGGCAAGGCTTATGCAAACAATGAACTTTTGTGAATTGCAGTGTCCCGTACCTATTCCTTAACGTGTGATGTGTAGGCTACGTCGCGTTGTACAGTTGAGAGGCGCCAGAACTGATAGAATGCACTGTAACACGATACTACTACCATATTTCTTCAAAAGCAGATCGTGGAGACATTTACTATTCGTGTTGTCGCACACCCCTAGAATAAACCATTTAACGACTAGTCGTCGACTGTTATGCAAAACTAGTCGACTAGCAAAAATCAGTGGTTGTGAAACCCCTAGTAGGTAGGTAGATATATAGACAGACAGACAGATAGATAGATAGATAGATAGATAGATAGATAGATAGATAGATAGATAGATAGATAGATAGATAGATAGATAGATAGATAGATAGATAGATAGATAGATAGATAGATAGATAGATAGATAGATAGATAGATAGATAGATATTTAAAACATTTCTAAAAATAAGGATGTACAGCCAGTTTCAACCAACATGAATAAAAATATGACAGTTCGCAGAACTATCATTTTAGGCATTTCACACTTGAAACTAGATTTTCCCTTTTTATTTTTCCTGGGCACTCTTTATTTGTCTCATGCCACAAAGCATGATGGGATTGGCTGACCTCAAAGAAGGTCGTCTCCCAGATCCGTATCTGGTGAGGACTTTATCGCGGCACAGACTCCATCTACAGTAAACCAATGTTTTAATTCGCTCTTCGGACGACTTTTCCTTTCCCTCCCCTGGTGGCTGAATCTAATTTGTTGTGTCGGTGTGATGCAGTACCTGTTGGCTCTCTTCTCTCGGCCCATTTGCCATCCGCCCTCCCCCCAAAAACCCACCATACACTACAGCAGCCGAGACAACTGGGATCTTTCTCAATCAGTGTGTATCTGGCCGTGCGGAGGGGAGATAAGGGTGGGATTCATCTACCTTTGAGAGACTGTGCGAAGGATCAGTTCACAGGAGGTTTGAGAGACTCTGCAATGCTGCAGATCATTAGATGCGCTATCTGCTTTCACTCTGAAGCCCTGTGGAAAGAGATACTAAACAAACACCATTCACAACACCAGCTGAAAATCCCCGCCTATTTATCTCTGACTTAGTACTGTATTGATATTGATTTTCGGGATATGGATAGGTCGAGGACAAATCCCAAGTCAACAGACAAATGCTTGTGATAACAGATGTTTAGTTAATGAGACTTCGCTGCCAAAATGTCGAATATATGGAGTCATTGACACAAAAAATGTATGACACAAAAATAGATATTTGCAGAATGTCTATTTAACTGATTTCCTCGCAATAAAAGTGGAAAGGGGTGAATTCAACCAATCAACCTAAATTCACCCCTATTTTGTATGTTAAAAAGCAAAATCAAAGTAGCCAAAACTGAAACGGCCACTCACTGAAACACCCAGAAAAAAATAAAATAAAAATACAATATGCAAATCTAGAAAACCCTATGAAATCAGCTTAACAACACTGTACTGTGATGGTTTGGGTGAAAAAAAAAAAAAAGTATTTCAAAGAGGAGAAAATTGACATCTTGGAGCTTAACAGCTCCAGTCCCCATCCACTTTAACTGTACATTCTACTAAATATCCTCTATTGTGTTCTAGAGTAACAAAAACAGCAATATGGTTTCAAATGACAGCAAGTTTAGTAGTTTGTTAAATGCAAAAATTATAAATTAAAGGGATAGTTCACTTTGAAATTAATTTTTGATATGTTTTAGCTTACCTCAAGGGCATCCAAGATGTAGGTGTCTTTGTTTCCGCAGTATTTTCAATTTTGATATTTTTATGTCAAACCGTCCTTGTCTGTCAGTCATATAATGGAGGTCTATGGTCACCACCTCAAAGAGCATGCACAGAGAAGTCCTAATTAAACATGATTTAATGACTGGTAAATGTAAGTACACATTGATGGCCTGAGACACGAAACGAGCGGTTTGTGTGAGAAAACGAACAGTATTTATATTGTTTTTGACTCTTGTAACCACAGCCATTTCCAAGTGATGTGCCGGAAAACGGCGGAAGTGATCTCTCGCGTGTGTACGTCACTCATTGTTTACACAGAGATTTAAACATATTTAGATATACAGGAAATCGCAATGGAAGACAATTTTGATACATCAACAGACACCGTTGAATTTTTTTTCGCAACCACGCGAGAGATCACTTCCGGTGCTTTCTGGCGCTTGCGCAGACTGAGGTAAAAACGATATAAATAGTGTTCGTTTTCTCACACAAACCGCTCGTTTCGTGTCTTAGGCCATCAGTGTGTACTTACATTTATGAGTCATTAAATCATGTTTAATTTGGACTTCTCTGTGCATGCTCTTTGAGGTGGTGACCATAGACCTGCATTATATGACTGACAGACAACGGTTTGACCAAAAAATATCAAAATTGAAAATACTGAGGAAACAAAGACACCTACATCTTGGATGCCCTTGAGGTAAGATAAAACATACCAAAAATTAATTTCAAAGTAAACTATCCCTTTAAGTAATTTAAAAAATAATTTTCCAATTTTGGTGAACTTTGCCTTTTAAAGAATACCCCTCTCGACCCCCCCCAAAAAATTAATAATAAAAAAAAAAAACATTACATGGACCTGAAAACCCTAAAAAGTTAGCTTAGTTACATAGTTTTGTAATGTGATGTTTCAAAAAAGTTGAAAATCTTGACAGCTCCAGTCCCCAATCCGCTTTACTTGTATTGAAAAGAGAAGCAAAGACATTCTATTCTATGTTCTACATATGGGAACAAAAAAAAACTATGCCTTTAAACACATGAAAAAAGACAAAAACCCCACAAAAAAAAACATCTGTTAACCTGGTCTAAATGTATAAATGATGAAAAAAGGCATTTTGGAGCTTAACAGCTCCAGTCCCCATCCACTTTCACTGAATAGAAAAGAGCAGCACAAGCATTCCGCTAAACATCTTTTAAACATCTTTTATGTTCCACAAAGACAAAAAAAAAAAGTCATTAATTAATTTTTTGGTGTGTAGCCTACTATGCCTTTAATTTTTATTCTTTCTTCAAACGCAAAAACATCCACAGCTCTGAAAAAGTAGAGAAAATATGAGCAAAACAAATCACTCCACATGAATAGGCCTAAAGCAGGACATCGACTGCAATCTACGAACACAGACTATTATCAGGAACATTTTAAACACAGCCATACGAACAGTTCTACCACACACTGCTCCAATTTCAAGCATTTTCACTGTAATGCAGGTTCAGCTATCCATATCTAAGTACTCGCTGAACAAATGTGCAAATCTCTGGTGGAATGAGAAGTTTATAAAGAAACATGCAAACATGTGGAGCCAAACACAGTGAAGGACTTTCAGTCAGGGACTCTTTATGAACTAGTTCCAACTACTGTCTCTGGCACTTCTCCCAGAGGGACGGCTAACTTCACCCAGGTGACTCCACTTCCCTGGAGGCTTGGAGTATTGACATTTTGTAACAGTGTGTGTGTGTGTGTGTGTGTGTGTGTGTGTGTGTGCGATACTCCCTTTGTGAGTTTCAGCACTGCACTGCAGACACAAAGGTAAACTGAAACCTTGGTCTGTGAAATTCTTTTAGGCCAGATTTATTTCAAATAAATAATACATAAAACGACTGTAATGTCTCAGTAGAGCTAAAAAACAAACAAAACAAAAAAAAAACCCAATAATTTTCTTTGCCCATTGTATTTAATTTGGTTATACTTTCTTTTAAGATATTGTTACAGTGTAATTACACAAATAAACTACGTTTACTATATATACATTTACTATAGGGTTATGGTTAGGATTTAGGTTTAGTTTAAGGTTAGTTGCTGCTTCTAATTATCAAAAATTCAGATGTCCAAATATGTAAATTATGCTTTGGTTAAACTTTTTGTTTTCTTTTTGCAATTTTAAGTGTGTTTACTGGAATGTTTTTAAAAAGCACTGCAGTGTAACCTAACGGCAACAAAAACGCAATGTGATAAAAGCGTTTCGTGCTTACTCATGAAACCTCTCTAATTGGCTGGTGCATAAGTGTGTGTGCAAAAACTACTTTGATGTTGCCGTGGATACCTCCTTGTGTCATGTGACTTAAAGGTCAGAGGTCATAGGGTTAGGAACAGGACTTAAGAGTAAATCTATAAAGGATCTGGGGTCAGTGTCTGACAGTTCAATAGAGCCTTCAGCATTACATATTACATGGAAAAATGGGTGGTTAAATAGTCATTACTTTAAACATGAAGCTCAATCAATCAATCAATCAATCAATCAATCAATCAATCAATCAATCAATCCCACACTATTCAATCAGAATAGTTACATATCCATGGCTACAACTTCAAGAAATATAATGGTGTCATTTCCACAACAAAATGCATATTTTGAGATGTGGTGAAAATGAAATCTTTTTTAAACTCAAACATAATGTTCCTAAAAAAAACAACAACTTTTAAACAACAACAATTTAAGGTTGGAAAAAGACATTATTAACAGATTAAACAAATTAGCAAGATTAACTAATTAAACTAGAGAGAGTGTGTGTGAAAAATGTGCCCATTAAAGAAACAACCAAATAAATGAGCGTCATAGAAAGTCTTATCGCATTTTTTTTTCTTTTTTCTTTATGGCCTAAGTCTACTTTTATTTATGAACAGATGCTATCCATCTTTTTACATAACAGTGAGTGACAACCACAACAATGAAAATGAATGTTTTGTTTAAATTAGCTAAATGAGTTTCAGGGCCTAGAGGAAAAAAGAGCAATGCAGTTCATGTTTACAGCCGCGCTGAACTTTCATTTGAGTCCATGTCTTTTGTTGTGCTAAAGTTATATTGTGGTTCTTCAAGGGTATCATCGCTTTAGTCCATGAAAACAGCCTTTACTTTTGTTTTCCAAAAGAGAAATAGATTTCATTTCTTCTATTGTTTCTGAATAATCTCTAAATGTACACTTTCATATTGGTGCGGCTTCCGAAACTGTGACAAAAAGAAAGAGTTTGTGAATTGTTTTAGATATTGCTTTGCATTTACTGTTTTTCAAATAAACATACATATTAATCTTCACCTCAAAAAATCTGCATCATAACAGGAGGTCTGATCTTTGTCACAAAAAGTTGATGCACCCACTTTTAATCATTGAAACTTCTGTTTTTATGCTAAAAGTTCATAATAAAACATATAATCTGGTAATTTTCATTAAAAAATAAAAACATTATAGTATATTATCCTCTTAAACTTATTATATATATATATATATATATATATATATATTATCCTCTAAAATATAATATTTGTTATTGCCTTTTTATTATATCACATATTTTAGTAGTTATAAATTGGGTATCATTTGAAAGCTTACAAACTCAGAATTTATCCTGTGAAAACCGTTTTATAATTGAATGTTGCGTTACCATAGAAACGGTACATATTTTATCAGGCTCCTCCCCTTTTGGGCATCATTATATTTCATAATTTATGATCAAAACCTTTTCTAATCTTAACAAAACACATATTGTCAGAAAGGTCTGAGTCTCAAGGTTCCAAATTTTGTGACAAAATTGATATTTGGACAGAAATGTATTAATTTTTTAAGGCATAATGTAAACAACTAAATTCAATGGAATTCAATGGCACCCGATGGCTATTTTTGGTACTAAACAAAATCTCATGGGAACTTCAATTTTTGTGATATCAACTTCAAATTTGGAACATAACTTGGTTGGATTTATGGCTTTAATTTTATATTAAAATATTTTGTAAAATATATATTTTATATAAAATAAAATAAATATATAGTGCAGTACATTGTATTTACTGTAAATTTAAACTTCCATAACTTTTTCACACTTTCATTTTTTGAAGTGTTTTCATTTCAGCAATAATCTGCTGAGTGTTTTCTTTAAAACAAGACCAAACTTGGGTATATTCCAAAGCATTCTTGAATTACTTACAACCATTTAAGTTCAAAAAGGGGGTTAAAACTCAAAAGGGGGGGGGGGGTGACAGCTAAGGGGTTGAAAGCAGAGAATCTTTACTTTTTTATGTACTGCATATTCAGGTATTCATACAACAAAATAATCTAGGGCCATGAATCTTTTGTGAAACTGATCAAAAACACTGGCGGGGAAAGAGTTTAACTAAAAGTTGTTGGTAGTTTTTCTTAAATCTTTTTATATTATAATGTTTTGGGGTTTTTTCCCCCATGACCCAGCAAGTCAACATCTGGCCAAACAATTTCAGACGCGAGGAGTGTTTGGGAAACCCCTAACACCCGAAACAATCTTTATCTTTGCGATGGCGTTGCCACTAGGGGCATACACAAGACAACACAATTGTTTATGTATGTTCCCAGAAAGGTATTTGTGTTGTTCATTACTTAGCTCATCACATTCAGTGCAATATACACAATCTCCTGGAGTAAACAAACCTGCTGTAACAGTAACTAAACTCACCCACGTAGGACAATAAAACAACCCCCTCTGAGCTGCATGCATTACCAGAGGAACGCAAACCCCGCGGGCTCCGTCACGCCCTGAGACATTTCCTCAGCCGAACGCACACGTTAAGATCAGAGGATCGCTCGTGTGGGCCAGTGAGCATCAGGTCTGAAGTCCCACATGACTGGCGTTCCTCATGGCCCACCGCAAGCGCAATAACAGGATCTGTATGCACTGAACTCTGCTGTGTCCAATTGATGTGACAACCTCCCTATCTCTTTAGACACCATATTCACATGCAGCTAAACAATTACGCTCTGCTTCTGTGCGATTGCGGCGCTCGGTTCATATAAACACGACTCGGCCCCTTCTCTTTGAACAGTATCTTCTTTTTCCTTTTTGTTTGCTCACTATTTCCTTCCTGCTCTAATTTTCAGGACAGAGAAATGAATAAAATTAGCATAAAACACCCAAGGGACATATGGGAAGGTAAATAAACAGCCGAAAAGTCATCATCTGAATATCAAAACAGCCAATTTGCATGGCTGGTGATCATTAACTAAATGTAGATCTACTTATTTTTGTCAAATGTTAACAAGAAGGGAGAGAAAGGGGGAAGGATGGGGCTGCTGGAGAAATGGAAAACAACTTTATTGAATGAGTAATCAATGGCCCTGTTTGTGTCTAGTACAAAAGGGTTGGATGTTTAGTTATCGTTTGCTCACCTTCACATACCTCCAAACCCATTTGACTTCATTTCTCCGTGGAACACAAAAGAAGATATTTTGAAGACTGTTCCAGCTGATTATAATCTGAAGTCATATGTTAGCTTTGTGTGCACACATACTGACAATTCATTATTTGCTAATAACCACAAATGCTATGCCAGACACACACACACAAATGAAAATGGATTTTGAAAAAGTTGTTACTGTAAACCCCAATGCTCAAAATAGTTGGTTTGAGTAGGGTAAACTCAAAAGTAAAAATGACCAACAAATTCATTTTTATTAGTATTTAGAACTTTCTTTTTCTTTTTAGGTGTTATTTTTTTGTGAATGAACATTTAGTATTGTTCAATGTTTTGCTATGACTTTTACAATCTCAATAAATCATATGCACTGTCTCTGAACGAGCTGTTCTAAGATTCAGCACTTTGTGACGTAGAATTGAGCGAGGGGTTTGATTGACAGTGTGGTTGAGGCATAGACCACACCCTCGGTGATCTGTACACCATCCTCCATTGTTTCAACGACAGCCGGTAATGTCTCCTAGAATCCTAAGTGTTATGTTGTAAGATGTGACATACATAGTAGTTTTCACCGACATCAGAGCCACTAAAAACACAGTGGATGTATTGTATTTTGGAAGTTTAAGTGGCGCCTTTCCTTCGTAAATAAGTTTGAGTGAATCATTGTCTGACTGACTGTTTTGTGAACGAGGGTCAATTCAAAGCCGGTCTTTCTTCAAAGTTAGTCCTCAAGTGTGGATCGTCGTCTACTGTTTGCGATCCAACGACACCTCCAGCAACAGTAAGTGTATTTTATGATTTTTGAGCAAATTGTCATTTCAGTCGATGTCAGCCAATTCAACAACAAATGGGTCTAAAGTTGTTGTCGTCGTCATCGTAGGATGTCTGTGTATATAATATAAACCTTTTTTGTATCGTGTGTAACCACACTTTTATATATATATATATATATATATATATATATATATATATATATATATTTAAAGATATTGCATTAAAACTGCATTTATGTTGTTGTTCTGTAAGTTAGCCATCTTCTCACATTTGCCACAGAAGCATCTGTATGACAAATAATATAAACATGACGCCACAGGTCCCTCGCATACATGTAATTTCGCTTGTACGTAGCAAACTTTATCACAGTATGCGTATGTAGTTTCAAAAAATTGCGCCAACGTTAGTTTTTGTGTGTGTCGGTGTGTGTTTTGCACATCCATAATTTCAAAGGGGACGTGATTACAACTCTATAAGTACATAAATGTTTCAAATAACCATACCGAGACGTACTGGTCCATTCTTATTAGTGTTTATTCTTCCGAAGTCTTTTCGTCATCTGGGTCTGATCAGAGACTATTTATATATTCCGATTCAAACATGTACGACTGACATTCAAAACATGGGTCTCTCAATCTCTCAACCCTTCTGCTTAGACCGACTGCCATAGTGGCAAGTGACGCCCTCACCCAAAGGCAGGGCGAGGATATGCAGCTCATTTGCATTTAAGGTCGTATAGACCAAAACAGCTCATTTTTAAACGGGCCCCAAAAATGACATTTTCAAATGGTTATAATAAATTAACTGTGGGGTAACTTCACAAATACATTCTGGGGACACCTAAGACCAATATTACATCTTGTAAAAAGGGGCATAATAGGTGTCCTTTAACATTTTCTGAATTCGCTAAACTCAGTGTCCACTACTAAAAATATTTAGTTAAATGTATGAAATGGCTTACTCAAATATTTCAATACAAAACTTTGACATACCTTATTACCTACATTTTTGGGAGTTTTACCAACTTATCCAGGTTTCCTGAGTAAAAAAAATAAATCTAGACATAATATTTTTTTTAATTATTCACACAATATTTAGAGAAAAAAAACAGGTGTATGGAGCTAAGCATATGACAGAAAAATAGATATTATTGCGAATTATGAATTCGTTCACAACTTATTCATTCGTTGGACTAATTTGTTCCTTCATTTTAATTTAGTTAAATAGCGATCGTGTTGTGGGAAAGGATTCTTAATAGGTGGCCACTTTATCTTGTTTTTTATCCCTCGCATGTCATCTGCTGGACTTTGTTATGTTGTGATAATCACAAAAATATGTAATTCTTGTATTTGTGACTATTCTTAAAATACATATTCCAATTTTTCGTTTTTCGTTTCATTCGTTACGAATGTTTTCGTAAAGTGTCTTGGAATTTTTCTCAAAACATTTTGTAAATAAAATAAAGACTAAAGACTAAATTAAAAATTGTCTTGAAATAATAGTTTTTTAAAAAAATGTCCAGTGTAAATATTGGTTTTTGCATCCTGCAGTGCATCTAATGTTGTTTACTGTGGTAAAGCATACTCACAGCTCACCTTTACTTACCCTCTCTTTTCTCTCACTGAAAAGAAAAATGCCAACGTGTCCAGCATTTCTTGGCTTGACCTTCCAAACAGGCCCTATGTGAATGGAATCCTAAACTGGCCCGAACACCACGGAAACACACAGGAGGGGGGCGTTAGGACAAAGAGAGCGTTGTTTCATCAGCGACCCCCCCCCCCCCCCCAAACCCCCTTGCCCCAGAGACTGATTGCCCTCCCCTCTTTAGCAGGCCCGCCCAAATATTTGTCAACCAGACACAGAAAAATAAAACACTTGACAAGAGGGCAGACAATTCTAAAGCTTCACTAAGCAGCTTGGGGTGGTGTTGTTTTTGCGTGTTTGTGGTTGTGTAGGTATGCAGGAGTTTTGTCTGAGGAATGCTTTAAGCACCACTGAATCAAAACCTTTGTGCTTTCCAAAACTTGCACTGAAACGAATATACATAAGATAGTTAGATAGATAGATAGATAGATAGATAGATAGATAGATAGATAGATAGATAGATAGATAGATAGATAGATAGATAGATAGATAGATAGATAGATGTGTCCATTAATATGCACTGTCCCTTTTAAATAAATAAACATAAAGATTCCAAAACTGAATCTTACCATAACTTTTATAATGTGTGGACACCCATGTTTCCACCACAGTTTAATTGACTGTAGTGACTTTTTTGTCCCAATATTTTCAACATCCCTACAAAGGAAACACGCATCACAAAGAAATACACATTGTGTTAGTTTACCAATTGTTCAAGCATACGGGGCTCATACAGCCCTGAGGATATTTTTGAGCATAATTACACACCGATAGCCAGAGGCTTCAGAGGCATAGTTATCTGAGTGAAATATTCAAAACACCCTAGCCAGCAGGTCTCAAGAGACACACTTTATAACAAGCGCAGTTCATGTGCAGATCAATAGGAGAGAGAGTTTACATTAGCACACCTGCTTAACTTTGAGTTCACACACACTTGCTGGAATCAAACCACAGTGAGATCAGACAGAACTCACTGCAGTGAACCTCCGCTTTGAACGAGATGCTGCCATGTGACTGAAATCTACTAAAGCTAAAGAACATGTTCAACATGTTCGACATGCGTCAATGCCAGCGTGCTCCTTCATACTTTATAACTCATCAGCATATCTTGCATTTATTATTATTATTTTTAAAATCTAAATCGGGTGCACTAGCATTAAAGGTACTGTATGTAATTTGTTGACTGTACTAAAGCACAAAAATACCATAATACGTTGTCAGAGATTTGAAACATGCTCGTAGCAAAACAATGCTAATGCTTGTTTTTTTTTTATTTTGAAATATGAGTTTGGTGTCAGATTGTCTGTTTTTGTTTTAGTCTGTGTGATCCTGCCCTTGTAGCTATATGGAAGCCAGCTAACAAACTGGGTCAGATATCGAACGTTTTGCCCGACCAAAAACGCCTACCATCTAAAAAGCTCTATGTCCAAAGGCTTATTTAAAACATGTATATGGGAACGTACATACATATGGGAATGGGAATTTTCTTTTGGGTTTTTTCTACGAACAGACGACACCATTGTCAAAACGTTCCTCATTCACATGGATCAGCGAAAACGACTAAAAACGCTGTATTCCGCTCCAGGCCATTAGATGGCGATGAACTATAGACTGAACACGTAATACACATGTGCATGACGTCATCGTCCTCAGAAATTCGCGTTTTTGTTTGTTTACGGGGAGAACGTTTTCAAAAACTTCCACTTTAAAACACGTTTTTTCAAAAATTGACGTTTTCTGGCACCCAAAACACTTTTTCCGGGTAAATGAATACGCAAAATGCATAAAAGTTGAACGTTTTATTCGAAAACGATGTTATGTAAATCCAATCAATAAATCAACTCGCCAACTTAGCCAAGGCTCATCGCCATTGTCCATTGCGCTCCTTCCTTTTGCATTTGGACTGTTGTACCCATTTCAACCACTAGCTGTCCATATTACAATCTGCAACTTTAATATTGTCTAGCAGCATTATATCTCATATCGTGTAATTCTGAGTTTTTTTCTCTGGATTACCTGGTCTTTAATAATCTCAAGACATTACCACAAAAATTATATTTATACATCACTCATGAAACGTTTTATTTTTTTTTAAATTGGATGTCCATTTAATTTTGGTTTAATTGGACGTCCGTCTAACGAGATTCCCATAATCAAAAACAACAACAAACGTTTTTTAATTTTTTTTTTTTTTTTAAATGGATGTTTTAGATGTTCAGAGAACATTTAGGAAATAAATTGGAATTTTAGCAAAACATTTTTGTTAGTATTTTGTTAGCTGGGGGAACTCGCAATAGCAAATTGCAACTCACAAGTCAGAAGACAGACAGTTGCAATTAACTTTTTTTATTATTATAATTCCGTGGCGGAAACCAGATTCCAAACTACCTGCCTCGTCTGCTGGAGTGTGAGTTCCTGGAAGAGAGACATTCATCAGCAGTACAGGGGGTCGCTTTTTGATGGAGTGGCCCTGCCACGCTTCCATGCAGATCACTCCAGCTCCAGGCAAAACAGCAGTTGCGTGTCAGTACGGGAGCCATGCGTCATCCTTATTGATGGGCCTCCCTCTGCTGGTCCGCGCCGCTCTGGTCATGCAGTTGGATCCGCGTTTGCTCCACTGACACGTGCTGTGCCGCTAACAGTCGAAGCGAGAGCAAACAACCACATACTGTATTTACTCCGTGTTTGGGTGATGTATTGCGTGCAGTAGAGAGAATGAGGGGAACATTGAGCACGAGTCACAGAAAGTAAATAACTCCACACGCGAGAGCTTGAATGCTAAAGCTACACAAGAGTATTGTGATGTAGTTTATCACAAGCATCAAACAGCATGACAGATTCTTCTTGCAAGCTGTATTGAATATATATATATATATCAGAAAAATAATTAAAATATATTTACATTTTTTATTTAAACATATTTATTTATTTTTAAATAATATCCATTTTTAAATATATTAACTAAAATATATATTTTTTATATATGTTTTATAAACACTTTTATTTTATTTTATTATATATTTTCCTGCAATGTTGCTGCTTCTCAAAACTCATGGTGCTCCTCATTTGGGAGTCACACCTGAAAATGAAACTTCCTCCACGGCAGTAAAAGCAATGTAATATATTTTTGTTCAATAATAGCTTGAAGAAAACAAAAACGAGATGTTTTTCGTATTCCATGGTGTGAGAGCACGATTGCGTACAGAAAGGCCTTAAAAACTGCTAGATCTGCTTAATTTTCAACACACAACCCTAGGTATTTCTTTGAAACAGTAGCTAAAGTAACGAAAAATAAAACGTTTTCAAAATGACTTTATACAAGATCTGTCTCTGAGGAAAAATTCCACTCATTCGTTGCAATAGGAGAGGAAAAATTGTTTAAACTCATTAAATCATCTAAATCCACAACATGTATGCTAGACCCTATACCGACTAAGCTACTGAAAGACATGCTTCCAGAGGTCACATATCCTATTCTTAATCATTTATATCATTAATTCATCTTTGTCACTAACGGAAACGTTTAAGTTTAGCAGGATGGTTATGGGATTTTTCGAGATTTCATACATGACTACTAGCTACTATTCTCTAGCCTGGAGAATCACATTCATTTGCAGCCTCTATACCACCACAAACCCGTCTAGCCACTTTTAGGGAGTGTTTGTCTTGGTAATATCTCATTATAATGTCTGAACTCCGTGTGAGGGGACAGGACACTCTCCATCAAAAACGATTATAAATCAAAAAGCTAGGAGTGTCTAGACACTCCAAAGAGTAATTTGAAAGATAATATTTTAATTGCTTTCTACAAGTGTATTTTAGGCCAGATGATGCACTGCCTTGTCAGGAGGTTGGATTTCTGAGAGACTGTTTGCGCTTAAAGGGATGGTTCACCTAAAAATCAATCATGTCACATCATTTGAAACTTTAAAAAGTTGTCCGGGCCAAAGTTCTTAAATAGTTTTCTTTTCATCACCAAGGCTGCATTTATTTGATCAAAAATACAGTAAAAATAGTAATATTGTAAAATATTACCGTTTGAAAACTGTTTTTAATGATTCTTTGGTCAGCATTTTTTTGAAATAGAAATATTTTGTAACAATATAAATGTCTTTACTGTCACTTTTGAATGAATTGAATGCATTATAGCTGGATAAAAGTATTTTTTATACTTTTTTTTATAAACCTTACTGACTGCAAACTTTGGTTAAATGGTTATGTATATGGATTACAACAATATTGGTTTCCATTTGTCTTTTAATTTCAGTGGCACAATATTTGAAAATTAAAGTATGTGGAAGACTTTTAGTAGCCATCAGAGGATGGGTACATGGTGGCCATAAAGGGATGGACATGGTCAGAAACAATACTCAGGTAGGCCGTGGCATTTAAACGATGCCCGATTGGCACTAAAGTGTGCCAAGAAAACATTACACCACCACCACCAGCCTGCACAGTGGTAACAAGGCATGATGGATCCATGTTCTCAATCTGCTTACGCCAAATTCTGACTCTACCATCTGAATGTCTCAACAGAAATCGAGACTCATCAGACCAGATAACATTTTTCCAGTCTTCAACTGTCCAATTTTGGTGAGCTCCTGCAAATTGTAGCCTCTTTTTCCTATTTGTAGTGCAGATGAGTGGTACCCGGTGGGGTATTGTACCTGGATTACCCTGTCTGTGTATTTAAACCATTAGTTTTTCTATTGTCTGGTATTTTTTATGTTATTCATTGGTGTATAATCTCTCCTTTGAGTTTTCCTGTGCCCGTTGGATTCCATTATTAAAGACTATTCAACCCGATCTCACGACCAAATCGTACGAAATCGACGCATGATTAAAAAGCCTCTAATTCGTACAACCTCACCTACCCCTTACCCCACCCCTAAACCTAACCATCACGTGGGTTTAGACAAATCGTACAAATTCGTACGAATTAGACACTTTTTAATCATGCGTCGAATTCGTACGAATTGGTCGTGAGATAGCGTAGGACTATTCCCTTGCAGTACACTACTTTATTCAAAAAATATTACTTAAGTCACAATATTACAGGATGAAATGTTACAGATATTATTGTCAAAATTACGGGAATTAAGTCACTGCACCATAAAGTTGTAGCTTTTATTAGAATAAAGTCACCACGAAAGAAAAGAACAGTTTTCTGTGCTGCATCAAAACCCTCATTAAAGATGCTTCTCACTGGATTCACTGTCAAAAATTTGCAACCCAAGCACACAAACCAAAGAAGTCAACTCACATCATCAAAAAGCGGAGCAGCTTCTATTTATCAAGCTGACGTACTCATCTCACCCCGAGCATTGAACGTTCACCTTAGCCCAAGTTTGTTTGACATTAGTGTACTAAATGGCACAGAGATTGTGTTTATTTAACATTAAGGTCTACAAATGAGGCCATCTGGAAGATATGAACATCGTAGATGGGGAATACTGATTTGTAATTGCATGAAATTGCTTGGCAATTTCTTCCCCTCTTATGCACGGGGGCATCGAGAAGTCATGAATATTTATCGCGTGTGGAGTTAAACGAGGTGAGCATAAACTGGGAGGTAACTAGCCGCATGCTAAGAACAAAGATATGGTAATGAACGAGGGTCGCAACAAACTGACAAAACATTTGTTTCTGTGGGCGAGAAGTTGATTCAGCAAAAGGTTAAGTAGGCCTACCTGATTTCTATAATTTTGTTTATTTCTATTAGCGATTCTCACATGTGCATTCTTCACTGATCCATACAGAACACCGTACTAAAATATGTTGACAATGTTTCCTGTATTACTTTCATTGGACGTCATTACTGACAACTAATGCTTTTATGAGTCAGATCTTTTAATGAATCAGAATTTATTAAACATTCAACATCTGAATATGCAAAATCGTCATGTTTACCAATAAAAAGCTGCTTACTTTGGAAGTATCCTCTGAGTAAGTGGATAGTAGCAAAGTTTCATGCATTGCTACACATTTGATAATGGACAATGGACTTTCATTGGCAAAAAAAAAAAAAAAAAAAGATCCTATAGGTCAGAGCGAATTTTCACAGTCATTCATATCCATGCGAAAGTGATTTTCTCTTTAGATTCTCCAATGCAGCTTATGCAACGGTTTTGGATTCGTCCCAGACAGCAACATAGTGTCGGCTCAGATTCGGGCCACATCTGGTACATGTGGATGTGGAAAAGTGATTTCCTTGTTATTTGTTATATTGAAATTTATATTGAAACCTTCAAAATTTCACTAATGTGACTGTGTCTTTACTTGAATCAGTGTGCTTATGGACTGGATATTTTTTCCAGAAGTCCTGAACCGCAAGGTGAGAAAAAAAAGGAAAGAAAACTTGTTATTTCAACTTAAGTTGTTATTTCAACAAAATATCTCGTTATTACGACATAATATCTCCTTATTCCGGTATCTCGTTATTTTGAGATACTAAGTCAATATTTTTACATAATATGTTGTTATTTCGACTTAATAAGTCGTTATTTCAACATAATAAGTCGTTATTACGACATAATATATCGTTATTTCGGCATTTCGCCTTATTTCACCATAAATCGGTATTTCAACATAATATCTCGTTATTTCAACATAATATCTCATTATTTCGACATATCTCGTTATTTCCACATAAATATCTTGTTATTTCGACATAATAAGGGGCATTCTAATATGCATTAAGCTACATTTAACGTTCTCATAATGAGTTTCCATGGGAGGAAAATGCTTAACGAAATAACGAGATATTATATCGTAATAACACGATCTTATGTCAAAATAACAACTTATGTCATAACAATGAGATATTATGTCAAAATAACGAGATATTATGTCGTAATAACGAGATATTATGTCGAAATAATGACTTAAGTCGTAATAACATGATATGTGGAAATAACTATATATTGTGTGGTAATAACGAGATATTATGTAGAAATATCTATATATTATGTCGTAATAGCGAGATATGTCGAAATAACGACTTAAGTCGAAATAACGATACATTATGTCGTAATAACAAGATGTTATGTCGAAATAATGACTTATGTCAAAATAACGACTTATTATGTCCTAATAACAATATATTATGTCGCAATAACGAGATATGTAGAAATAACGACTTATGTCAAAATAGCGAGATATTATGTAGAAATAACAACTTAAGTCGTATAACGAGATATTATGTCGAAATAACTATATATTGTGTCGTAATAATGAGATATTATGTCGAAATAACGATATATTAGGTCGTAATAGTGAGATATGTCGAAATGACGACTTATTAAGTAGAAATAACTATATATTATGACGTAATAACAAGATATTATGTCGAAATAGTGACTTATGTCAAAATGACGACTTATTATGTCCTAATAACAATATATTATGTTGTAATAACGAGATATGTAGAAATAACGACTTATGTCAAAATAGCGAGATATTATATCGAAATAACGACTTAAGTCGAAATAACGATATATTATGTCGAAATAACAATATATTATGTCGTAATAACAAAATATTATGTCGAAATAACGACTTATGTCGTAATAACGAGATATGTTGAAATAACGACTTAAGTCGAAATAACGAGATATTATGTCGAAATAGCAATACATTATGTCGTAATAACGAAATATGTCGAAATAACGACTTATGTCGTAATAACGAGATATGTTGAAATAACGACTTAAGCCGAAATAACGAGATATTATGTCGAAATAAAAATATATTTTGTTGTAATAACGAAATATTATGTCGAAATAACGACTTATGTCATAATAACGAGATATGTTGAAATAACGACTTAAGTCGAAATAACGAGATATTATGTCGAACTAACAAGATATTATGTCAAGGTGACAAGATATTATGTCAAGATGACGAGATATTATGTCGAAATAACAACTTATTAAGTCGAAATAACAAGATGTTATGTTTTCTGTCTTTCTTTTTTTTCTCACCTTGCGGTTCAGGGCTTCTGTAATTTTTTTGACATGTTTGGGGTTTGTTTTGTGTGAATCTCTTTTTCCCAAATATTTCTTCAAAAGAAAGGAATCATTAGTGGAATTGTGACAGAACCTGAGTTGCAGAGAGTAATGGAAGCTTTGCAATCCCTGATCCACATGGTTTACAAGGACAGGTTAAAGACCCTGTAAATCCGTAATTGATCAACAAAAACACCAATGACATCCTTGGTGTTCCTCCTTAAAAAAAAAAAAGATTAAAAAAGTGAAACTCTGCCTACAATTAATACCAATATCCTGCATCTAATGGAGCAGAAACAGGATCAGCCCACCCAATTTACAACCCAGATGGACTGTGAATTTGTTGAAAGTAACAGAATGCATGACCGCAGCTTACATGTTGAGGCCCTGGACGTATACAGTGAGTTCATTTCATTTCCTTCTGTTTAGCCAATGACTTTTTCTGTTCCAGCAAACTCAAAGACGATGCATATTGTGTACCTAATAAGGGCCGGGGGAAATTGCTTGTGGCTGATGTGAGGTTGGTTTAATGTGGCCGGACTCAGCTGCCACTGGCTAAATTGCGATAGTAGTAGTGCAGCAAATTAAAGGCAATGAAATTGTTTGGATTAAATTAAAAAGGATAAAACCGCTTCCTGTGCCAGTGACTCTAAAGGTACAATCTCGTTTGATTTAAGTGGGTTTTAATAAGGAGCATCAGAGGAGAGAGATAACAGGGAAATGGTTTGGAGGGGAAAGCCATTATGCATGGGATAAGCGTCCTCAGGAGCCTAAGGAGTTGATAAAAGCACAAGTAATTTTTCATATTTATTTGCACGCGCAGGGACACACACATAAAGCGGAGTGGAGCAGAGCCCTTTGCATAACAAACGGCATTAGTCAGAAAGGTTTATTTCTTTCATACGCAATGTCTGGATCTTTAACGCAACCCGCAGGTCATGAAGAGCTGTTAAAGGCATTGGTAATCCTATAAAAAAAAAACACCTGGATCATCTTGAGCTCCTGATAATAAATACAGCCAAGACTACGGGGCCTGTGTGGGGATGTCCAAACAAGATATCAGTAATATTCAATTTCAATGTCAAAAAGGATTCAATATATGGGTCATATTTTTATTTGTGTGGCAGATGCTGTCAATTTTTTTCAGACAGCAATGCACAGTTATAGAAAACCACTTTCCACTTGGAATTATGTTCTTAGAATTGATTTGAATATAAATATTTTAATATTTAACTATTTTTCTATTAAGTAAACAAAATGTATAGAAATTGTTATTTAATAATTTTCTATAATATTATGCTGTACTATATACTATGTTTACAATACTATACTATAGTATATCCAGTATATAAATAAAGTACAAATAAAGTACAAATACAAGTTTGTTATCCTTCCATAAAGACCATATATATATATATATATATATATATATATATGCATATACATATACATATATAAATACATATGCATGAATGTATATATTTAAGAATTATTTGCACGTAAATATTGCATATATAATACATCATCTTTATTACATACAAATATAAATATTTTATATATGAATAACATATTTTCTTAAATATATACATGCATGTGTGTGTGTGTGTGTGTGTGTGTGTGTGTGTGTGTGTGTGTGTGTGTATATATATATATATATATAACAAAATATACACAGCACACACACACACACACATATTATGTAAACACAAACTTTTATTTTGGATGTGATTAATCACAATTAATCTTTGCACAGCCGTAAATTAAACATAATACAAATTTAAGTATTAATTAATTTTAAAATTAATTATCAAGTTTCATGAATAAATTAATAATTAACAAGTTAATTAAAATATCAAGTTTCATGAATAAATTAATAATTAACATGTATAATGCATAGTAAAATTATGAAATGTAAAATATATTATATTTGTATTATACAAATAAAAAGGATGAAAACAATTCTATTTCATAACATAATTAATACATCTATTTATAAATGACAATTCATTCTTAAATATCAAGTGACATATATATATATATATATATATATATATATGTGTGTGTGTGTGTGTGTGTGTGTGTGTGAGAGAGAGATTTGTCACTTGGTATCTAATAATTAAAATATTAAATTCAGTTTGACTATTAATATTTAATAATTATTTCTAAGAATGGACACGTTTGATACTCATCTGTAAAGAGCAAACATTAAAAAGAAAAAAAAAATACAATTTAATTTACATACGATGTTAAGAAATGAAGAATATGTTCAGCATGTTCATCTATAGAAATACAAATAAATAAAAAACTCCAGTGATTTTGTAGAGATATCTTAGCCTTGCTTGTGTCCTCAAACAACGCATTCTCACCCCAAGGCGTCACCTTTGACCATGCTTCAATATTTGACGTTTTAGGCGCCCTTTAGCGTCACTTACATGACGCGATCCTACGGCGTCATCTAACTGATGCTAAAGGAAAACGTCAGTTAGAGGACGCGGTTAGGTTTAGGTGTGGGGGTAGGGTACACGCGATCCTAGGGCGTCATCTAACTGACGCTAAAGGGCGCCTAAAGCGTCAGATATTGAAGCATGTCCAAATGCTTCCCAAGGCGTCAGTTAAGTGACGCCTTGGGGGTGAGAATGAGCTGTCTCAAAGCACAGATGGGTTAGGTTTATGGACGTCGCTTTATAAAGTTTACAGACACTGTTACTGCCAGCTGAGCTTGTCAGATATACAGAGATTCAGCTAAACATTCACCATCAAGTCTGTCAACATAAAGGAGGGAAAAGCCACATCGGCATGAAAGTGAATCCATGATCTGGCTCGATTTGTTAAAAGAGTGTCACAGCATGTGTGTGTGTATGTATGTGACCACCTGCCAACAACATGCAATCATCACAGCTGTGAACTAGCAGCCCAAAGCAGAATACAGATATGCCGATAAATCAATAAGTTCAATACAAATGGATGGAAAACCAGAGGACAAAATATTTGAAGCCTGGATTACTAAAAATGAATAATCTTCCACTGATCGACTATTGAAGCATATGCATTTTTTTGCTGTTGTATAGTTTGCTGATGTGAATGTTTATTTTATTTAAGTGTTTAGCACACACTCATCAATGATTAAATTACAAATAAAATATATTTATTAATTTCAGCTCACTCCGAAGATTGAGAATTTAACACAAACTAGTGTGCACATAATAACCTCCTGTGTTTGTTTTGACTCTGGTTCCGCGGGGAACTTCGTATCCAACCAGTTCCTCCAAAAATTGAATATCCAGCTACGTCGATTGTCTCAAGATCTACCTGTTCAAACTACTCAAGGCAAGCCACTGGGTCAAGGTCGTACTCACCATTATACACAGAGTACCGAGTAAGATTAATTAACATGTACTTACGGGTTAGTTGCTTCTAATTATGCTAATTAACTACATGTATACTATATTAAGAATGTGTAATATATGTAACAGAGACAGTAAAATTAAGTGTTACAGTACCAATTATTATTTACTTTTTTTGGGAGCCCATGTATATTTCACCAAACTATAATGGACGTTATTTTCAGCCTGGTCTCATTTTTTATACGTAGGTATTTTACGTTATTTGCAAAGATAGAAAACGTACTTTTTAGTACTTTTGGATAGATGCTGAAACGTATAATATGCCAGCCCGTTCTCATCCTTTAGCGTCACATAGAACGCTATATGACAAAACGGCACTGTGCGTAGTATATACCCTTTATCGTTAATATTCACGCGAATCCAAGGCGTCATAAATCCTTTAGCGTAATATGAGACTTCCCTACACTACCCCACACCTAAACCTAACCATCACAGCGCGTGTTATATTAACGATAACGGGTGCCATGTGCGTAGTATAGCGCCATTTTGTCATATAGCGTTCTATATGACGCTAAAGGATGAGAATGCGTTGAATATTGACGTATCGCCAACATTTAAACGTAACATTATTACGTTTTAACAGCTACAAAACATTAACTATTTACGTATTCTATATCATAAAGATATCTGTATAATTTACCATTTTATAGATAAACGTAAGATCCCATAACCCTAATCCCAAACCTAAACATAACCATTTTATACAGAATATGTATAAAATTTTTATTAACAATATATAATAATAGGCAGTTTTATTAACAATAAAACATTAAAATATATTTTGAGCCACCAATCCTACTCCTATAAAAATTTCCTTAAAAATGCGTAGACTACAATTATGAAGAAAACCATGACTGACAGACAAGTATAATCACAATAATGTATGTATTGCGAAAATGTCAAAACCGATACCAAAAGCCGTTTTAAATTTAAATTAATAATCCATGAAAATGTTAATCCAGCTTCGGTTCGCACTGTAAAGGCGCGCGCTTCTCCATTTCAAATGAACCACCGACTGAAACACGGCATGTCGCAATCTGTGACGAAGCAGGGAAGAGCCAATGAACGTTTGATATTACTGGCGTAAGACATGACGTAATGCTTCTCAATGGCGCAATTTTTGAATTTGAATTCATCACCAGTGCGGGATATGACGTGTGCGGTCGCTGCTGAGAAACGGAGATGAAGATCACGACTGGATAAAACGATGCGATTTTGCCCTCTCATTTACACGAAAACGCCGTTTTTATCACAGAAAACGATTATTTCTAAAAACTCCGGCCAAAGTGGAGATTTCTGAAAACGCAGGTTATGTGTTGTCGTGTGAACTGGGAGAAACAGCGTTTTATGTTCTCTCTTGTCGTTTCTGAGGATTCTGATTGGCTTGCATGGCTTTATCCTTAACCCCTACACTGCCGCCAATAGGTTTGGCATAGTTATGATGGCGCTCGACGGCGTATTTATGCGGGTGTGTAAACGATGTTATTTTCGAAAACGGAGAGGGGGAAAATATTCGTTTCGCTAAATACCCGGCTTTGTGTAGGCCTGAATGTTTCTTGCAAGGATTCTAAAGATTTGGATTACATCAAACTAATAAAATTGATGTCTTTTGTGAATTTATGTTGTGTTTTATTGGAGAAAACGCTTTCTGTGTCTCACGGTAAATAAACTATATTACAAAATAGTTGTACGAGTAAAGAATGTATTTTTAAGGTTTTATAGTGCATTGTTTAACACCGTGCAGGCGAAACGAGCAAAATGTTAATATTTATGAGTATTATATTAATAAATGCGACTGAAAACTTAATTAATAAGACAGTTGAATGCAATAGAGTCAAAACATAATGCTACGATTTGAATATGCATAAGTAGTGATACGTACAAATTTGTACGTCGGAAAATTTGTTCATACGTAAATAAATTACGTTTTTGTGCTGTCAATACGTATACGTCAGTATTATACAGTACGTTTCTGCGCAAATAAAACGTAAATAAATGTACGTATATTTACGTACAATACACACGTTTTCTCATGTGATCACGTCGTTATTTTTGGACGTCAGGGCTGCCAAGTAACATACAGTGTGTAACCACACACCTTCCACAAAGTATTTGGAAAAGGCAATGTTTATATGTATCGTCTGTGTACGATGAGGTCATGATTGATATTTAGGTCATTGGGGACACTGAGAATAGTATTGTACGGGGACTGCCAGATGGATAATTGGGTGATGGTGAGTGGTTTGTGTTCAGCTTTTGGCACAGGATGTTGGGCCATGTCTCAGCTGGCTGGCTTGTGTAGTGTCTGCAGCCTGGAGGCCGAGAGATCACTGTCCTGTCAGAGGAGGTGTCTTCTGCTCCTACAACAGCTGTCCCGGAACCAGCGAGGACAGGAGGAGCCCGAGGACACAGTGAGCTTCACGTGACTGACAACGGCAAGATCTATTAGTCTCCTTCAACCCGAGAGTAAAACACACAGCCAAAGCAGGTTAGTGACACACACATGTCTATGAAACAGATAAACATAGACAGCTGTGAGATGCCTTGTCTTAACACTCGTGACTTTTAATATAAAAGTGACTTTAGTCTGGAATAAAATGGTGGTCTGAAATCTGACACTGTGGAGAAATAAATGCTCCCAAAACACAATTGCATTAAATCAAGTTTTATTCCTTGTGTATCTGAGATCACAAACATAATACCTTTTAGCATGCTAACGTGAAATAGTTTCTGTTCCATTCAAAAAGCAATATTACAAAAAGCTTGGCAAAGTAATCTTTCATCAGAGTGTAAAAACGTGTTGTGCCTCTAAAACAACTTTTCTGTTCCGATGACATCACCAAGGTCTTTCTTTTAAGCACCTCCCCTTTTCCTCTTCATCTTTTTTTTTATGATCCAATCAATTCCCAATAAATCTTATGAGCAAGAAAGACTCACTTAAATGAAATAACTTAATGACATTACCAAGGCCTTTTTTTAACCACCTGGCTTCATTATGACTTTATATTTCCGCCGATAAGACCTTCATCCAAACAAATACACTTTTCCAAACAAATTCCCCCCAAAAATAAATAAATTACGCCGGACCGATTTTTCCCTCATGAATATTATGATTCTCTCTTAAATACGTCAAATTATCGAGGTAAAACGGGTGTGTTCCATGTTTAATTAAATTAAAGCTAACTATTATTTCTACTCTAATGCTAGGGGTATTCCTTCAAAAAAAACTTTGACAATTTAGCGTATTGCTTCTCTTTGTTTTCCTGTTTCCCGTGTTTCTTAGTTGTGTTCCAGCTTGTATTTAGTTGTCATGATTATTCATTATATGATTGATTCAACCCGATCTCACGACCAAATCGTACGAATTCGACGAATGATTAAAAAGTGGCTAATTCGTAACAATTCATACGACCTCACTCGTACGAATTAATACGATTTTGCTAAATCGTACATATTTTACGAATTGGCCAATTCGTATGAATTCGTACGAATGACCTACCCCTTACCCCGCCCCTAAACCTAACCATCACGTGGGTTTAGACAAATCGTATGAATTAGTACGAGTGAGGTCGTACGAATTAGCCACTTTTTAATCATGCGTCGAATTCGTACGAATTGGTCGTGAGATAATGGATTGATTATAGTTCACCTGTTTTGGATTATTCTCATCAGCCTGTGTATTTAAGCCTTTTTGTTCCTTTTGCTTTACTTATATTAAAGATACGTTGTTAATCTATATAATCTGTGCCTTCATCTCATTATATTGATTTCGCTCTCCCTTGCACACATCCTCATTGAACAAACAGGTGAAAAGCATGCCAACTTGACGTGGGTTTAGGCTAGATCAAGCAGCACAGCTCTGAAAACTTGTCAATTCTGCTATCTGGAAAAATTCAGAGAATTTGAAACACACATCAAAGCCATTAACAAGGCAGAAAAATAGGTTTGCAATTAACTGCCGCATGGGACACATAAAATGAAAAAACACGCAGAGAAAGCAGCCACAATACACAGATGAAATAACAAATCGAATGAAAACAAAGTCAGAGCTGGCGGCACATCAAACAACTCTCTTATCAGCAAAGTCAATTTCACTGATCAAAACTAATTAGTACTGAGGCAGGCATTAGGGCAGGGCGGTGCTTGCCCAAAATGCCCTGCGTCTCTTTCAGTATGCTAATGAAGTTCGGCTCAACGGGCTCAGTGCCTTCGCTAAAGTGACGAGATTTCATTGCTCTAATCGGATGGGACTCCAGCCAGTATCCGACTGCAGAGCTGGTAATAATGAGCCTGTTCCTCTCTTTTCTGCATACATTTTAGCATGTTAAAGTAATCTTGAAATCAGAATATACCTGTTTTTTGCTTTCTTCATGCACGTTTCTGTTTCTGAATCTTTTATTAAACTTGTTGCACCTCTAAAATGACTTTGCTGATGACATCACCAAGGTCTCTTATTTTTCAGCCCCTTCTCTCCTTCAATCATGTTTATACTGGACACTTTTTTCATCATCCAATCAATTCCCAATTAACGAAACTTGAAACGTAATCTTTCATTAAAATAAAATAACTTGCTCCACCTCAATAGCAACTTTCCATTTTCAATGTCATCACCAAACCCATACTTCATAGCCCCTCCTCTTCAATCGCTATGCTTTATTCTGACATATACAGCCTACTTTTTTCACGATCCATTTAATTTCCAATAAACAAACATAATCTTTCATCAAAATAAAATAATTTGCTCCGCCTCTAAACCAACTTCCTCAAGCTCACACTTTTCAGCCCCTCCCCTTCAACCAATTTGCTTCAATCGGATATATACAGCCTACCTTATTTCATGATCACGAATAAATCGATAGCGCGTCAGGCGCGAATGATTTCAATGTTAAGTCAATGCAAAGGAGCGTTACGTGCATAAAAAATGCCCGCGGCGCAGAGCGCAGCACGGTAGACGCGAATACGCCTCATTTGCGTGTCAAGTTTGCGCGAATGGCACGAATTGAGCATCTGGCGCGTTAAGTAAATGGTGAAACTCGTCAAACGGTTCACCTCCGAAGGGTCCGGTGGACACAAATATGGCGACAATGATCCCCACGCTGCTGTTCTGCTCTCCAGAGCAAATACAGAGCGTTGAATCTCTTGATGAATGCTCGATCAACATAAAAAAAGATGGCCGCCAACGGGTTTCGACTCTGACGCGCGTAAATTTCGCTTCAAACTTTTGTTTTACGCAAGTCAGTTTCACTCTTGACGTGTGAATTAACACAAAGTGGTCAAGCATCAAACTAGACGCGGTAGACGCGAATTTGACACGCTATTCCAACGCATTCTCATCCTTTAACGTCATATAGAACGCTATATGACAAAATGGTGCTACACTACGCAAATGGCACCCTTTATCGTTAATATAACACGCGCTGTGATGGTTAGGTTTAGGTGTGGGGTAGGGTAGGGTAGTCTGTTATTATGCTAAAGGATTTATGATGATTTGGGTTCGTGTGAATATTAACGATAAAGGGTGCCATGTGCGTAGTATAGCGCTGTTTTGTCATATGTGACGCTAAAGGATGAGAACGGGCTGGCTATTCGTATCCGGTGTGAACGCAGCATTAAACAACTTTCCATTTTTGATGACATCACCAAGCTCATGGTGATTCAGCCCCTCCCCTTTAACCACTTTACTTCATTCTAATATGTACCGCCCTCTTTTCACAATCCAATAAACATCTATATAATTTCCTATAAACTCCCACCTTACTTTTTCAGATTTCACATCACAAACCTAAAACGGCTTGCAAACTACATTTCATGTTGACTTCATGGCTAGTTTTCCAAACCTAGGCTAGTTGTCGGAGATTTGAAAGGAATTGTTTGACTTAACCATCAACGCCCCCAAATCCCAAATCGGACTAAAAATTGCATCAATTCCAAACCTTTATCATCAACAAGCAGACTTCAATTCAAAGGAATTTCTGAGGAATCAACAATGAATGACTCATGTACTAGCTGTAGGTTGGTGCAATGGACGTGCAACACCTTAAAGTCTTTTCCTAGTGCAACTAATTGTGCTATCAAACAGTTCCCTGTTGCCGACCGGTGGTCCGCAGACACTCCAGCAGGTAATCAAGTGTAATTAAGCCCCCTGGCTGGCACACTGGCAGAGGGCATCGAGACTAACAGCGCTATGGGTCGCTACCATGGCAGTTCCCCTGCTGCTAGTGAGTGCCAGAAGCGCACTAAAGGGGGAAGCAACCGAGGTAGGAGGCATAGGTAGGAGAACGGCGGGCTAATGATTGATACAGGTCGTAATCAGGGTGGAGAGGGGAATGAGAAGGCAGGAGACGACACTTTAATGCTAATGATGCCTTGCTTGGTTACTCCACCGCAACTTCACAGTTGGTGAGAGGATGAGACATTGTTTAGCGTCAGGTTTCCAGCGAACAGCTGGCTAGACTAATTCGCTGCATATTACATAGAAAAAGAGAATTACAGAAAAATGAGATATTGACTGCATTGCACTCAAAGGACAACTGAATGAAAACTAAATGAGTTCGGATGCACCCAATCTTGAAGAATCAAAGAGCAGTGTGTATACATAAGCAGCCGGCTCAGGGCAGAGAAATGTGTTCTCTCCGGAGCTAGTTTCCAAAACCATTCATTAAACAACATGATATGCTAGTATCATTGAATAAAGCTTTGCAAATCTGCCAGCACTGTGAGCAAAGAAACGGTAATGCCCATGGCTATGGCATTCAAATATTAAATACAGAGACCTACCAGGCTTCTGAGTAATAGCTGAACAACTGACATTGTTTAAATGTTGATATTCACTTGGCCGATGTTAAATCGACCTTTTTTATCAATCCAAATTCAAGTAAATCACTAGTGTTGGGGAGTAACAACGCTACTAGCCTGACTACATTTTTCAGTGGGTTTTGCTACAGTGTAGCATAACAAAATGCTGCATGCTAACGCTATTTTTTTAGCACTGCTTTTCTCACTGCTTTACAGCCAAACAAACGGAGGCCAACACGTTGTCCTAAAATGTCACTTCCCAATTTAGCAATTTAGTTTTTAGTGTAGCTAACTACCTTTTCAAAAGGGTAGCTTGAATGTTGCTTAAAATACAGGTAGCTTGTAGCTTAGCAGGTTGCAATGTAATTTTCCCTGTTCTATTGGGAATTTAATGTGATCAAATTTATGGGACCACTTAAGGTTGACTAGCATGGCAGTTCCCTTGCTACGAGCTTGTGCTAAAGGGGCTTTTTCATGCATACGAGGTAAATCGACTTAACTACGTCATCAGAAAGTTCGGAAGCCCCCCCAAAAAATGCGTAAAATAAAGCAATTGTCGTACCACAGAAAGGATTTTAGCTGCCTCCTTCGGAATTGGGGATCGATTGCTCCTGTCTGTCTTGCTGTTGGTTTGTGTCTGTATGCTCCATATAGCTTTTTACTTTGAAACTCTATTCACTATCATTCCTTGTTGTTTATATTGCTAAATATAACTTCCCAGACAGCAAACTGACATTGAATCAACGTGGAAACGACGTCTCTCATGACATTGAAACAACGTTGATTTGCTCATCGAATTAACGTTGAACCAACGTCAGACGCGGCATTCTTCAAAGCTAAATAAAATCGAAAATTGGTTTGCTTTCATAACGTTGAAACAACGCATTGATTTTATGTTGATTTTCCGTTAGTTTTGAAAGAATGACGCGTCTGACGTTGGTTCAACGTTAATTCGATGAGCAAAACAATGTCAGATCAACGTTGTTTCGATGTCATATTTCCACGTTGATTCAATGTCAGTTTGCTATCTGGGTTACTCATCAACACATATTAGATATTGTCTAATATTGCCTATCACGTTAATCGGACATCACTAAATTATCTAAATCGTTATCGATTTAGTAGTAGGATCAGTCAACAACAAACATGGTGAGTAATGTCTTCTCCTGTTATTGTCACTTGCACTTCTTGTCACATGTATGGTATAGCCTTCTCTGTCGGCGGTGAGGACTACACGTGATAAATGCAGGGAGATTTTGGAACTAGAGACAAGCATGCAAACTTTAATCGAGGATAGTAAGAATGCGAAGGCTTTAGGTACTGTTTTGGATGCGACTAGCTTAGTAAAATCTGTACTTTGTTCTGTTGCAGCAGGGGAACTGGGTGACCATGAGATGCTGTAGTTGCGGGACAAAGCACCGCTCTTCCATCCCGATTACACTGACTACGTTTACATGCGGGTTAAGGTCACTATTCGGATTGCTAAAACATTAGGAATAACCAGTTTACATGCGTGAGCAGTAGGGTTGGGTATCGTTTGAATTTTAACGATTCCTTGTTTCGATTCCGGTTCCTAACGATTCTCGATTTCGATTCTTTTAAGAGGCAGGGTCAAAAAAGTTTAGCTAACCTTGTTAACCAACGGTCTTTCTGAAGGAAATACTCCTTCTGTCACAAATACTTGTCACAAATTTTGCATGTTGCCGAGATTTCGTTAATTTTTAGAAAAGTGAAGCCACACTTTGGACCGCCGACGTAAGCTACTCATGTTCGACTCGCGTGGTTATGCCAACACTTCCGGTAGACGCTTCTTCGTTGGTGTTGTCCAGTGGTTTCTTCTTCCGCTTGGCGGACTGTGAATATCGAAACTAGGAATTGAAATTTTAACTTTTGAACGATTCCGGGAAAAACGAAAAGTTAGTCCCGGTTCCAATCGATACTCGATTCTCGATACCCAACCCTAGTGAGCAGAGAGAGTTTCTCCTGTACACATGGAATTGCAATATCCCGATGTAAACGGCGAGGCACGGTTAGTGTCTGGACGTACAGACAACCTTAAGACGCAATATGCATCATTTACGATTCTTCTTCCTGCATCCAAAGACAACAACAGCAGCAGCCCGCAGATAATGAATAGTTCGGGGCAGATAGCGATCACCTTTGTTTGCGCTTTGATGCTGGTAACGTTACTGACCTCGATCCCAAAGTATGCTGTGCTGTGTCTTGCCTGGTCTCGCCATGTTTACTTCCGGTACACTAAACGCGGATTTTTGTATGCGCCGTGAAGTTTCTCTACACAAAAGACCAAGATTTCTTTGGATATGGCGATACGCGTTTACATGACCAAAAATTCGGGTCAGAAAAGGGGTACCCCAGGTATAATATCTCGTTTTTTTAAAAATCTGGGATATGAGCATATTCGGGTTTTTGCCGGTGTTTACATGGCCGTTCGCGACCGGGTTATTGCTAATATCCAGGTTTTGAACGGGTTATTGGTTGCATGTAAACATAGTCAATAACAAATTCTCCCCACTCGAATAGATTCACCCACTGTGAATCCTGAATGTGCACTAGATATTGGTGATTCTATTACATGGAACGTGAAAATGTTTGCCGGTCACGTTTGCCGGGAGCCAGAGTGCAATCAAAAGCAAATTTAAAAGTGCTGGCTAATGCTAATCGTAAATTCTCTAAGATTATTATTCACGTCGGCACTAATGATGTTAAACTCTGCCAGTCGGAGATCACCAAAATTAACATTAAAGAGGTGTGTGAACTCGCAAGTACAATGTCAGGCACTGTAATTTGCTCTGGCCCCCTTCCTGTTGGAAGTAGTGATGAGATAGTTAGACTGTCCTCACTCAATGAGATAGATGTGATGAGATAGATAGACTGTCCTCACTCAATGGCTGGCTGTCTAAGGCATGTCCGCAAAATAATGTAGAATTCATAGACAATTGGAAAAGTTTTTGGGGCAGACCTGTTGAAAAGATATGGTACTCATCGGCATTTAGGGCCGTTCTGAGTATTTCACAATCTGCTCAGGTACTGGGATTTTCATGAACAACCATTTCTAGGGTTTACAAAGAATGTTGTGAAAAGGGAAAAACATCCAGTATGCGGCAGTCCTGTGGGCGAAAATGACTTGTTGATGCTAGAGGTCAGAGGAGAATGGGCCGACTGATTCAAGCTGAAAGAAGAGCACCTTTGACTGAAATAACCACTCGTTACAACCGAGGTATGCAGCAAAGCATTTGTGAAGCCACAACACGCACAACCTTGAGGCAGATGGGCTACAACAGCAGAAGACCCCACCGAGTACCACTCATCTCCACTACAAATAGGAAAAAGAGGCTACAATTTGCAAGAGCTCACCAAAATTGGACAGTTGAAGACTGGAAAAATGTTGCCTGGTCTGATGAGTCTCGATTTCTGTTGAGACATTCAGATGGTAGAGTCAGAATTTGGCGTAAACAGAATGAGAACATGGATCCATCATGCCTTGTTACCACTGTGCAGGCTGGTGGTGGTGGTGTAATGGTGTGGAGGTTTCCTAATCATTTAGGTGAGTGTATATATATATCTAATAAACTAAATTAATAACTTTTTTAAAACTAAAATAATACTAAACTTCACTAAAATCACTGAACTTAAGCTGGACAGTGACACTATTTTCTTCTGGAAACAAACTTTTGTGCATTATTTTTCTGTTATCTCTGTAAAGCTGCTTTAAATAAATGTGACTTGACTTGACTTGTCTTATGAGACAGATAAAATTCATAAAAATTTGCTGTAACCTAAGCATTAGCATCATAATGGAAATGAATATAGCACACAAATACAGACTGTTGGCTAAGATAAGTATGAACTAAATGTACATTCCAAATCGCAATCACATTCCAAGGCACCTGACTATACAACTACTGTATCTCACAATCAATTTGTACGAATTTGTTGTGATTTTGTACAAATTTAGCTTGAACCCATTGCAAAGTCTGCATGGGGAAATATTTCACCCTCACTCAAAATTCCTAATTGTGAAATATTCTACTGAAATGACTGGATTTCACCTGTGGTTTCTATCAGTGAATTCACTTGTTAGTGAAATAGATAGCCTCCATGCAGGGGACGTGATCATAATGTGGAGGTGATCATATATAATTATCTTTGCAGTAATATGAAAGCTCTGCATGAAAGGAAGATGAGAATAAACTTGTAAAATAAAAAAAAAATAATAAAAAAAAGCAGAGATTCTAATGAGTTCTTCTAGGTGTTACAGGAACGGCTCCATTCATGACTTCCAAGCTTGATCCACCCTCTCCTTTCTCCCCTCCAGCACATCAATGGAAAATCAATGGTTGTCTTAGAAAGGTGTCAGAGGAAAGCTATTTCTCCACGTTTCAAGGAAAAAAAAAAAAAAAAGGACTGTTCTGCGTGACTTGAATTCCAACTGCCGCCTCTAGTCCGGCGGAGGAGACATTGTATTGACTGAAAAGGATATACTATACAAGGAGAAGACTTGAGAACATCAGGGCTTGTAGGAAAGTCAGGCACTGATACAATTAATTTGGCCGTCTGCTATGTTTGCCTGCTACAATGGCACGTTGACTTTTGGAGACTGCACAAATGGGTCTACTACTCACAGGATTACCACAACTTCACTATTTAGACAGTGTCAGGTCTGGTGAGACTAATTGGAAGGTTTCTCCAAAAATGAGTAACAGGTTAAAACACATAACCAAGTCCTTAGAAATGTATTCTTAAGAAACTTGTTGTTAGTGTTTTGAAAGATTTAATGTGCAGTTATCTTCATTGACAATAACGGAGCTTTGTGAGATCACGATGAACTGAGTTGTCAGCTTTTTAGGAATTAAGGGAGCGCACTCCGCAAACCATGCATGCAGTCGCCGAGATTTGTGAATGTTTATGTTTTAATAACAAATACTTTATCACCATTATTACAGGTGTTTTATTTACCTTACTTGTGAGCATCACCAAGCCACAGCAGGCTACAGCATACTGTACACGACCCTAGTTACTTGTGGTTGGCCTGGCTGCGCGTCACTCAGAAAACAACAGGCCAATCAGAAGAGAGGCTCATGCATATTAATTAGACAGGCCAAATCAAACGGTTCTTTTGCGGAGCTCCTGAGAAAGGAGCTGTAAAAATATATTGAGATGGTTTTTGGTACCATTTGCCATTTGACATTTTCTTCTACAATGATAATTTTGATCAAAATTGTATATTTAAGTTCAGTAATTTCACTTTAATTGCAATGAAGATTACCTATTAGTTGTCATTAGAGTGAAATCACTGAACTTAAATATACAAGCTTGATCAAAATGATCATTCTAGAAGAAAATTTCAAATGGCACTTAGAGGCTTTTGCATCTGAACTCTTCAATTATAATCCTTTACAAATGTATATTCTTAAGGACATCAAAACTTAAAATAAAACTTATAACAATATGGGACCTTTAAATTAAATGACTGATATAATTGACAGTTAACCTGAAATATCAAGTTTTGGGGGATAGCAATATGTTAGTACCAAATTACATTTTATAACCTGTTATAGCTAATTTTGTTGTTACACCACAGTACTGCTGGTTGGGTCACGTGACTAATTTGGAAGATGTTTTTATTCCCAAATACTTTAAATATTTCTACATTCTTTTTTTTAAATATTAATCATTGAATTAATTTAAATAAAAATATATAATTATATCAAGTCAAGTCACATTTATTTATATAGCACTGTTTACAATAGAGATTGTTTCAAAGCAGCTTTACAGAGATAAAAGGAAAATAATGCAAAAAAGATTGTTTCCTGAAGAAAATAGCGTCACGGTCCAGTTTAAGTATGTTCAGTGATGTTTCATTAACTGTATGTTTTAAAAAAAAAAAAGTTATTTATTTAGTTCATTTAAACCGTGATGTCATCGTCCAGCTCAGTTCAGGTCTTGTATCCCTGCTAACAATTTTAGGTTCTAGGAACACTAGTTTTTGGTTCCCAGAAAGTTCCCTATTGGCTCCCCTGGAAAGTTTTCTTAACGTAAACGTTATGGTAACGTTCCTTTTAGGAGAACCTAAAAAATAACTTACAGGGAACGTTCCCAGAACGTTCTCCCTAGGTTATTAGATTAAACCTAAAAATAACCTACAGGGAACGTTCCCAGAACGTTCTCCCTAGGTTATTAGATTAAACCTAAAAATAACCTACAGGGAACGTTCCCAGAACGTTCTTATTTGTTTCCCAAAAAAATAACCAAACAGGAACCATACGGGAACGTTAGGGGAACATTCTGTGTTAATGCAGGCAGATCAATATTTTTGATGAATATTAAATTAAATGTTAAATTGAATGTTGCCAACTTAGCGAGCCAAGCCATTGGCAACAAAGGTGTAAAAAGGCCACAGTGGCAAGGAGCCTAAACTCCATCATGGAGAAAAAACCTTGGAGAACCCAGGCTCAGTCGTGGGGTCTCTTCTAGCACACAGTTCTCCCAACCCGATCTCACGGGAATTCGTACGAATTTTACGAGGTGGCTAATTCGTAACAATTTGTATGACCTCACTCGTACGAATTTGTACGATTTTGCTAAATCGTACATATTTTACGAATTAGCCAATTCGTATGTATTCGTACGAATGACCTAGCCCTGACCCCGCCCCTAAACATAACCGTCACGTGGGTTTAGACAAATCGTACAAATTCGTACGAGTGAGGTCGTATGAATTACTTCGAATTAGCCACTTTTGAATCACTCGTACGAATTGGTCGTGAGATAGGGTAGGTTCTCCTCTACCCAACGAAAGAACAGTGTATGATAATGATTCAGGCAGCATTATGAGTCAGAAGTCAGATTGGTTTGGAACAATCAGAATATTATCCGGTTCAATCTGGTTAACGATCAGAGTCGTGTCGGCATGGAGACGGGTTTGTTGAGGATCAGTGTTGATGAGGCCTTTACAGGGGAGAGTCTAGTCGACACAATCCCTTCAGACACTTCAGGGATGTGTTGTGGTCGTGTCTAGGCTCAGGTCTACCATCTGATCCGGGATAAGGCCTGGATCCAGCTGATTACAGTAAACCTCGCAATAAGCATAAAGACTAACATTAACGTAGATGCCTTTCTTCTTATGATGTAACGAGTACATCATCATTGAACTGATTTGAATAAAAGGAATGCATAATTGTCTATGTATGCCAGGTTAAAGTAATGTGTTTTTAGTCTAGATGAGGGTGTCTGCTTCCCGGACAATGTTAGGAAGACCTACCGGCAGCAGGTATTATCAACTTTGATCAAGCTATCTTTTTTATGTATGTACTACAAGGTGTATTAAAGTCATTATACGGTATGTACTGTATGGAGTACAATTTAAAATAATGGGCAAATTTCGATAGTTGGTAACATGGACCTGCTGTGTTACATGCCCTCATCCTCGAAAACAATTAACAAAACTACGCAAAGTACAAAGAAAATATGACCCAGGTTATGTTAAATACAGGTTCTTCAAGTCATTTCTGTTTACTTTTGTTGTGAACCAGTGGCGTAGCCAGGGGAGGGGCCATGGGGGCACTGGCCCCTCCTGAAAACTGATTGGCCCCCCAGTGTGCCCCCACCCTTCTAATTGTCTGTCACTCAAAAATTCAAATCATAATCTTTCAGCTTGTAGTAGAATAATTTATGATTCCGCGTCGCGCGATGCTTCTCAAAACCACACGGTAAGTTGATATATTTTATACAGCTTATTATTTTTTAAGTAAAGACGATGTGTATTCACCCTGCTGAGGGGAATGTGATAAAGCCTGGAGTGGAGCGAAAGCACGTTCCTCTCTCCACTCTAAGCATTCTGTAATCACTTCGCTCATGGTCCACTCCGGTTTTTCAATTCCCGCTCACGGAAAAACTGCTCCATGTTCACTCAATTAGTCTTAGATTTTGAGAAGTGCATGTCAGGCTACTCCTCGCTCGTTTGCTGCGGTCGTATGATAGAAAACAGAACGCGGGTCAATATTGGTCGTTTCTCAATACCAAGAACGCAAACTTCGGAGAACGAACTCCCGAGGACGAGAGGACGCGAGTCCGGCCATTCTGCTAATGGAATAGCGCGTTCTTGATCGTGTCACTCAGCACGCGGCTACTCCGGTTATCTCTTATATGGTATAAAACACAACTTTGCTTCTTTTCATCAACAATAAAACGAAATACATATAAAACAGCACTCTGCCTCATTTAATTTATAAATGGACATATTATCATGAACAGATTAATGGCCACAAAAATGTGGTTCAGGTAGCCTACTCACATTGACTATCTTCACTGCATATATTTATAACACGAAATATTAAACACAACCCTGCTTCTTTTTGTTTTCATTTTAAAAATGTGAAACATTATTGATCATTAAAACTGATATTTAACAAACAGACATGTATCGTTTTATTGTATTACACACAGTGAAGAGAATAGTAAAAACATACACAAAGAATATTTTATATATTTTAGAATATATAAAATTACAACCCTGTCTCTTTTGTTAAATGTCAGTTTTAATGATAATATCCCATTCAAAAGTATAAGTAGCCTAATAGGTAGGCTATAATAAGCTATACAATGAGAAACAAAGTAAACAATTCAGTTAAACATAAGTCAGCTCTCTAATGGGATACAAAGTTAAAGTTAAATAGCCAGTTAAATATATAAAGTTATGAAACTTCACTTTTCCCTCAGCCAGTTAGCATTGTTTGGTCTTATAAGATAAATAAAAACATGCACTGAAAAGTTATGTAGATGGTTGATTAGGCCTATTTGTCAAGATAAGTAATTGTTTTTCATAGATTAAAATAGCTTTTAAATTACGCAAACTGGCAATAGGCTATTAGATCGGTTTAAAACATCTCTCCTTAAAACGCTATTGGTCTCGACTATTTAAATAAAGTTACAGGAATATGACTTGGCCTAAAAAAAAAAAATCAGTCAAAAGAATTTTTTTAATTTAATCCCTGCATCCAGAAACATTCTCAAATAAAAAAAATATAAAAAAGATAATTAAATAAAAATGCATGATTAAATAGCAAAATAAATAATTAATACTACTGGATAATTACGTCACTGTTTCTATGATCCACATATATTACATTAAACTAAATCATACCTTTTTGAAAAAGTAGCTATCTAACAAAGTATTATATGTCATATTTTACAATCAATATGCTCAAGACTAATTAGCCTTCCTCGAAATAAGCAGATTTGGTCTATTCATCAATGCAAATTTACTGCAACTGCTGAAATGCAAATTGAATAGGATGTGGGGAAAAAGATGTATACAATTTTATTACAGTTTTATGAATTGTGTATTTATTATATGAATGATTAATATAATTATGCATTTATATAAATAAGGCTGTTCTATTATTATTTGTGAGTTGGACACTAATACATTGGATTATTTTATTTATTACAGTTTTTCTATCACATTTGTAAAGTGAAAAGTTAATATAAATTGTATTTTATTGTTTTGATTTAGAGCAGTAAATAACTGCTATTAAAAGATAACAGGGTATCACTGTTTATTGCTGATTTTAAAGCTTACTGAACTTGAAATGATTTGGATATCTATAGTTCTACATAAATACACAACATAAGAATGGCCCCTCTGTAATAATTGTGGCCCCTCTTGTGCCCCCCAGTTGAAAAAATCCTAGAATCGCCCCTGTTGTGAACCCAACCATTTGAGAAACCAAGTGCAAAAGCGCATTTACTGAACAAACTGGAATCATTCAATTAGACTTTCAACGCCTGGAAATATTAGCATAAACTGAATGTGGCAAATGGGGCAAATGCAACCTATTGTTGCATCTCTCTAAAATAAATGCTAATGCAGCTGTTGGCGCGCAAGAGTCGCATTGTACGTTCCACCTTGCCCTTCTCCTTTTTAGCATACTTTTACATATTGCTTTATCATAGAAATGAGACACTTGCATATCTGCATACAGATCAACTTGACGAGTGCATCCGGCAACAAATGTCTCAAATCTATAAAATATGCTAATGATATGGAAATTAGACAGTTAGGGGCTGTTTTGTCATCATGGACTTATTGTAAACTATCACACGCTCCACAGGCAGTCCTGTGGTAATGGTTACCTAAAAGGTTCTGCTTACCTAGAAAAGGGGAGACAAATAAGGTGGAGATTTTCCCATTCCAAGTGCAACAACAACCCCTAAGGAAGCCATTGTAGATCAGTGAGCTGTGCCACAGAGTCAACTTAAATGAAAACAAAGTGAATTATCTCAACCTTGGAGTCGCAATGATGCCAGACCATCTCTTGAGCTCTATTGATCTACTGGCCACTGCACACTGGCCTCTGAGGTACTTTCATTACAGTACATTACTTCTGCCATTTTCCCTCTTACCATCATTTCATTGTTTTGCCAAGCATTAGCTGTAAAAAAAAAAAAAAAAAAAAAACTGACAGATGGTGGGGAAGATCAGAGATAATTGTAACACTTTTTGTTTTTTGCTCATTTATATACAATATGATTGATAAGTTGGCTCATACATCCTTATTAGCAATCATTAACCATGTCTATAGAACACAAAAGAAGATATTTTGCAGAATGTTATTGCCACTAATGAAAGTCAATGGGGTCCAAGCAACATTTGTCCTCACTGATGTTTAATGTAGAGCCAGACCGATATATTGACAGGCCGATATTATCGGCCGATATTAGGCATTTTCCAAACTATCAGTATCGGCAGTTATAATGGCCGATAAATGAATATTTAAAAAATAACATAAAAATGGACGAAACACACTTGAACCATGTCATGAGTGTTGGAGTTGTATAGTTTGTCCACCAGAGGGCACTCTACACAGTCCCTGTTGGCGACACTCGTTGAGTTGGTCACGAGACATACGTTGCTTGAATAACAATTAAACGATCATCCCCATCAGTTCTCTTAACTCAAATAAGCATGACTAAATTTGTGACTATCGTGTCCAGTTTTGCTGTTAAATAAGCCGAAAGTGAAGCGGAATTAGCTAGTAATAGTTACGCTACGTTGTTACAGTGTAGTTGACTGTCCTTTTAACTTTTGACAATGTGACTGAAGTATTTCTTTAATAGCGCGTGACAGTTATAGCAATGAGACGTATCGTCTCTCCTTGGCCTGTTAAATTAAAAAAGGTATGTTTTACAATTTGCAGTATGACGTTATCCATTGCTAAATTATGGCTCATCATTGACTAGCTAACCACAAAGCTAGCTAATGCCACTATCATCAGTCTGTTCTGTTGTGACAATACAGTTTTTCTCAATTGCTTTGGCTCAGTTCTCAAATGTTTTTTTTTATTTCCCAAAACATTAAGTTCATATCTCTGAACAATTCGCTTCTTGTTCACATCAGATTGGAATTTCTTATTGATTTGAGAAAATTGCAAATGCTTTGGCACATGTGTGCAAAGAGTACTGTCTGCAGTTTGGACAACAAATAATTGTATATGGCTTGTTGATCAAAACTGATGATTTGATTCTCACTTACACTGTCAAACACTTCAGAACTTCTCAGACATTTTTTATTGTGTAAGCCATCACATTCAAAACGATCTATTCAATTATCATAATTAGTATACATGAATGTATATTCTAAAATATATCTGACATTGACATTGTTTGTAATGTTTGCTAAATTGGCATATGACTTCTAATTGCATTCGCAATCTAATTATAAATTACCTCTAATATGAATCAACCATTTAACCATTTAACCAATCAACTTTGGGAATATATATATATATATATATATATATATATATAGAGAGAGAGAGAGAGAGAGTATATATTTAGAGTATTATATATATATATATATATATATATATATATATATAGAGAGAGAGAGAGAGAGAGAGAGAGAGAGAGAGAGAGAGTATTTAGAGTATATATAGAATGGAGGACATTCACAACCCTGAACTGCAGCAACATACTCATGGAAGAGCAATTGGAAGGCATGTAAGAATACGTGGTGGTGGTAGAGGAAGAAATAATCGAGGAAGAGGTGGAAATAGAAGAGTCAGAGTCTCTGATGAAATCAGAGCCACACTTGTGGATCATGTCATAAATCTGACCATTGCAGGGGATGGGTGCGGCATTCAAGGAGATTTTTTCCACGTTGTGTGGCAATGGTAACATCAGATGTGATGTTGATGAAAATCTTTGGCCTGACCAACGTGAGCGACAAGATGTCCACCAAGAATAATTTGTTTCTTTTTCTTTTTTTTTCCCATGAATGTTATTTGTTGTTTGTGTATTTGTGGTAATACACAAATATGAGATGTAATGTGAAATCTTGTTACTCTTGTCAGTTACTTTACATGTACAGTAAATACACTTGTATTGTGTATACACATGAAGTACAAAAATAAACACTGTAAAAATACAAATGTTCATAGAATTTTTTTTTCTACATACTATTGACTTTTCTCAACAAATATGAGATTTGTTTAAACCCTTAATTTTCATGGTTGACTTATGGTGAAAAAATAACTAAACATTTTGACCAGTGTGGCTCACACAATGACAAAAATACTTTAGATTTTGGTGGCCTTGGCCAAATTATTGACAAAATAACTAGGTTTTGAAGCATGAATTAAATGTTTTGGGTGAGTAACTACATTTTGCAGACATGCTATAAAGTTTTGAAGTTCCTGCAAACAGTTGTGACATTTGCACTCACAGTTTAGAGAATGTTAAGACTGTTTCGAAAAATGTGCCAAAGCAATTGAGAAAAACTGTAAAAGAAACAAGTTTCTTTTTAAAATGCATTATCATATTATTTTAGTTAAAACTCATAAATAACTACAAATAACTAATGTTAGGGAAATCTGTTAATGTTTTGTTGCACGTTTCTGAAATAAAAAAATAAATAAAAAAATGTCGGCCGATATATCGGAATATCGGATATTAAAACCAAAAAATATTTGTATCGGTATCGGCCTTCAAAATCCTTTATCGGTCGGGCTCTAGTTTAATGTATATACAAATACATAGAGATATTTCAATGTCACACACACAGGTTCAGATTATGATTATGGACAACAGCTCATATCATTACAACCCTACACCCACCCACACTGTTAAAAAAAGTAACTCAGTACATTTTAAATTAGCTACTTTTTTGAGTAGATTTTTAGACCGGTAAGTTTACTTGTACTTAAGTAAAATTTCAGTGTTTGAGTAGAATATTGTATTACTTTTTCCACCTCTGAGAATATCAATATAAGCGTTCATAGAGCCGGGACACCTATATAATAAAAAAAGTCAACAACAAGAAACAACAAATCAACAACATGAAAAAGGGAATGGGGTCGTTTCGCTAGCAAACCCTCCATAACATTTGGGTGTTAATTGAAACAGAGAATAGTAGAGAATGGTATGCATTCATAGGTGAGGTACTGTATGTAGGTATGTTAGATGACTCATTCATCAAAACATTCTGTATAAATAGCAAGTAATAATTTCAGTGAGCCAAGTAGGTGGTAAATCATGTCAAATCGTCTGATATTAATATTGTATTAATGTACTCTCCTCTCACATGAGAGACAGTAACTAATACTGGAAGACTCATTGCAGCCTTTGTCTGCCGCTTGTATACGAAAGATTGAGCTCTGGTGTTCATGTGGGAAATACAGGTTTGAGTTTGGCTCACGACATTTTACGAATCCAGAATTCCCCCCACTTTTTGCAGGCATTTCCCCTCAACTGTACATCATAATGCAAAGGAAAAGTGCAACAATTTCAACTGTTTAGTAATTTAAATGATTTTTAAAAAGATAAATAGATATATATTGAATATATTTACTGAATCTATAGACAAAATATGACAAATAAATAAGTAAATAAATAAAGATGAACCCTAAGGAGTTGATTGAACTCAATTGATTTGAGTAAACTGGTTCCCTCAATTTAATTGAGTTATGGGGTCTCCTGAAACATGCATATTTAAATTTACTTAACTTGGTGCTTATATAGACTTGACTTAAATTGTTTAGTTCACCAAATTTGACTATTATTTAACGTGCTTAAACAATAAAGTTCACTTAATTTAGGGATTTTGCTGTGTACTTAAATATACAAGTACACTTGAAATCAACACTAAGTTAAAGGGTTAGTTCACCCAAAAATGAAAATTCTGTCAGTATTTACTCACCCTCATGTTGTTCCAACCCCGTAAGACCTTCGTTCATCTTCGGAACACAAATTAAGATATTTAAGATATTAAGATCACTCCTGCATACAGTCCATAGGCTTCTTGAGGTACTGGCTCTTGCTGTCCTCGAAAAGTCATTAAAGACATCGTTAAAATAGTCCAAGTGACTACAGGGGCTCAATCTTAAGTTTATCAAACGACGAGAACACTTTTGTGCGCAAAAAAACAACAAAAATAACGACTTTATTTCAACTATTCACTTCCTTCTCCATGAGCCTGTAAGTCAGTTAACGTAGTGTGATTGCGTAAAGCTACGTCACACGTAGGCTCACTATTGGCCGACGCTGGTCATGTGTGTGATGCGTGTGACGTACAATAACAGAAGCCTACGCTATTAAACTAGTAACCTGACTCGCGCAGAGGGAGAAATAAACGAATAGTTGAAATAAAGTCGTTATTTTTGTTGTTTTTTTGCGCACAAAAGTGTTCTCGTCGTTTGATAAACTTAAGATTGAGCCCCTGTAGTCACTTGGACTATTTTAACGATGTCTTTAATGACTTTTCGAGGACAGCAAGAGCCAGTACCTCAAGAAGCCTATGGACTGTATGCAGGAGTGATCTTAATATCTTAAATATCTTAATTTGTGTTCCGAAGATGAACGAAGGTCTTACGGGGTTGGAACAACATGAGGGTGAGTAAATACTGACAGAATTTTCATTTTTGGGTGAACTAACCCTTTAAGTGAACTTTATTGTTTAAGTACATTAAATTATAGTCAAGTTTGGTGAACTAAACAATTTAAGTCAAGTCTACGTAAGCACCAAGTTAAGTAAACTTAAATATGCACATTTTGGGAGACCCCATTACTCAATTAAATTGAGGAAACGAGTTTATTTACTATATGTAACACAGTATTTGATTCATCAATATATACATATATTTTTTAAGAACCACTTTTAAATTTGTATTCTTGTTCCCAAAACTAACAAAGAATGAATCCAGGTGATAAATTAATTATATTTTTATATTATTATTATTATTATTATTATTATATGTGCATAAACATATAATAAATTAATAACACAAATTTTAATATAAATATACAAATTACATTATTAGGAATATAATCTAAAAATATACAGTATGTAGCAAGAAAATTGTTATAGTGAAAATAATTTTAACTGTTATATATACACACATTTAATTTAATGAGGAATAAATGTGCATCATGACTCAAAGATGGACAATTTGGAAATTATATTAAAAGTCCTTCAGCTTCTTGAAAACAACACTAAATCCCTAAAGGTTCATCTCTGGTGTAAATGGGCCTTAGATCGTATACAAAAGATGTTTTGGTAACAGTGGGATCGTGTTATCGATGTATACAGAGGCCTAAAAAGCCATGTATTCAAGATGATGTAGAATTTGATGCAATTAGTCTCAGAATTTGTGAACTCTGTCACCTTAAATTTCTTGACAATCCCTAACAAATGCGAAACTGTCAACAATACTAGGTCTGTGTTACAGAGTGAAGTGAACCTCAAGAGAGACTCTGGTGTGACACGTTGATGCTTTAGGCTGAGTCCTGATTGACGTACATTGATCAACTGCATCAAAAAAAAAAAGAAAAAAAAAAAGGTGGCAGCCACGCAGCCCAAGTTTGCTCTCCATTTCACTAGTTTTTTAATGTTCTCCTTCCTTTAACGGCAAATTATGGTTTTCTAAGATGAATATAGACACCGCGAAATGTAAATTTGTACACACGAAAGGTCACTCACATCAGTGCCTCGGGAACGTGGAGGGCTAGATTTACATCCGAGAGGAGGCGGGAAATATTCTCCACAGACATCGGAATGACGGAGGAGGTTTAGAGCCGGGGGATTCATTACGGACCGTCCTCAGCAGGCAAGTTTAACGGGAAAAAAGATGAGGTTGACCACAAAAGGCAATTATCTGAAAACGGTGGAATATGAGGCGTTAACTCTCTTTCGCGAGTCCAGCCCAATCCTCATGTGTTTAATTTGAGCGGCAGAAGTGCGTTCGTCGCTTTGAATGCCAGACCCGCCGTCCATAGAAAACACAAAGGGGAAATCGTTACGGCCATAAATGACGAGTTCAAGTTTGCGTTTATATAAAGCCTTTATTCCACACCTCATATTATTCTTTTTCTCCCGCTCATGGCGAGTTCTGCTGTACCTCGAGCTTTGTTAGAGATAATGATGTCTTATTAAAGGGTACTTCGATGTTTCACGGTAGGTTAAGTAGCTCTTCTCATACTGAGATGTGAACTTCAAGATGGCTTTGCCGAGTGAATAAACCATTTTGAAATTAAATTAGTAAAACTGAGTAATGTTGAACTGTCTGTATTGATGCATTTTTATAAGCTCCTTATGAATCTGTAGCTATAAATTAACTTGTATAGCCTATAAATTAAATGCAATAAATACTATGCTTACACTCTAAAAAATGCTGGGTTGTTTTAACCCAACTTTGGGTCAAATATGGACTAACCCAGCCGTTGGGTTAAATTTTTACATTACATTTTTAACCCAGCATTTTGGGTTTGTCCATATTTGACCCAAAATTGGGTTAAAACAACCCAGCATTTTTTAGAGTGTATAAAGTCTTGGTGGGTTTTTAGATAGGCTTATTGCAATGTTTTCATCATCATAAAATCACAATGAATCTGAAATCCATCAGATCTAGGCCGCTTAGTTAATTTGTTGCCATGTTCACGTGATTTTTACATCATTCAAACTTGCCATATGTCATAAACACACACCTGCTTTACCATTAACATGAAGAAGAAGGTGTGCAACTGGTCAAAACGCTCACTAAAATTGAACTTGAGTACAAAATTGACTTGTAGCCAAGGGCACCTATTTGAACTGCTGGGAATTGCTTCAAAACGTCTAAGTACACATTTCACTTTTATAATCCAATAACCATCACTGAATAATGTCTACCATTATTTCTAGGAGCAATTTTTCAACATATCAGTCTTGGAAATGTACAGAGGAGGGGGATCTTGAATATCACAAAAAATAGCGTGTTATCAAAAAAATTGTACGTTTTCTTGACAACATCAAATGGAACTGCATCATGAATTTACATTGGACTAAAAAATAAAAATAAAAAAAATAAAAAGAAAGAAATTGGACTTTGCCTCCTCCTTTCAGGAGTTCAGAAGTCCACTGCACGCCACTGATGTGTTTGTACTCTTGTAAGTATGACTTCCTCCTTATATCAAAGAGCTGAAAACACAGCGGTGTGTCACTCACCCACAAGGATGCTGACAGAAAGAAAGCTTTTTTTGAGCAAAAATTTCACCAAAACATCATGAGGTTTATGTTTCAAGAAAGAAAATAGAAATAAAATATGTATTTTTCATGTGGTCCTTTACACGACCAAACATCGATAAATTCCCACCATCGCAATCGTCTTTTCAAAAGCATCAGTCTTAACATGATGCAGCGTGCCAGTGATTCTGCTTTGATCTGCCATGGCAGAGCAGAAAATCTGGGCCGACATGAACACAGGCGGCCATATCAAACGAATAAACAAAATAAAGAGTTTTATTTTCTTTTGATGGCCAAACGGCCCCTCTAAACCAGTAGGAGATATCGCTGTCGGTTGTGTGCCTTGTACACGTCCAATGAGATGGAGAATTGCCAGGCAGGGCGAAACTGTGAAAGAGAGGGAAGCAATTCACCCCACCTGTCTTGTCCCATTTGAGGAAGTGTCGTCGGGTTTGGTTCGAGAGAGGTGATTTGGTCTTCTGCTATGAGCGGGAGAGTGACTCGACTGCCTGTAATAGTCTTCAGACACACTGACATTGCCTGTTCATGTTGATCCTGCCACCCTGTTCCTTAGGCATTGAAGCAGCATGAATTGCCTGGAACGTTATGCTAATTTCTAACAGCAGTCATTGATGAAGTTCTTTGCACTGTTCGTTTATTAAACATATTTATATCCATTAGCGCGTTTATAGCCATTCAGCAGATTTCCTCCTACAATCAGTGGGAAAATTGTGTAAAGTGTGCAGATTTTGTGTGGGCCTATTTATTTGCTTCGAAAAGTAGGGCAAAATGTGTCAGTGGGTGAACCATGTCGTATTAATCTAGCAAACTGTACACGATTTTTGTGATGTGGCCATATGTTTGGAAAAGAGCCCATCTTTATATACTGAGGAAAAGATATAGTAAAAATGCATGGCAAGTGAGGAACTGACATGAACTTAGTCAAAGCATCTAAATGCAGAAAATGCCATTACCGAGAATCCAAGAAAGTGTTGGCAAAGAAAATGATCAAGTAAACTAATTATGTATTGAGGACGATAACTCAAAACTCAAAAGAAAACCGCACAGAGCAGGAAAACAACATTTTGTATCAACCCGTGATAGTTGGAATGTGGAATAATTGTGTCTTAGTTTCTTAATGGGGCCATGTTTCATATTTGTTCACTGATTTATTTAGCGTGTAATCGCAGCTTTTGTTTTGTTTGTTTTTTTTTTTTTACTAAAAAGTGTTTTACTGAACAAACTATGGCTCTGTATTTAAATAAATAAAAATCTATAATTACTGCAACACACTCTTCAGTACATGGTGCTATTGTAAATGGGGGAAAAGTTGGTGCTTTTGTTTATGTTGATTCGTTAAGTGACTCAAAATGCTAACACTATATAAACTAGTTAAGATTCATTAACTGATTCATTTAGGGCATCATTCGTTCAGACTCAAATCACCAATTTTATACAGATTTGTTCACTGATTCATTTAGCACATCATTCATTCAGACACAAACCACCAACTATATATAGATTCATTCACTGATTCATTTAGCGCATCATTCAGACACAAATCACCAACTACATTTAGATTCATTCACTGATTCGTTTAGCACATCATTCGTTCAGACTCAAATCACCAACTATATATAGATTCATTCACTGATTCATTTAGCGCATCATTCGTTCAGACTGAAATCACCAACTTTATACAGATTTGTTCACTGATTCATTTAGCACATCATTCATTCAGACACAAACCACCAACTATATATAGATTCATTCACTGATTCATTTAGCGCATCATTCGTTCAGACACAAATCACCAACTATATATAGATTCATTCACTGATTCATTTAGCACATCATTCGTTCAGACAAAAATCACCAACTATATATAGATTCATTCACCGATTCATTTAGCGCATCATTCGTTCAGACTGAAATCACCAACTTTATACAGATTTGTTCACTGATTCATTTAGCGCATCATTCGTTCAGACACAAATCACCAACTATATATAGATTCATTCACTGATTCATTTAGCACATCATTCAGACACAAATCACCAACTACATATAGATTCATTTACTGATTCATTTAGCACATCATTTGTTCAGACAAAAATCACCAAATATAGATTCATTCACTGATTCATTTAACACATCATTCATTCAGACACAAATCACCAACTGCATATAGATTCATTCACTGATTAATTTAGCACATCATTCGTTCAGACTCAAATCACCAACTATATATAGATTCATTCATTGATTCATTTAGTGCATCATTCGCTCAGACTCAAATCATCAACTATATATAGATTCATTCACTTATTCATTTAGCGCATCATTCGTTCAGACACAAATCACCAACTATATATAGATTCATTCACTGATTCATTTAGCGCATCATTCGTTCAGACACAAATCACCAACTATAGATTCATTCACTTATTCATTTAGCGCATCATTCGTTCAGACACAAATCACTAACTATATATATATATATATATTTATATATAGAGAGAGAGATTTATTCACTGATTCATTTAGCACATCATTCGTTCAGACTCAAATCACCAACTATATATAGATTCATTCACTTATTAATTTAGCGCATCATTCGTTCAGACACAAATCACTAACTATATATATAGATTTACTCACTGATTCATTTAGCACATCATTGGTTCAGACTCAAATCAGCAACTATATATAGATTCATTCACTGATTCATTTAGCACATCATTCGTTCTCCATCTGTTATATTAACCTGTTTGTGCGGTTGAAAAACACTGATTGGTCGATATTATATATGAGGAATACATTTCAATTCAATTCAATTCAATCTTTATTTATATAGCGCCATTACAACACCCAGAAAGGTGCACAAAGCGCTTTCCATAAAATACATAAAAAGATAACAGTATATAAAAATTGCAAGATAAAGCTAATCAAAGCAATCAACAAAATAACTAACACAACCACTAAAAACAAAACAAATGATTACGTGTTAAAAGCCTTCCTGAAAAGAAATGTTTTCAATTGTGATTTAAAAACACTAAACACAGTAATGTTACGTAGGGTAGCAGGTAAGGCATTCCATAAAGTAGGACCCTGGATGGCAAAAGAACGGCCTCCAAACTTTTTGTATCTACACTTGGGGATAATCAAAGAGGTGCTCTGAGAGGAGCGGAGGGTTCTGGCAGGTTGGTATATAGTGAGCAGCTCAGAGAGGTATGCCGGGGACAGACCATTAATGGCCTTAAAAACAAACATGAGGACAAGTTTTCGGTAAGTTACGTGAGAAAATGGATGTGTGGCATGAGAGCGTGTGAAAAGTGACAATTGCGTTCAATTGAGTCTCACGAGTCAATGCGTGAGAGTGGGTAGCCCTTTTTTTACTTCAGGCAGTGACTGGCAATGAGTCTGATCTTCGAAAGAGGCAAGTTTACTAAAATTAGTCTCGAATGATAGTCCCGGCTGAAGATAAATGTTAAGCCGCTCGCGTTCTGCCACCCGGAAGTATCGCGGTGCCTATTGTTTACAAACACTCTGAAATGCCGTATAGTCTCGAAAGCAAGAAAAAGACAAAGAAACCAAGGAAGAAACTTCACTGAATGTATAATCCAAGTTGAAAACACCCAGCCCAGCAGGTAACAAAACAATTTCCACAATTGTGTTTGGTGATGCAAATCAGAAATGACATGTCACTTGTATGCTTTGTTCAGTTTACAGGAAACACATGCATAGTGCAGGAAAATAATGTTTTCCTTCAGCTCAGCTCCACCTGAAACTACGATGTGGGTTGGCGCAGACTTTGCCTCTTGCACATAAGAATCCAACCAGGTAAACAAAGAGGCAGGGAGAGACGATATGTGTATTTATAAGTGTCTCTGCATAATGTATGGTACTTATCCTGCGTCTTAATAATAGTGCTAATCATGAGAAGCAGGTGCTTGACTGTATTGTGGGTGAAATGAGTCACAAAATGGAGGCTATTGAACAACACACACACTAAAGGCTACAATCTATACTCTCAGCTGATTATGCCTATTTGTATGCGAAGAATGGTTCAACTAGCAAGACATTTCATCAACCTAGTGAGCTACCTTGTTTTCTAGTAGCTTAGTACCTTATAGGGAAACATGCTAACAAGGGTGGAACCATTAAGCACTCTATAGGCAACAGATTTTATTTGACAATTAATCAAGAACTAATCAAAGAGTTTACCTGGAAGAAAATAAACAGCTTAAACTGGTTTGCAGGTCTTCGTGTGTGCTTTTGTCTGCTGTATAGGCAGTTTGATGTGGTTTAAGATGTTGTTATTGTAGCATTAGCATTTTTAGCTAGTAACATGAGTGTGCTGTTTCATAGTAGTCAATGTATGCATAAATTGATTGATCTGGAAAAAAAGTGTTTCTTAATGAGTGAATTAGTTCCACTTCCAAAATATTCCTAATATCATTGTGTGCTGCTTGCATAGACAGCTTGCTAGGGTTTGGAACAGAGTCAACACCAGCGGGACAATCACACGTTACACACATCTAGCCGGGGAGAAGAAAATGAGTAGAGCGTTGCTGTACAGGAACTGTATTCCCTCCTTTCATTAAATGGGCTAATGAAGCCTCTAGTGACCATGTGCGCTCTCTGGAGAAGCAAATTTATCTTCATGTGCTCCTGACACGCCAGGGGATCCGCATGAAGAGTGTGAAACGTGTTTTTAGTAATGCGAAATACTGTATGATAAACTTTGCTTCCGTCTCGCCCCGAGCACTCGTTACAAATTCAATCTGCAGTTTTCACGTGTCTTGATTGCATTTAAATTAAAACATTTGTGCGTCACCATACGTCCTTTTTGTCCTGGGATGAACCACTACACTCTTAGGGGGAGTTCAAATCCTCCTGGGAAGTTCGTACTTACGAGGTGGGAAGTCGTGTTTACGACAGCAGGTGCGTTTAAGTCACTGTGGGCGTAAGATGGTGGTGTACTTTCTCTTAACTAATTAGTAATTACTTTTTAATTCATTTATGAAGCCACTGCAATTAAATGGTACATTTTTATATTAAAAGGCCATCATATTCTGTGCTGGCAATTAGCTCAATTCGATGTAAAGAAAATTCTAGCAATATCACTGCTAAATACCTTACAACTCCCGCAGAGTTTTACCGTTTTTGAATCCATTCAGCCGATCTCCGGTTCTGGCGGTAGCACTTTTAGCATAGCTAAGCATATATCATGAGTGCAGCGGGCGTAATGATATGACGCAGTCCCTGAAAATAGTGCCCAGCTCAATATTAGCCTACTACATTTTCAGGCGTTGCGTCATATTACGCCTGCTGCACTCATGGTACAGCATTAAAGTTTCTTGATTGTTACGCAGGAATGAGAGTATAGTTCCAAGTCATATCAGCTTAGAAAATAGACACTTTACGTTTTCCGTCGGTCTTAGTATACGATGTAACTACAGTCAAGTTTTAAATAGGAAAAATATCGAAACTCTATGGTCATTTTTGGTCTTGTCCACTTCAATAGCCGCGTTTCCACTGCCGGCCCAGGGCTGAGCCGTAGTAGTGCGTGCCAGGGCCAGTCGCGTTTCCACTGTCACTTTCGGGGCTTGATCGGGGCTTACTCGGGGCCAACGGCCAGGATTTCTGACCCGTCGAATACCTTGGGCTAAAGCGGGTCAGCTCGGGCTAGAGGCGTGCTCAAGGTAAAAGGCGGAGTTTATCAGTGTAATGGAACGTTATGATCTGAAGCAAGATGCACATTTCACTTTTTTATATCGCTGCTCGAAATGGAGAATCGCCTGTACTGGTCTGTCGAAGATACCAAAGCTCTTCTGAGCATTTGGGCAGAAGAAAGGGTACAACGTCAATGTGACGGCGTGTGAAGAAACGAGGACGTTATAATTATACATCGATGCTGAACTTTCTAAGCTAAGCATTCAGCGAGCAATGCTTCAAGTTCAGGAAAAAAATTGAAACGTATTGTATTGTATTGGCGACTCGCGAGACAATCGGGACACTATTGCAGCCACAGCCGGTGAGTTAATATATATGCTAAATTCATAATACCCGCTGAAATGGGTTGTGTTGTATGTCGTTTGATCCAGAAAGGCGTGTTAGGGCGGGGTTTTGGGCAGCGCTGCGGGGCTACTGGCCTGGCAGTGGAAACGCAAGCCCGGTGCTTGAGGCCCGAGGCCACTGGCTCGGCTCGCTGTTAGCCCTGGCCCGGCAGTGGAAACGCGGCTAATTGTGTATGCTAAGCTATGCTAAAAGTGGTACCGCCAGAACCGGAGATCGCCTGAATGGATTCAACTCGACAGTTTGACTCTGGGGGAGTTGTAAAATGAGCCTATTTCCAAAATAAGTGGAGTATCCCTTTAAGTGCAACCCGATCTCACGACCAAGTCGTACGAATTCGACGAATGATTAAAAAGTGGCTAATTCGTAACTATTCATACGACCTCACTCGTACGAATTAATACGATTTTGCTAAATCGTACATATTTTACGAATTGGCCAATTCGTATGAATTCGTACGAATGACCTACCCCTTACCCCGCCCCTAAACCTACCCATCACGTGGGTTTAGACAAATCGTACGAATTAGTACGAGTGAGGTCGTACGAATTAGTCACTTTTTAATCATGCGTCGAATTCATACGAATTGGTCGTGAGATAGTGTTGGGTATTCCGTCATGTTTATCAGTGATATGTCCACAATTTGTAAAGATTGGGGCTTGAGTGTGCGTTCATGTGTGCTCAACACGTAAATACGATCTTGAAATGAAATGACTTGAACGCACCATTAATCTGGTACCAGGTGTGGCCCGGATCTGGGCCGACACTATGTTGCTGTCTGGGTTTATACAGAATCTTGAACATTTATATTACACAAATAGTAGAGAAAAAAAAGGTTGATGTTCTTCACACTAAGTAAAACAGTGGTTCTTTTAAGAACTGGTCACTGAAAGCTTTTCGGGAAGCAAAAAATGGCCTCCATCCCACCCCCACCCCTTTTGGAACCTTTATTTTTACAACCAAATTACGCTCTGGTTACTCGCCACCACAACGGCAGCTAAAGTTCCCCTAATGTATTTCTTGACAATAGAGTGAAAGACAGAAGAAGGGAGTGAAAGAGCATAGAGGTGACAAACGAGCACCTTAGGAGTGATGATTTCATGAATTTTAAAAGCAGGTGCGCTGCCCGCAGGGGAAACAAAGGGTCGGGGCTTTGTGACATACATCAGAGGTGGTGCCTGACCTTCCCCGGCCTGAGTGATGGATGTTATGGACAGAAAGCTGCTGGCGGCTTCAGATTGTGGTTGCACATCCGTTTGAGCCGCGTTCCTGCAAGTCTCATCGGACTTTTGTCCAGGAGAATTCTGGATCTTTCTAATGGAGAAGGGCTCCTGAGGGAAGATGTGGTAATCTCAAGGTGTAGTAATGCGTTGAGATGATAAACGATGGAACATGTCAAGAAGACAAATACCTCAGAAATGAGAAACTGGAGCTGAAAGGAGCTTTATTTCTGGTCTAGCCAATGGAAATGTGACGTTCAGTTTATCGAATAGGGAACTCATCCCGCACTCTTGTGCTATGGACATGAATGATGACTCTGAATGGTGTGCTATTACTTCTCCAAAGGAATGAATGTACAATTTTGGCCTTTTGGATATTAAACAGGTAAAAGTATAAAACGCATATTTTAGATTTATGGTGTTGTCACATTTACGAATTTTCACAGCCAAAATCCAGACATTTCAAAAGGAATCCACATAATCTGGAATTTCGTGTGAGGGTGAAAGATTACCCTACACTGAATTCGAAACTTAACAACCAAATCATGAAGCAACTACATAATATAGCAACACCTTGGTAACCATGCACAACACCCTAAACTGTTATATTTAAATGATGTTTATATACCACTATATAAACCATAACATTTGCAGTGGATCAAAAAAGTTCATCTGGTAACACTCTACTTGAAGAGGTGTGTATAAGACTGACATGACACATGAAGGACGATTTATGCATACGAGAACTGTCATTGAGTGTTATTTAAGTGCTATTCGCTAAATTATGACATTTTCTTATACAAATATGACATTGTTTGAGATGTCGTTGTTATGACAACTTGATATTAGACAACACAACCATAAATATCATACAACCAAAAGTCATAGACATGACATAGCAGATTATTTATCAAACTAAAAGGAGTAGTTCACTTCTAAAATAACTTTTGCTGATTATTTATTCACTCCCGTGTCATCCAAGACACCCATGTCATTCTTTCTTCAGTCGAAAAGAAATGAAGGTTTTTGATGAAAACATTCCAGGATTTTTCTCCATATAATGCCCTTTACTGGTAACCAAACGTTTCAAGGTCAAAAAGACAGTTTCAGTACAAACTGTAAACTGTTGAAAGGGCTTTAAACGATTCCAGACGATGAATAAGGGTCTTACCAAGCGAAACGATCGCTAATTTAAAAAATAAATAATAAACTTCGTGACTCTCCTGTTCGAACTCGTTCATCAAAATGGACAAATCTTTTTTCCGAGTCAATTTGTTAATTTCGTTCGTTGAATGAACCAAATGACACGAAAAAAGATTCGTTCATTTCATGTCAAAGTCCTAAGACGAGAACGGGTATTGTTCAAAATCAATTTAGTTTATTTTACTCATTATTCATACTTGTGTATAAATTATACATCCCACGTTATGCAACATCCCATCCCAACAGATACACTATTTCAGTACACAGCCATTGTATTCTAATGTTCAGTTGGTAAAAAAAATGGTTAAGTAAAACCTAAATTAGGCTTTAATGCAAGAGCCTTAATAATGCACTTGAAATGAAAAATAAAACCTCAAATGTTTCAAAAAAGTACAATATGGCGCCGTTAATCACATCAGAAAAGCCTGTTTGCAGCTTTAAGCACCACTCTACACAGTATCTGCTAGTTTTAATGTGGAATCATGTTAATGATGGTGCGTGAAGTGTTGTGTGACACTCTGGAACGCTGGCCGACACGACAGCCTCGGGCTAATGGCTCCATCTCAGAGCTGTGCTCAGGGTTATTCGTTATTTTCACATCAGAGCTCTATTAATGCCTCCGCATTACAGCCTCGGAGAGATCCTCTATCACTCACACACACACACCAGTCAACTAGCATAGCATCACAGTGACGCTAATCTCTCCGGCGCTCCCTTCTCTCTGTTCTCCATTCTTACTCTCTAAGATCATTTGCTATTATTGTAATGACCACAGTGAGTGAAAATAAGAGTCGCGCTTGTGTTTGCCATAGATTGGACCTTAAATCTCAGATCGGCTCAGATTTTGCTGTTGCCGTCGTCTGTGAATTATCGTAAATTGTTTGGGGATCTGATCCCGAGTCCAGATTTGTGGAGAGATATGAGGTGCAGGGATGACGGTTCTTGCATCAGTGGTGGCGTTTCGAGGCCTCTAAATCTTAAGATTGAATCTCTGCTTGAAAAGGAAAACAAGCTTTCTGCTTATGGACTATGACTTGAACGTTCTGAATCAAATTGTGACTTAATTTCACAATTTGACTTCATTTCTCACAATTCTGACTTTATTTCTTGAAATTTTGAGGTAGTATCTGACAATTCTGACTTTATTTCTCATTGGACCCCATAGTGTGAAAGCATTTTTACCACATAATTAAAATTTTCAAAGAATTGCTAGTTTATATCTCACAATTTGGAGGAAAAAGTCTTATTTGTCATATTTTTCCATTTTTTTTTCCAGTACTTTTTTAATCTTTAGGCAAGATTCCATTGCATTGAATTTGATTCTATGTAAAAAAAAAAATAAGGAACGGTTTTTAAAATAATGCAGATCAAAGTACAGTTTGCTTGAAAAAACGCATTTTCTTTCCATTCAACAAACAATTTAGTGCGTAAGTCCAACTCAAAAATGATCATAACCATGTCCAACAAGCATTAACAGTGATTGAACATTTCTTAAGTCTCAAAAAATTGCCCAAAACTTTTTTCTATTATCATCATCATCAATATCACAGTGAAAATAAAGTTAAAAAAATTAACATAATTGAAATTAAATATAAAAACCTTAAAATGATTGTATTTCAGCTAATTGCCAAAGCAACACACTATAAAAAAATATTTTCATGATTTGTGATCACAACATTTTTTCTCGTCAAATCAACTTAAATAATTTATTTTGTTCAGATAACTTCATATTTTGAGTTTCTGATGATTAAATCAATCTCCTTCATTGTATTAACTCACTTTTTTAACTCATTAACTCACTCCAGTTCAATCAACTTAAAATTTTAAGACAACCAGGTTACTTCATTTTTTTAAGTTAAACCAACAATAGTTTTTACAGTGTAAATCATCCTCCTTCATTGTATTAACTCAATTTTTCCATTTCAAGGAACTTAAAATTTTAAGGTAACCAGGTTACTTCATTATTTAATTTAAACCAACAATATTTTGTACAGTGTGTAAGTTGAAGTAATAACACAAAAAATAAAATTAATACTAAAAACTAGACATATTTATTTAAAAATTCTACTTTTCACACTACAAAATTACTAACATGAAAACATACAAATACAATCTAAACCAAAATATTAGCAAAAATGACATCAATTATACTAAAATAACACTGCTTTACAAACAAAAAAATTGCATACACACAGGTAGCGCATCATAAATGTTCTACAAAGCAGTAACTGCTATGTTAGTATGCAGACATAGCCCGTATCTCTCTGCAAATGTTTTGAACAGCATATGAAACTGATGGATTCAGAACACAAGCATCCAAATGGGCCTATTAGTGGCGGCAATGTATCCAGGCCGCGTGTTTTACATAAACCCTGAAAAACAGCTTTCCATCACACACTTGGTCATTTTTACCGGTAGCACAAATTTGAGTCCGGGCAGTGCTGTGTAATGTGTGCAGGTAAACAATTGAAAAGGTCTTAGGAAATGGGTTTTTCTCTCAGTGTTTACTAGGAAGAAAAATCAATGACAAAAGCATGCTTAATCTAAATATAATACATATTAACATTACTATATTAAAGGAGTGGTTCACTTTTCAAAAACTTTTGCTGATAATTTACTCACCCCCATGTCATCCAAGATGTCCATGTCTTTCTTTCTTCAGTCGAAAAGAATTTTCTCCATATAATGGGCTTCAGTGGGAACCAAACGGTTCAAGGTCCAAAAGAAAGTTTCAGTACAAACTGTTCAAAGGGCTTTAAACGATTCCAGACGACGAATAAGGGTCTTATCAAGCAAAACGATCGATCATTTAATAAATAAATAACAAAGTTTAAGTTTTATAAGCTCAAATGCTCACCTTGCTCTGTTCTGTGTGACTCTCCTGTTCGAACTCATTCATTAAAATGAACAAATCTTTTTCTGAGTTTAATTCGTCCATTTCGTTCGTTGAATGAACCAAATGACTCGGAAAAAGATTCATTCATTTGTGTTCGAACAGGAGAGTCACACAGAACAGAGCAAGGCGACCATTTGAGCTTATAAAACTTAAACTGTGTTATTTATTTTTGAAATGGACGATCGTTTCGCTTGATAATTCATCATCTGGAATCATTTAAAGCCCTTTGAACAGTTTACAGTTTGCACTGTCTTTTGGACCTTGAACCGTTTGGTTCCCATTGAAGTACATTAAATCCTGGAATGTTTTCAGCAAAAACCTTCATTTCTTTTCGACTGAAGAAAGAAAGACATGGACATCTTGGATGACATGGGGGTGAGTAAATTATCAGCAAAAGTTTTTTTTCAAAAGTGAACAAGTGAACTACTCCTTTAATGCGATTCAAGGGGAATGTTCATCATTTAACTCTCTAATCTACTCGAAGTACCTAATTTCTGTTATGTAACCGTTATTAAGCGTAAAATTGAAGCGCTGAAAAGCATGTTTGGAATAATTTGGTAAATTTGGTTTCCAGCACTGGCAAAACATGATTTGCTCACTCGTGTCCACTTCCTAGACAAGACTAGCAGATGTTCAGCCTCTCGGGCTTGATATGAACAGGAAAGAGAGGGCCATTGAATCCTCCTCAAAACAAGTCATTAGCTAAACTTGAGCCCAAGTGCCCGTGGGAAGAAACACAACCAGAGTGAGTCTTCGCTTCAGAAAGCTCAGAATGGTCTGAAGAGTCAGACTGATTCATTTCATCCGCTCTGCTTCTAGAAACCCATTTGCAGTGCATCACAACAAAACGATCCTTCATGGCCGCCATCCGTCGCTGAAATAGGAAGGAAACGCACCCTTTGAAGTGCGCCGTAACCCATGCACACGCTGGGAATTATCCTGCGCTCGAGATTCTCTGATCTCGTATCAAACATTTTGAACGTTCGTGAAACTTATACAAAAGCATGCACGCTTCAAAGCAAAGGTAACCGTAATTGGGCCGTGTTTATATGAGAAGTCCCTGTGTGAAATCACTTCACTTTGTTGACATCAATTCTATATAAATCACAGATTAAATGCTGCGAAACTGGTTTGGATTATTTCCCAAAGCTGCCAGCAATTTGGCGATGAGCGATTCCTCGCGTTCTGTCATGAAGGGTTGTGTTCTACGACAAGTCTGCCAAGTTCAATTTTCACAAATTACTGTAAATATCTATGAATAACAATAGTGATATAGAGACAGATTGATAAACGGGTTGTTATCTGCTGCAGTGTGGCTTTGCAATTTTTTTATTCATTTCACACCGTCCTTTCTTTCCCATTTCACCGCATGAATCAGATCAAATGTTGAAGACTTGATTAAAAGGGCATGCTAACAATAACGGGTTACTAATCGGATGGAGATGCCAAAACAAAAAGTCACAGAAAAGAACGAAAAATCAATTGCGGTTTAAAACATGATTGTGAGAGCGATAGTCTCTGTGGTAGAGAAAAAAAAAACACACAAAAAAACAAAGCGTAGATGACTGGGATGACTTGTGAATTGATGAGTTTCATTTAAAGTGGTGAAGCATATCAATCCAGTGTTATTTCAGAAATAAATTGCCCCTTACATAGGCTACTGTCTTTAAACATGCTCCTGGTGTTATTGTGAAAGATTCATCAGTTTAAGTAAATTCAAAGAATGAAAATGCTCAATCAAAACGTAATAACCTGGTCCACCT